>JAVANC010000019.1:9276152-9868001 GCA_033319125.1 Parnassius glacialis | reverse complement strand
ATACACGCCTGTCACTCACAGAGACTACGGATTCCATATGGCATGATCCTGACATACCTACCTCGCCTCCTTCACGTCCATATACTTGCACATACATGCTCGTCAGTTAAAGGTAATTTTAATTTGGTCCATTTTCATTATAATATCGCCAATTTGATTGAAAAACTGCCGTGTGCCCTGGCATTCAATGCTGACTCTGCCATTCTCTTTTGCCGCATAAATTTGCTTTGTTACTCTTCCTCATTATTTCTTTTTAGATGATTATGAAAACCATCTAAGCATTCCTTTCTTATTTCTGGCAATAACATAACATCTTCTTGCAACAACATTTTTCTCACCAGAGTTTTAATTTGAACTTGGAATTCTAAATCAAACTCTCTTTCTGAGGTGATGAGGATATCAAGAGTCCACCGCATTGCACCAATGCGTTTTGGCGAACTTCAAATACTGTTTTCATTATAGAGCATGCAGATAAGCAGGAGGGTATATCACCAAATAAAATTACAAACAACTATTATTTCGATGTTGGCAGGAAACGCTCTCTCATTGCTCGAGTACTGTGAAATTTATGACAAGCGCTCAGCTGAGCAACCACGTTTCATCTATATGTACGAGTGATATTATGTACACCAATTCTAAGACAAAGGGCTCTGGCTGGGTATAGTTCCAATATGATTATATTTCGAAATGATTTGTTAGTATGTAGGATCGCCAATATATATATATATATATATATATATATATATATATATATATATATATATATATATATATATATATATATCGTAACTGCATTAAAGATCCCACTTTTGATGTCGGAAAATACATCAGGTTTGCCTTTAATTGTTACAAATGGTAAAATTATGAGAGCGAATGTTCAAGTTGCTCTCTTGCTTACGCAATTAATCATTATCAGTAATAAGACAGCGTACTCGTAAAGCAAACATTCAATTTAGATCAATTACAGTTCGAAAACACCGTAACACGTTCCCGCCACAATCCCACACCAGTATAACGTGAGTGACGTAATTACACGATAACACTAAAGTATGCAAACCATCAGTAACATTACACATCTCAGTGTAGCACGGAGCGACCTCTCAGCACCATCATCTTCCACTCCTGCACCAGAAGGAACACTACAATGGACAGAACCACGATACTGTCTGAGCACTACTACTACATAGAATGACTTAGAAGGAATCTCTCGCGCACGGCACTTACAGTGAACTTTATACTGCATAAACAAGTGAGGGTTTTCTCGATACACCCTCAATTCCACCTCTCCACCGTCGATATGACGTTCCGCTCTTGACATACGGCCATCCTCGGGAGTGTATCTAAATGAATTTCTGTAATAAATATTATTAATTGCCAATTCTTCTGCTTGTCTATCCTGACATGAAAACTGGCTAAGGCGTTCTTTTAACCAGCCATCATCTCTTATAATGACTTGGACCGGACAACCTAGCCCTCGACTACTCATCCTCTCATGATCTCATTCTATTTTATTCTATTCTATGGCAACACTTAACTCAGAGTCACAGTTTCCCTTCGACCAGTCTGGCGACTCATATGACAACATGGACCGGACATCTGGATATTAGGGAGGAATTTATCCCACTTCTGTTGTCGGAACTTCATCACAAGATCCCACTACTGATGTAGTAAAACACATCAGGGTAAACTTAATTGTTAAAAATAGTAAATTTCGTCGTTGACGCCGCAAAGGGACGAACCTCAATTTTTCAAAAAATTACAGGAGAGCAAGAAAACATTTATTATTCCTCGATTGATCGATGATTATCAGAAATAAGACAGACTCGATCCAACCGGTATTTTATAGATGCGCCGACAAATATAAATCAAATACTATTTAACATGCTTACAACATTTTATAAAATTATTTAACAACTGTTTTAATAGATTTATTTTAATCTGATTCTCAGGATCTAAGACGAATTCAAATGGCTTAAATAAAATAACAGACAAAAAAAAACATCGAGAGAAACAAACACATTAGTATGTGACTAATTGTGTTTGTTTCTCTCGATGTTTCGAAAGGTAGAAAAAGAGCAATAAATAGACCTTCTAATGTAATTTCTAGATAAAGTATTTTTGTAGTTAGATAAAAATGTTACCTTCATGTGTAATGCTAGAAATCCCAAGGGACGTTTACCACAAAAAATCAGTTTGAACGTCGCATTTTCTGAACAATTCTAGACTAAAAGGTACGTAATGTACTTTGACCCTGTATAAATCAGTTCAAAGTAATCTTTTTGACGCATTTATATTACAGAATATATCTTTATTTAGTAAATTATATAGTTTTGATCGATTAATCAAAATAAAATAAGCAAGCTGTATCATTTTATGATCTCTGTACTCATTAGCAATACTAGGACAAAAGATTATATATTATAGTAATGAAAACTCATTACAAATAAAGCTTAAAAACTTAATAATCTATATTTTAATACGTGCAGAGAAACATTTGTACCCTTTTAATATATTATTATCTAAGTGCTGTTAGCCTATGCCGTTTTAATATATTATATTGCGCGTACCGAGGAGTGTTAGAATTAGCATAGTTAAATTTTATATGTAAAAGGAGTGAAGAAAGCTAAATTTTGTCTAAAATATGTGTTGCAAATACATTATACTAAATAAAAAATCAAAAACGTATTTGACGCTTGTACAAATTATGTTATTTGTCGACGTTCATAATGTTGTCCATGTTTCGGTATAGCTATCAATGAGTATAGAGTAACAACGTTTTATATAGTAACTAGCAGGCCAGGCAAACGTTGATCTGCCCGTTCTGACGACCCTTCCTATGAAAAAATCCTTAAATTCGCAATAAAAAATATTGAAGGTCACGTACCGGGATAAAAACTATCCTATCTCTCAAGTTGGACCAAAATACACACAGTTTACAAAATTTCATTGAAATCAGTTCAATAGTTTAGGAGTTCATCGGGGAAAAACAATGTGACACGTAATTTTTATATATAAAAATATGTAGTTGAAAGTGAAATACAGCTTGCTTAATATAAAAATGTAATGAACCACGGTCGAATTTCGACCACTATAACCACTAGTATAATAATTAAATGTTATGTTACCTTTTTGCAGCCTAATAGAAATAACCGCATATATGCATGAAGTTAAGTCATTTAACGTCGGTAGCGTCAAGAAAAAAAATAATTCATAAATTTAAAAATGGTGTAATAATTTCTTATTATGCTGACTACCACTCCATAAATAAATGTCATACATTTATTTATGTCGCGGCTGACATAATAAATAAATGTGCCACACATAAAAAAAGAAAGAAATTTAATGAAATGACACACATCCTCTAGTCATACTGGCTCTATACCCCTAAGACAGGAACACAGCAGTACAAGCACCACTCTTTGGCAGCAGAAATAGACAGAAGGGCGGTACAGACCCAGACAGGCTCTAACAACGGGCGGAGAAAAGATGCCTAACAATGGATGTTTAGAGGTTGATGAAAAAGGATATATAAAATCAAGATTAAAAGTATTACCAGGTGTGGAATATCTGGTTCTGCGATCGTCATCTACCAGAAGCTCAAGTTTGATAATAAACTTGTGTACATGGTGGATAACTTAAAATTGTAATTAAAGATAAAATTCCTTTTCTTTTAGGATAAGGGTGATAAAAGGGTGTGGAAGGATGTGGAATCCATCCGTTACTAAGAATCAAAATGCAGATGAGTAGATGACACACCCCATGACCAAGATAGAATGCCTCGTTTCCATTAAAAAGGGTCACTGGTTTCTCAACACTCCCCATACGAAACATAGCAGAATTTAGCTGCTATTTTCCACGAATATTCTATGTGAGCGTGGTCCTCACTCGGTCGAGTCAACCCATTTGTATTGTAACTATATTATATTATTTATGTAGCATTTATATTATTGCAGTTATAATATTAAACAGCTTAAAACAAAGTAACAAAAGGTAAAGTACTTAAATTTCTGTTCAACTGGAGGACAAAACCTCGTGAAAAGTATCTAGTTTATCTATATTTTCTGAGTCATTTGTTTTCCCTACTTTACTTAGATAACATTTCATTCTTGGTTTAATATTTGACGCAGTCATTTAGCGAGCAATGGAGGGGGATATGCCTTAGATTATTTACTCAAGAGAGAAAATGATCTACAGGCTATGCTCGGAGTTTAAGTGCGTGATTAAATCCGTGACCAGGATATCCACAGAAGAACAAGTTTAGTAAAATAGTCCTGCAGCTCAGTATGCTGAAGTGGTATTGGGTCGGACATAGTTTATGCCGTGGTAACTCAGGGTTAAGCGCTCGTTATAAATTTCACAATACGCGAGCAACCCGGGTTCAATCCCCGCCGACACTAATAAAATTTTTAATAACAGTTTTAAGTGCGGCATATATTAATGCTGGACAGGGAAGGAAAACATCGTGAAGAAACCTGCATTTCTGAGAAATAAGAAAAAATTTTGCGGGATTGTTATAAACTAGTTTGCTTAATTCCGCGTAAAGAAAGAAAATGATGTGTCCTGCCCAGTTTTAAGGGGACCTCCCACCCTCCCTCAATCGCGCGCACTATACCCGTCGCCGTTACTCCCAGCACTACCACCCTCAGTACCACCACACTCTTGAAAATACGACACGTGTTTCGCCCCTACACGAGGCATCCCCAAGTGAAGTAGACTCTGCGGAGGCTGGCCGCTAAGTGAGCGACGAGTCGGAACTACTACTATTTATACTACTTGCTGACGCAACCGCGCTTCAACTACGTAGCGAGCAATTACGTTATGCGATCAATCACCGCCTGACGTACGCCGATATTTGCTGTGAAATTACCAACAAACTATTGCGAAACGTCCACCTACCCTACAACCACGCAACCAAACGCTGACCACCGCACCGTGAGGGTGACACACGACCATGTTGCGAGGCTATATATCATCAAGGAACAGGCTTAAACATGTTTAAGAGAGGTGAGTTGGAAACATTTGTTTGTTCATTCAGCAGTGCAACATTACCTTTATTATTTTTAATATCTCTAACTGTTCCAGCACACAGTCGTATTCCTATAGCCCTATAGAGATTCTATCTTAGTCCTTACAAAGACAGAATGCCTCTTTTCTAGTAAAATGGGTCTCCGGTTCTTTAAACTCACTATACGAAACACAGCAGCATTAAGCTGCTATTTTACGCTGGTATTCTGTGAGAGCGTGGTCCTTCCCCGGTCTAGCCGACCAAGATACTCTGAAATCAGTGGCACCTGGTGGATGTGTATTTATGTATTTATCACTTTATTTAAAATTGATATGAAATCACAGAAAATATAAGTTTAAGTAAAAGCACATAATCATAGTTAGTTTTTCATGGTTGACAGTCCTGAGCTTTTAAAGAGTACATTATATTAAGATATAAAATTTTCTTAATATCTAATTACAGAACAAATTTATTATGGCTCTTCTATTTAATGCCTCAATCATTGTGTATTCCTCACATTCGTTGACTTGTTCCTGATTCTTATTTACCAGTGAACTAAGTCAATGTAAGTCATCATCATCATTACAGCCCTTCACAAGTCCACTGCTGAACATAGGCCTCCCCCAAGGAATGCCACAAAGCACGGTCCCGAGCCACCTGCATCCATCGACTTCCTGCATGTCTTACCAGGTCGTCACTCCATCTTGTGGGGGGACGCCCTACACTTCGCCTACCGGTACGAGGCTGCCACTCGAGAACCTTTCTTCCCCATCGGTTGTCGGTTCTTCGAGCTATATGGCCGGCCCACTGCCACTTCAGCTTACTAATCCGTTGGGCTATGTCGGTTACTCTGGTTCTACTGCGGATATCCTTATTCCTAAGTTTATCACGCAGAGAAACTCCGAGCATAGCCCTCTCCATAGCTCGCTGAGCGACCTTGAGCTTCCTCATACGGCCAGCAGTGAAGGACCACGTCTCAGTTCCGTAAGTCATCACTGGCAACACGCACTGGTTGTACAATTTTGTTTTGTTTTGTCCCAGGTAAACATACTCGTCAACAACTTCGAGCTTAGTGCTCCCAACAACTACCGGCATAGGTGTGACATGGACATTAAACATAATCTTTGTTTTGTCCATGTTCATCTTAAGACCTATCCGTTGGGAGACACTATTGAGGTCATTGAGCATAGTGCTTAGCTCCTCCAGCGATTCTGCCATGAGGACTATATCGTCGGCAAATCGAAGGTGAGTGATGTACTCGCCATTGATGTTAATTCCGTATCCTTTCCAGTCCAGAAGCTTGAAAACGTCTTCCAATGCAGCGGTGAAGAGTTTCGGGGATATAACGTCACCCTGTCTTACACCTCTCTGCAACTGGATAGGTTTCGTACTCTGGTTCTGTAATCGGATACTACTGTACAAACACTTCAGCACTTCGATATACCGACAGTCAACTTGGCACCCGCTGAAGGGACTGCAGCACCGCCCAAATTTCGACGGAATCAAAGGCTTTCTCATAGTCCACATACGCCAGACATAGTGGCAAATTGTACTCTTCGGACTTCTGTACAATTTGCCTTAGGGTATGTATGTGGTCTATGGTGCTAAAGCCCTTTCGGAAACCGGCTTGTTCGGGAGGCTGGAAGTCGTCAAGTCTGCGCGCGAGACGATTCGTAATGACTCTCGAAAACAGCACGTAGACGCGGCTCAGAAGGGAAATCGGTCTGTAGTTCTTCAAGAGAGCGTTGTCACCTTTCTTGAAGAACAAGACCACCGCACTTCTGCTCCACGCCTCCGGTGTAATGCCACCATGGAGGACGGAATTAAAGAGCTTCTGAAGGACTTCAAGTACAGGTCTTCCACCCGCTTTCAGAAGCTCCGCTGTAATTCCATCCTCGCCTGGGGGCCTTGCCGTTTTTAAGGTGCTGGAGAGCCATTCTAATCTCGCTCAGACTGACGTCCGGGATATCTTCGGAATAGTGTCGAATAAGACTCGCTCTTGGATCGTTACTCACACTTGCGTGTGGCTCCAACGATGACGTGTACAGCTGCCCATAGAACCTCTCAATCTCACTCAAAATCTCAGGTGCCCCGGAAACGATGCTGCCACACTCAGTCTTCAGCTTTGACAGTTGGCTCTTTCTGGCAGACAGATCTCTGGCAAAGACTTTGGAGCCTTGGTTCCGCTCGATCGCTTCTTCAACACGAGCTGTATTGAAGTTGCGTAAGTCTCGCCGCATGCATTTGGAGATCTGTCTGTTCAGTTGCCTGTATGCTGTCAAATCTGTTGAAGAATGTAGCCTCATCTCCCGTCTAACAGCCATGAGATTAAGAGTGTGATCGGAGAGTTTTTGTGTTCTTCTGCGGTGGGTCTTGCAGAACTTAGCTCCGACCGCTAATGGACAGTTTCCACGAGCTTGTCATTCATATCGTCCACTTCATTGCAGTCTTCTAGGCACTGAAAACGGTTTTGTAACTCGAGCTGAAAGTATAAATGTAAGTAGTTTCGTTAAATTAAGAGGTATAATTAATGAATTTCTTTTTAAGGAAATAATAATAGGTGTTTACCCTATTAAATTGCCGTTCTGCGGGTTACTGGCCATTTCAAATCAAAATATTTTTTGTTTCGATAAGAATTCTAATTTCAAAATATTTTTATTTTTAAAACATGGAATTCTTATTTACAAATTAGACATTTATTTATTAATTACAGTTATTTTTTCATCGCATTTCAATCTTTTTCGTCATCATAGATACATCAAAATTCGAGTAACCATATTCCATATGAGTACCTTCGTGGCAGCAACGTGACACAAGCGGCACGCAACATTAACGACGTTTACGGAGCGAATACTACAAACGAAAAACCATCTGTTATTGGCTTGCCTGCTTCCGTTCTGAAAATTTGGACCTAAAAAATAAACCCCATGGTCGTCCGAAAACTTTGATCAACAATCACAGATTTGGAAGCTTGATAATACTCACCCTACGACTGAATTTCAAGCAGTTTTCGATTTTAGCATCAAAACAATATTGATCCATTTGCGTAAAATTGGCAATGTAAACAAGTTTTAAAATTAAAAATTTTGTACAACTGACTTTAATATAAATTATTAAGGCTTTACTAGCCAGAATGACCTTGACGAAACGGCTATCGCAGATATTTTAGCCAACGTCAACACCGTCTAGCAACTACGTTCTGTATTACTTATAAAAGTGCAAAGATTAATGACTGCACGGATGACAATTATAAAAGTAACGTACTGCCTGTTATCCTTGCGTATCACTGAAAATTATGTCGTGGTTATGCATCTTCAATTACATTGTGCTGTAGCTTTGTCCGATAGGCGTCACGAGCTATCAAGTGTTCAAGTTTCAAGTACGTAAGAGTTTTTTATTATATATGTTAAATCGTATTTATTTGTACCCTATTAGTAGATCTGGGTCAAAAGCGTTCGCTGTAAATTATTCCCCGGTTTGATCCCCGATAGCACGAATGCAATTTGTAATTGCAATTTTCGTCAACACGCATTGGGGCAGTTCGGCGGGCATTTCCTTGCCCTAAAACCCTCTCAGAAATAAAAAAAGAGTTCTGTGCCCAGTAGAGGGACTTGTATAGCCTTTTACTTTACTTTTTAGCAATATTTATATTCGTTTCAGATACAGAAGGGTACCTTATGCTGACAAAAATATCATGTGGAGGCGACAAAAACGTAAAACATCTTTGTATCTAGATAAAACGTTCGAAAGATTGTCAGTCATGTCATACGCCACATTTTCTATAGAGCGTAGTACATTGCAGATAGGGCATAATAAAAAATAATCCAAATATTATGGGGAACTATTTATTAATAATATATACATTTATAGGTATTTATAATAAAAATAATGAACAAGCTGCAAGGTTCAACTAATAATGTTTCTTGTAAACACAATTGTAAAATTTCTGGTTTAATTTTTACCAATGGTTAATTGATGAACGTAGTCAAGATCACTTCATATAAAATATATTTAATTAAAATTGACAAATGACCTATTTGGCTTTCTACTTACAACTCGGCGGAAATTTGAAAAGAAGATTTTGTCTTTTCACACAAGTATTGTTTACAACTGGCGTGGTTTCGAAAAGCGTGATTAAGTGTCAGCGGTATTTAATCAATTAAATACTGAACTTTTTTGAAAATGATTTTTTTGTTTATTTATGTTATATCTTCTTAAAAACCGACGCCATCTGACTATTTTATTATTTGTTTTTTTTTGTAAGGCATAAGGATAAGTTAGACTAAGTTAGATTAACTTGGATAAGTTTGTAATTTTTTTTAATTTTATCACAATATATCCGCAATAAATTATTACCTTTTGTACAGTGATTCTCTCCTCTTAGTTTCGGCGTGACTATAGGATGTTATACTGAGTCACCATCAGTTACTAAGCGGCCATAAATCATTATATGTATGTATAGATATACATTTTTTATTTTATTTTAATATTTATGTTTTTTTTGAATTTTAATTGATTTTTTTAAACCTGGTAAAATTATTTTTTTCCATACCAATTGATGGGCCTGAGTATAATTCCAGTTATGCTCGTTGGCTGAAGTTATTTTTTATTTTATGCTCAATTGCAGACTAAACAATATTGATTGCGCATTTCTAAAACAAAAGTTCACCTCTTCTCCTTCTAATAATAGCTCCTGCACCTAACACGACGGAATAGTTATTATTATCTATAAGACCATTTGCAACAACAGTTTTTGTTAACAGTTATGAGTGTAACATTTTATCAGCTGCTTTGTTTATAGTGCCTTGAGCAATACTTTGCCGGTTTCTGTACAGAAAATGATGCTGGCTTTGCAAATATGGATGGCCACTACCATTGAATATAATACCCGCTATGTTACACTTATTTACATAGAAACTTTAATTATCATTTGCATAAAATTTTAAATAGCACATTTTACACAAGAAAGTAAACGTTTATATCAGTCCATCTTGTTTTTCACTAATTAAGTGAAAAGTAAAACAAACCAATAGGTCCGTGATTTAAAATTTCTTACAACTTTTTATAGAAAAGCATGACCTTATCATAATATAATAGTCAATCATTTAGCCATGTGATAAAACTTTTATGTGTGCCAGTCAAACATTAATGATGATATTCAGGTCATTATGCTGGAAATAGTCTTTTAAATATTTTGTAGTACAATTGATAATCTTCAGTATGATTGACCGTGTATATGACTTTTATAAGCCTATGTTATTTTTGATGAAAATTATTATTGCAGATAAAAGCCCTTTCACATTTATTGTATTCTCGAATTAAATTAATCAAAATGAAAATAAGAATTTTGGCTCTTATAACTGATCTTTAAATGTAAAACACTGACTTGAAAATATATAATTATCGGCATTTTTTAAATTCATTGAACATTTTTAAGATTGCGTTGAAACTCTACTGGTAAAAGAAAAAAAACAAATATATATATATATATATATATATATATATATATATAACTTTAAACAATAGAATAACAATACAATGAAAATATTTGTAAATACTTGCTTTATAACCTAATAAATATTATTTGACCGTAATAAAATAAAACAAGGTAGTCTTCGGCATGAAAGTAAAAATAAATATTTGCGATTATTTTTGCAATATCTAAGCAGCGCGCGATTCTGATCCATCTAAAGATTGTCAAATTCAAATTCACTGTCAAATTCAACAGGAGTGACAGAAAAACGGTTCTTGATATAGAAGGGTAAATAAATTATTTTACCTATAAAGTAAAATCACTATATTAAAAATCAAAATAGCCAAATAGCTTTATTAACATGAGACACATAATTATTGTACGAGTGCTTACAATACTTAATATTATTTTACTGAAATCTCAGAAAGTTTTTTTTAAATAGAATAAGGGTGACAAACGAGCACACAGTCCACCTGATGGTAAGTGGTTGCTACGCCCCATAGACATCTTCATCTATTCTCGATTACGTATCAAAATGTAGATGCGTTGTCACCCGTGAGGACTAAGATGTAATGCCTCGTTTCCAGTAAAAAGGTTCTCCGGTTCTCTATACTCACCATACCAAACACAGCAGGGTTAAACTGCTATTTTACATGGTATTTCGTGAGAGCCTGGCCCTTCCCCGATCGAGCCGACCCATTCGTGCTACAACTATACCTACTACTAATATAGTTGCAGCATGGCTCTACCACGTAAGAAAAAATTGACGTTGAAAATTTAAGTATTTTCAGAAGCAACTTTGCAATTATTTTCTATTGAGTGAATTTTTGTGGAATCATGTTTTGCAAACCACCAACTGAAATACGTACAATGTTTTTTCGATAACGATGTGAAATTACAAAACGATCCCCATGCATATCAATGTGGCTTTATTCAGCCTCTTAATATGAACATACCTCGGGATTCAGAGATTTTAAAAGTTTTCATGCGTAGATAATGGAAGATATAATATTATATCATTACTGTCCCGTGTGAGGGAACCTTTATACTTATATACATATTCTCGTCATATTTTTATGGTTGGTTAGAAAAATTATACCTAAATGCAAAATTTCACAGGGTAACTTTTTTTTACTATTTTATTATTAATTAATTTTTTTTTACTATTAAAAAGTCAGGTGCGCATAGCGACGAAACGCGGTCGTTTCGATATCGTTCTGTGCGTGCGCCGTACAGTGGTGACTCATTGCGAAGAACAATGACTTCGAATACTGTAAAATGTTCAAACTGTAACGTGTCAATTAACGAATTACTGACTTTTGTGCGCAATGTCATGGATTACATGGACGAGGAAAGTATACACCAGCTGCACTCCACTTCCTTTTCAATTGACGATATTGCGAAAGCGAAATCGTTACTTTTTGAATCGATGCCGAATGCAAAGAAAATGCCATTACGCCGAAAAAAGGACAAGAAGAGAATGTCGAGAGATCTAGATGACATCATAAATTTAATGAAAAGTGCCGATCCTCAGATCTTCCCTATTTTTGTGGCTAAAAATTTACATTTAGTTCCGCCAGTGACCTTTGATCATGTGGATGTAACCCGGTTACTAAAGGATATTTTGTGACTGAAAAGTCAACTTTTTGCTTTAGAGGAGAAGGTAATAACATCGGATCAGTTTAATCTTCTCAAACAAGAGGTCGAGCATATGAAACAAGCATCATTAATTGATGATTTTTCGTCCCAAGATAATGTAAACAAAAGAAGTAAAAAACATAACAGTTTTGTGATGAATAGCGGACCTATAGGACTTCCCTATGTGCCTGAGTATTTGCCTATAAAGTCATCGCATACATCAGCTGTTGCAGGGGTAATCGACCGAACGACGTTAATGAGACATTCATCTTCAAAAGAGTTGGATGCGGACAATTCTGTTTCTTTTACTTACGCGCAAAACAAAGCGATGAAAGATACCGAGCAAAGTGAGGCCCAGGTACATACTGTGGTTTCGCCAATGATGAATAACAGCGATCGCCAGACATTACTAGTATGCAGTGACCATACGAGTGTAAGCGAGACAAAACATCAAGACGTGCGCGTGGAGGCCCCGGCGTCTGCGTTGGCTTCGACAAAACCAACTACTTCGGAGACCAGCGCGAACGCTCCCGATGGGCACAACCTTACTACTGGAAGTCGATTGACTGAGATAGTCGCCAAGCGCCCACCTCACTCGAGCGTAGTAGTAAGAGCTACGGCGTAGCTCTTATTGACGCGCCAGGCGAAATCTTTGCGCGGGATTCTAGTGTGAAATGTGATCAAGCGGTAAGGGACTCAGAGTGGCAAATCGTGCGTAAGAAATCTGTAAGACGTTACAAGCTAATTGGACAGAGAGACATTGCTCCCACTGCCCCTGACAGTAAATTTAAAGCGGCTGATGTGAAAGTGCCGCTTTTAATTTCAAATGTGAGTAAAGAAGCTAGTGTAAGTGACATTATTAGTTATATAAAAGAAAAAACAGATGAAAATGTATTCTTGAAAAAAATTTATATGCAAAAAACAAAACCATACAATTCCTATAAGTTGTATGTTTCAAAGTGTAAATTAGATTTATTTTTAAAGAACAATTTTCGGCCAAGTGGAATTACATTTAGGCGTTTTGTAAACTTTGTGCATAAGACAGAGTCGGTAGTTAAAGCTAGTCAACGAATTTCATAATAAGTATAAGTATGTCTGAAAAATTAACCTTGGCTAGTTTTAATTGCTTTTTTGTCACGCGGTCAATAGATGACATACGGAACATTTGTGGAATGTCAGATGTAGTCGCGCTTCAGGAGACATGTCTGCTCCCCCATGACGTTCCACTATTAGATGATATCTCCAGTGACTTTGAGTACATAGGTAAGTCGGCTGTGGATACATCTGTTGGCTTATTAAAGGGAAGACCATACGGGGGAGTTGCCATTCTCTGGCGGAAGGGCATTTTTGACAGCGTTACTGTGTTAGATTGCAGTAGTGCCCGCTTGATAGGTATAAGAGCTACTATAGGGGAGCGCACTGTTGTCTTGTTCTCAGTGTATATGCCTACTGACTCGTTAAACAACCTACCTATCTTTACAGAGGTGTTAGGTGAATTAAGCGCTATTGTTGAAAGCGAAAATATTGAGAGCATATTTATACTGGGTGATTTTAATGCGCACCCACATGAAATGTTTTATAATGAATTAATTGGTTTTTGTTCTGATCAGAGTTGGATGTGCGCTGACATAGAAAAACTTGGCTTGCAGTCTAATGTGTACACCTATGTTAGCGCGGCGCACGGGTGCAGGCGATGGCTGGACCACTGTGTTGTCTCAAACTCGGCCTGGCAAACCGTTGTCGAAGTGAAGGTTATAGAAGACGTCTTTGTGTCTGATCATTTACCCTTAATAGTTAAATGTGACTTAAGGATTGTTAGGCCTAAATGGATAGCACGCGACTTGCATCCTAGCTCAGTAATATGGGGGGAAAGAGATCAGAAAAAAATATGTAATTATCAAGAACTCTGTCACAATAGACTACGCGAGATTGATTTCCCCTCGGAGTTTACAAAGTGCAGTCGCGGGCTATGCAGTTTGAATGAACACAAGCGGGTGTTAGACCGGATGTATGACAGCATTGTACGTGCCTTGAGTGATGCGGCTTGCAAAACTAAGAAAAAACCTTGCAACAAGCCAAGTAAAAACAGACACCTCTGTGGCTGGAACAAACATGTTCAAGAGGCGCATCGGATGGCCAGGCTTAACTTCAGGATATGGTTGTCGTATAATAGGCCATCATCTGGAAGGATCTATGATCAAATGAACGAGTCCCGCAAAATGTTCAAAAGTCGGTTAAAATGGTGTCAACGAAACCAGGAACAATTAAAAATGGACATCCTAGCACAGCATAGGGTGGACAAAAACTTTAAACAGTTTTGGAAGGCTACCAAAAATGTGATGTTAGGCCTGGCCTCCCGGTGAGTGTGGATGGGAATAGCGAGTCGGTACATATATTTTTGCTCAACATTTCAAAGTGCGTTCCTCACTCGGGCCCTCTATCTCTGTATCTGTGAATAGTACTAAGGCCGGATGTCAGGGGGACGTGCCACTGATGCGGCGTTACTGCAAAGCAGGTTAGAGAGGCGCTAAAAAGAATGACCGGTGGCAAGTCCCCCCGGTCATGACGGTATTAGTGTGGAACATCTGAGGCATGCCGGGCCTCATCTGCCGAGGGTGCTGGCCCTGTTCTTCTCAATGTGCATAAATCACTCTTATTTCAGTATTCCAGTCACAACAGCATTCTGAGGACCATAGCGGACAGATAGGTACATCGCTGCTGTGGAAATATCTTGTGCAGAGACTGATAACTGAGCCCTATCCACCCCCATGATGATCTGTCTCGGCACAATGTATTTATTTTATTTCCCTAGATTTTAAGCAAACCGTTGTACTACCACTGTAACTAACCCTTGTTATTATTATTGTGTTACGAACCCACATATGGATTTTAATTATCTGAAATAAAGAATTTATTATTATAATAGGGGTATCTATATAGTTTTCTCATCTGGTTGGGCTGTATAAATATATAATTGTAAATGAAAATGATAAACATACATAAATATCAACAAAATAAAATAAATACATAAAAAATACATAAATAAATAAAAACCCAACCAGATGGAAGCCCTCGGCAGGGGAGACCAAACGGCCGAGGGTTAGGGGGAAAGGGAAAGGAACCGGCGGACTATGCGGGCGGTATCGAGGAGCACCGCCTTCTGCATTTGAGCTTGGAGCGGTCCGTCACGGAGTCCCAGTCGCCTCAGATGACCCGAGAGGCTGACTGGGATTAACCCGTTCGCAGAAACGTTTACCTGTACGAGGCTGCCACTCGAGAACCTTTCTTCCTATTTTTTATCTGTTTTCCAAGTTATATAGCCAGCCCATTGCTATTTCACTGTAATATTCCGTTGGGCTATGTCAGTTACTCTGGTTCTACTGCGAATATCTTCATTTCTAACTTTATCACGTAGAGAAACCCCTCTCCAATTTAAAATTTTTACATTTTGTAGATGATAGTTTGTCTAACATAAAAAAAAACCAAAACCCAAGAATGTCTTTATATAGTTATTTATACTTAGGGAAGCACCATTTTTTTATTTATTTAAATTGTTTGATTTAATTTGATAACATTGTACCTAATGTAAGTATCTGTATCTATATTTCCCTACCCAATAATATTTTATAAAGTCATACTCATAAAAACAGCGTTTTATTGTAATATAATACATAATTATAAAATTCAGTATCAACTAATTAATAAAAATATGCAACAATAAAATTACATAGGATATTTTTAATAAAAAAAAACTATCGAAATCTAAGTAACGAGAGCATGTTGGTCGTTCCACATCTTAATTATATAAAATGCATTTTTCAATTTCACTAATCAACGTCGCCGCGAAAATTTCTTCTTCTTTGGGCACTTTAAAAATTAATTTATTTAGAAAATAATATTTACAGTTACCAGTGTACAGATATTAAATAAATTAAGTATTTCTAGTCATAAAAATATTTATAATTGAGTATAAACTTTTAAAAAACTAATATATAATTGAACGAAGTCGCCCCAACACCGACGCGCGGTTCACCCTCGACGATGTCCGAAAACGGACTGTGACAGGCTGACAGGGCGACGGAGCATGCGCGCTCGCGTAAATATATTCAATTTCATGGAAAAACGATATATTCTCTTATAAAACGGGGAATAAAAATAAAACTCTCAATTATAAATATTAATATTTTTAAGACCTTTTTTTTAGTGTAAGAACTATTTAAAAAGCTTGTGCCGGTTTGGAGAAATTTTGCAAAATATGACAAAGATAGGTAGTCTTTAGGGATTTTTTTCTAATAAGGGGTTGACAAAAATACAATTTTGTTCAATTAAAAACATTTACCAAATCCTCTTCTGTTACCCTGTATTTTTACTTTGTGGATTAAATGAACAGTTATTGAGATTTTTTTCCTTAAATATCCAAGATTTAGGCATTTCAACCACTGTTAAGGCCTTAAGGATAACTCTAAGACTACTCGTCAAACTTTGATCAAATTTTTATGGGACTATATGACAAGCACCAGCTTTGAAATAAAATAAGATACACCGAAATCGGTTAAAGTAAAAAAAAGCTATGAGTGATACACATAAAAAAGTCAAATTGAGTGCCTCCTCTGTTTTGAAGTTGGTTAAAAAATCTTATAAAATTGTTGCCCCACGAACTCAATGATGATGACTGCTCAACAGGCACACAATCGATGTAATTTTAACCTTATTGTTACCTGCGACGAAAAATTGATTCTGATTGACAATCGCACAGCAAGTTGGTTGGATCCTGGTTCAGCACCTAAACAATGCCCTTAACGAATACTTACCCCTATAAAGGGATGATCACTGTTTGGTGGTCTGGCACCGGTTATTAATCACAGCTTCTTACCAAACAGGTTGAGCATTACACAATAATGGTGAAGCTCTTACGTCTCCAACCAGGTTTGGTCAATCGCTCGTTCCCGCTGCTCCTGCAGAACAACGAGCGATCTCATACTGTACAACAGACGATCTTCAAGTTACAAGAGCTAGGGTTGGAATCCTTCCATCATCCGCCGTATTCAGCATACCTACTTACTTCTAATTTTCCAGAATTTGGATAACTTTTTGGCGGGAAAATAATTCAAGGCCCAAGATTCAGTACAAAATGCCTTTGAAGAATTTGTTGCCTACCACTGCAAGACTTCAAGGCACAGTAAGTTCATCCTGCGTAGATCGGACCAAAATTAATAATTAAAAAGCTGTAGGTACTCCGGGTTAACTCTGACGTCGGGACATCAATCACCTCAGTCTCCCGTAACCATGGGTGATGTATAGCTTTTAAATAAAAAAAGTATCAATAAAAAAGTAATCAATAAAAAATAATTTAATTAAACGCAATAGAATACGTATAAGTAGTCATATTCAATGTGTAGTGTTCGCGTAAATATAAGCTTCAGTATCGCGTAATCATTAGATATTCTCATTGTTATTTTCATATATTATTTGGCGAAGGTATTGGCAAAATCTTCTCTGTTTTATTACTTATTGTTGATGTGTCTCTCCATGTGTCTCTCCATTACAGGAAGTATTTGTGATCATCGACACACTTGTTTAATTTCACAAAATTACACAAAAGTTTCACATTTTGCCGCTTTACTAAAGAAGGCGCATAGTGGATCAATAGTTTCTAAATTAACAAAGCAAATGACACGAGTGATAGACCCAAACTTTTGAAGAAAATACGTTTACCATTTCCAGACGCATCTACACGCAAGCTTTGTAAACTATATATGCCAGGAGTTGATACATACTACAGGCAAAATCATTATTTAAAAAGTGAGCAAGACTTTCAATGACGTGGTTTGTTTAACACCCCTAGCAGGCAACTTAAACGTCTATTGACTAATGAGTTTTTCGTTAACTGATGGGTATTGCATGTATCATGTATTGTTATTTACATAATTTTACTTTTGAAATCATCTGTTATTGTATAATTATGTCTTCGGCAGCGTTGCTTGTGTAGTTTCTTCATTGTACTTTATTTATAAGCGGGGAATTTTAATTGACCCTCAGTAGGTACATTTATTTTGTTGTTGTTTAATTTGTAACTAGCTGTAAGTTCTCCTAAAATCACTTATGTAACACCTCTAGCAGGAAACTTAAACGTCTACTGAATAATGAGTTTTCGTAACCTGATGGGTATTGCATATACCATGTATTTGTACTATTAAAATACATTTATTTATTTAAAACTAACATACATAAAATTATTTAGTTTCTACACTAAATTAATTTATGTTAAAATATGTTATATTTATATAGGAAAAATGCTCCTGAAAAGTGTGAAAGGTGAAAGAAATGTGACCTCGGGTTTTAGTTTATTAATGTACGTAAAAACTTTGCCAGTCGCGTCTACAGTTTATTTCTGTGATCCACCTTTCAGAAAGTACTGGTTTTGGGTACGTGTTTCAGGTAGTTAAATGAAATATTATTAGACAGGTTAAGGTTAACACAAACGCAAGGGAATGACGCAATAGTTGTGTAAAGAAAATGACTTTTTTATCTCATTGTCAGCCAGTTACGGTCCACTCTACCATGGTAGGTAAATATTTAGATTCTTGAGAGAATCTTGATAGAAGTACACCATTTATGACAATCTACGACGTGGTATATATATAACCACGCTGTATCAATATTATGGTGGTAGAATAGCAACATATTGTTGCTGTGTTTCATATAGTTTTGGTATAGTTCCGGAGATCACTTTTTATTGGAAACGAGGAATTCTATGTTAGCCCTCGGAGTTTACAATCCAAATATCTGCATTTTGATTCTTAATCGAAGATTGATGTGGATGTCTATAGACTGCAGTATCCACTTGCATCGGTTGGACTGTGTGATGGCTTGTCATCTTTATTCTGTAAAAATAGATATGCCTCGCACTTTGAACACAATTTAAATTTACAAATTAATAATTTAATAAATAATAATAATTTAAATTTGACATATATAAATATTATTGATAATAATGCCAAATTTCATTTAATTGACATAAATAATTTAATAAAAAGTTTTGGACAGAAGATAGGTATTAACTACCCAAATATAATTTAAGAATGGTAGCAAATGTGCTATCTTATTATTTAATTTTTTACTCGGCTAAGTTTTTGGCTACCAAGACTGCTTTTTTTGAGCATCATAATCTCTCTTACAAAGCAATAAGACCGTGGCCGAGCTCACTTGACTACTCTAGCGCCATCTATTATCTATCTACGGAAGCGGTTGCGATGTATATCGATATGAAAATTTGACGCGCTAAATACATCGTTCTTTATTTAATACATTTCCATAGATGTCGCTACATGGTACCGCTAAGTAAGATTGACGAAGTCATTGGACTCTAGTCATTTAACATTTCATTTGGAATCAATTTCAACTATTTTAATTTAGTGAATGCGACAAAACAGTCAATCTCTAGCAATAATAAGAGATTAATTAATCTAAAATGCAGCCAACAAATAAGTAATAAAGATTGTTTACACCTGGTTTAAGTTATCAAATGCTTTCTCTTTATAGCGAGGATAACGGAATCACGTGTATACATTAAATATTTATCTACTAAAAGAGAGTACTGACTTCATGATTTATGAACAACTATTTATTACTATAACATAAAAAAAAACTAAAGCTTTAAACTAAAGTTATAACATAATACTACTCCCCGCGGTATAGTGCTAAGAACGCTAGCTGCGTTTCCTCTTTGAATGACGTTTACTTAGCCTTTGTACAATAAAGAACCAGCCGTTCTATCATAAGCGGTGAGTCGCGAATACAATCATTTTTTTAAATTAATTTCCTCGCGACTGCAAAAGAGAACGTGGTCGACCTCTGAAACCCACGATATCTTAGACCATTTTCTTCTATCTGCACGAATGCACACACACACACACGCACACACACACACACACACACACACACACACACACACGCACACGCGCACGCACGCACGCACACACGCACGCACGCATGCACATACTCGCACACGCAAACGAGCGCTCGTGAACATGCACACACGAGATGTTATAAGAGGAAATAAATGCTATAGTATTATTTATTCATACAAATGTAATTTTAAAGGACCATGGGCAAAAATGTATGAAGCCTGGGCTCACCCACCAACAGAGATGAGATCACTTTGAATATACTTGTATTGCAATAATTATAAAGATATAAACTGATTTATGTGAAGAAGCTATGGGGTTATTTTACTATAAATATTTTTCTCCTACCATAAATAAGTTATAATCCTGCAAAGTAATGCTGTTATGACCTTGTAGTTTTTGTTGTTTGACATCTTATACCAGTTTTAATTCCAGGTGCAAAAATATATAAAAAACAAAACAGCTGTTATCAGTTAAAATATTTTTAATTTAATTAATAACAGCTGTTTATCAGTTTCTTTTTTATAGAAGAGTGGGCAAACGAGCATGCGGCTCACCTGATGGTAAGTGACTACCGCCGCCCATGAACAACCGCAACACCAGGGGAATTGCAGATGCGTTGCCGGCCTTTTAGAAAGGTGTAAGCTCTTTTCTTAAAGGTTCCTAAGTCGTATCGGTCCGGAAAATTCGCTGGTGGTAATTGATTCCACAAGGAAGTTGTGCGAGGGAGAAAACTTTTTCTAAATCACACATTGGTGGACCGCCAATCATCCAGATGGTATGGATGGTAAAGCGGGTTTTGTTGCGATGTGCGATGGTGAAATTAAGCGGCTCGAATTAGTCCTAACAATTCCTCAGAGCACTCCCCGTGATAGATGCGATAAAATACGCAAAGAGATGCAACATCTCTACGCTGGCACTGTGTATCGAGCCAATCAGAAATAACTCGGTCGTCGACGATTCGAACCGCTCTGCGTTGGATGCGGTCAAGTGGAAGGAGCTGGCACTCAGGTGCCCCGGCCCAAAGATGAGAACAGTATTCCATATGGGGCCGAACTTGCGCTTTGTAAAGTTGCAAGCGATGTGCCGGCATGAAATACTGTCTCGCTCTGTTGAGCACGCTAAGCTTTTTAGAGGCCAATTTGGCCTTCCCTTCCCAGTGACCACGAAACTTCACACTATTCGATATGTCGACACCAAGGATTCCAATACTAGCTGAGGCAGCAAGGGGAGTACCTTGAAACTGAGGAGATACGACAAAGGGGTTCTAGATGTAAACGCGAAAACTTGTGTCTTCTAGGGATTGAACTGGACTAGATTTAGTCGGCCCCAATCCGAGACTTTGTTAAGCAAAGACTCGACTTCAGACACAAGTTTGCCCCGGTACTCGGCGAAGTTTTTCCGGAAAATATTGGCACGGCCGGTATATAAGGCATCACCAGTGCTGTCGTCTGCATAGCAATGAATGCTACCAGTTAGCAACATATCATTGATATGCAGGAGAAACAGAGTTAGTGATAGCACGCAGCCTTGTTAAACACCAGCGTTGATAGGCTTGAAATCAGAGCATGCACCGTCTACTACGACCTTGAAGCCCGTAGGAAGGAAGCTTCGAAAGAAGCGCTTTGTGCCAGACCCGATTATAGGCCTTCGCTATGTCCAAACTAACGGCCCATGCCTCCCCCTTGGACTCTACTGCCTTCACCCATCTATGAGTCAGATAGACTAGAAAATCACCAGCTGATCGACCCAAACGAAAACCGTACTGGCAGTCACTAATCAGCTGGTGATCCTCAAGGTACCGCATGAGCTGGCAGTTGATAATGGATTTCATTATTTTAGAGAACAAGGAGGTGATGGCGATAGATCTGTAGTTGGACGGGTCTGAGCGGTTGGCTTTTTTAGGGATTGGGTGAACCAAAGCTGTCCATGAATTCGGGACTACGCCTTGGGAGTAGGAGTACCGGAAAAGACGCGTTAAAACTGGTGCCAACTCCGGAGCACACGTCCTCAGCACAATGGGAGGGACTCCATCGGGCCCAGTCGACTTGCTGACGTCCAGGGAGAAGAGTGCTTTGCGAACCGAGCGCTGTGTAAGCCGCACATCCGGCATGGAGCACTCACATCGCGCATATGTAGTCGGCGGTGTGTTCCCCCCGTCATCTAGAGTCGAGTTGGACGCAAAAATAGAGCTCAACAGATCGGCTTTCTCCTTTGCGGCATGGGCCAGTGAGTCGTCCTCTCTGTGCAGAGATGGAAGAGATGGCTGACAGAAGTTCCCTTGGATAGCCTTGAGACCAAAATGCACGGAATCCCGAAGGGAGGCGAACTAGCTTCTCGCCAATTCTGCCGTGTGGTCAGACCTTGCCTTGGCAATGACGATTTTGAAGGACCTGGAGACGAAATTATACTTATTTTTAAGTGCGCTGGTGTTTACATCCCGAGACGTTGATGCGTCAGCCCAGGCCCGGTGGCACTCCTGATTATAGCGTGATGCTATTTTACAGGAGCGACCAAACCATGGCTGATATCTGCCTCCGATGGGCTTCACAGAGGAATAAAAAGTTCCATACCCTGAAGTACCACATCAGCAACAGAATCGGCAACAATGCTGGGATCTTCCGGCGAGAAGCAAACCGGCTTCCAAGGGTAGGATGCAAAAAAGACCGCATCCCGTCCCAATCAGCTGACCTATAGTGCCAAACACGGTGGCAAGCTGCAGATCGCAACTGCGATTGGAGCGTGAGTGGCATCGTACTCCGGATCAGACAATGGTCCGAAGAGCCCAGAGGGGCATCGACGGAGACCTGATGTCCGTGCGGATAAGAGGTCAGCAGAAGGTCCAACAGGGAAGGTACATGGTCTTCCACATCTGGGATCCGTGTAGGCGAAGTAACCAGTTGTGTTAGACCATATGCCAAAGCAAAGTCATAGGCACATCTACCCGCATGATCGGTTAAACGGGAACGAAGCCATTCAGCGTGATGGACGTTAAAATCACCGAGTACCACGATCTTTGCGGATGGGACCTGTGGTAGCACGGAGTCTGCAGCCATTTCGACGTGGTCGATGAGCCGGTCTGTGTCGGCATTACCGCTGTGGGACCTATAGAGGCACCTGGCACGCGGGGATGGTCGTCGCTGTCTACGCGCAGCCATAGGATGAACAGGTCTGTACCTTCAAGACTGCCGAGGCGTCGAATACAAATGTCCTCTCTGACGTATACGCAAACTCCAGCCCGGGGCACAAAGGAGTGTTCCAATTTGTACCCCTGGTAGGAGAGATCTGAAGTATCAGTCGGAGAGGATACCTGACTCTCGGTTAAAAAGAGCAAGGCCGGCTTCGCCGTCTCTAGATTGTAATGGACAGCGTTAAGTTTGGAATGAAGTCCCCTGATGTTGCAAAAATTCACGGTAAGCGCGACAGGGGTCGCCATGGTTGTATTGCTCCGCTTGCCACGAGCAGCATTAGTCGCGAGGGGAATATACCCCCCCCCCCCCCCCCAGAATACGTGGGGCAGCCTGAGCACCAACGCTCAGGAGTGAAGTGGTTTGGTCTTGGATGCTCAGTGAGGGATTCTCCAGGTGTGCTCCGGCCACCTGCACTCACCAAGCGCAATGCAGAGGTAGACCTCTACTTCACGCTGGTATTCTGTGAGGTCGTGGTACCACCCCGGTTCGAGCTGGCCCATCCGTGCGACAGCAAAGCTACCGCTTGGTTCTACCACTGTTAAAACATTTCAATCAATATCCAAAATTATGTCGTTTAGATGACCTGCCGCTGGTTTAAATTGTATGTGCCTAACTCTAGATACCATATTATTGGAACGGTATATGCACAACTTCCTACTGTGCGCCTACCTGTTAGACACAAGCAGTAATATTGAGCGATGGCATCTGGACCTATTTCATTTCTGTTGACTAGTATATATACGTAATGTGTACGAATATGTCTTGATTGTATTCTTCCTCTTGATGCCACAAATTTTCGTGTTGGATATTGCATGCTGCTAAATCATGTAATTCATTTTCACGATAGATTTTTTCACGATCTATCGTATATAAACCATTGCGTAAATGTTCGCTGCAATATGAGTTATCAAGACCCAAGAGATTTAGAGATATAGTAGGATAAGGCGGTCTTTTATTACCTTCATTATATAAAAAAAAACTAAGTCTAAAACATGATTAGCATCATCATTACATCGCTTAAATATTCGACTATCAATATGAACACCTAAGGGGTAGGAATGGTTGGTCAATGTGTGTACTACGAAACTCCTGACCACTGCTACCTTGCTTTTACACAGCGGAAGTTTGGGTTCAGCCGTAGCCAACAGTATATCCCAAACAAAGTGTTATATTTCGGTTCTATCTGTGTGTGTATTTTATAATATAAGAGAGGGCAAAAGCATTGTAGCAAGCAAAAAGTGATTGTAGTCTCAAGCACAGCTCAGCGCACCTATGGTAAGAGACTACGATCACCCATAAATATCCATAATATCTGAAGAACTGTAGCTTCAACAGACTATTTTTAAGATTCCTAAGTCCTCTTGGTCTGGAAAGACTTCTGAAAAATGTAAATAAGGGGTGGAAATCCCTAGAAAAGTACACAGTGAAGAATTTCAAACCAGTCATCAAGATGATGTTGGTAGAGATTAATGGTATCTATGTGTAGGTATATGTTGGTGAAATTTGGCGAGTTGAATTAATCCGAACCATTCCTCGGAACTCTCACTGTGGTAAAGAAGATACAAAATGCAAAAAGATGTAATGTCTTTTCGCAAAATACTCAATTGAGCGGATCAGAAAGAACTCGGACGTTGACGATTCGTGCTGCCATTTGACGTGCACCAGCCTAGACATGAAAAAAAATCCGATGTGAGGCCGAAGCCACTACTTAAAAAGTTTTGTCGCCTTATTTTTGAGATGTGAGTGCTATAAGCTACTGGCTTTAACACTTTTATCTAACCTAGGGCTTAGCTGAAGGAAGTGATTATCCCTGTCCCTGACATTCTTACTACACATTTGAAGACTACAACTTTTGCCTATAATAAGCATAAATAACAATAAAAATTAAATTCAATTTGATTTCAAAAATATTTGAATTCAAATATATTTCACAAGTTGAACTATTTTAAACAAACATTTGTAAAACAAAAATGGCGTTAGTGTTGGACCTGAAGCACTATTTACCTTGAATCCTTTTCTTCGGATGAAAGGATATTATCAAGTTTATATTTCATTCTACTATGGTAATGCCGTGGTAGAGCCATGCTGCATCTATACTAGTAGTATAGCTGTAGCACGAATGGGTCATCTCGACCGGGGAAGGACCATGCTCTCACTGAATACCAGCGTAAAATAGTAGCTTAACACTGCTGTGTTTCGTATGGAGAGTGTATAAAAACGGAGACCCTTTTTACTGGAAAAGAGGCATTCCATCTTAGTCCTTACGGGTGACAACGAATCTGCATTTTGATTCGCAAACGAGGATAAATGTAGAGATCTATGGGCCACAGCAACCACTTACCATCAGGTGGACTGTGTGCTCGACTGTCACCCTAAACTATAAAAAAATGAACATTAAAAACTTAACAATTGGTCTTATGTTGTAGTGAACTACAGCAAAAATGTTAATTGTAAATTTTATCTGATATTCCTCACACTGAGTGAGTTAGAAAGGAGGCCATATAAGTATGTATGGTTTCGAGTTCTTTCAAAACAGTGTTTTCTATAATATTCAATACTCTTCCAAATAGATATAAAGTATTTGAATAATATAACACGACTATTCGTTATTGGCTTGCAATTTTTAATCCAAAAATCATCTTTTCTTCTTCCTCATAATTAGCCTTCAAAAGTTCACTGGTGAACATATACTATATCGTTGTAGGAAGAATTTTCCTTGTTCGTTACACTTGGCAAGTTGATTGATAATCTCAGCAGCACCATAGGTCTCGCGCCATGGACGTTAATACACGTCGCCGTTAGGGTATTTTACGTTTTCGTATAAGAGATGGCTATACCGCCACCAATCGGAATAAGCTCTAATAATGTAATGATAAATATATTAGAATGATCTACTGTTCAAAATGTAAATCCAACTTCGACCGAGAGGTCAATCGACGGATTCAACTCGGCTGGGCAGCATTCGGGAAACCACGACAAATCGGTCGGTCGAAGTTGGACTTACCTAGTAGGACTATTTGTCCCAGGTAAACATACTCGTCAACAACTTCGAGCTTAGTGCTCCCAACAACTACCGGCATAGGTGTGACATGGACATTAAACATGATCTTTGTTTTGTCCATGTTTATCTTAAGACCTATCCGTTGGGAGACACTATTGAGGTCATTGAGCATAGTGCTTAGGTCCTCCAGGGATTCTGCCATAAGGACTATATAGTCGGCAAATCGGAGGTGAGTGATCTAATCGCCATTGATGTTAATACCGCATCCCTTCCAGTCCAGAAGCTTGAAAACGTCTTCCAATGCAGCGGTGAAGAGTTTCGGGGATAAAACATCACCTTGTCTTACACCTCTTTGCAATTGGATAGGTTTCGTACTCTGGTTCTGTACTCGGATAGCCATCGTAGCCCTACTGTACAAACACTTCAGAACTTCGATATACCGACAGTCAACTTGGCACCGCTGAAGGGACTGCAGCACCGTCCAAATTTTGACGGAATCAAAGGCTTTCTCATAGTCCACATACGCCCAGACATAGTGGCAAATTGTACTCTTCAAACTTCTGAACAATTTGCCGTAGGGTATGTATGTGGTCTATGGTGCTAAAGCCCTTTCGGAAACCGGCTTGTTCGGGAGGCTGAAAGTCGTCAAGTCTGCGCTCGAGACGATTCGTAATGACTCTCGAAAACAGCACGTAGACGCGGCTCAGAAGGGAAATCGGTCTGTAGTTCTTCAAGAGAGCGTTGTCACATTTCTTGAAGAACAAGACGACCGCACTTCTGCTCCACGTCTCCGGTGTAATGCCACCATGGAGGACGGCATAAAAGAGCTTCTGAAGGACTTTAAATACCGGTCTTCCACCCGCTTTCAGAAGCTCCGCTGTAATTCCATCCTCGCCTGGGGCCTTGCCGCTTTTAAGGTGCTGGAGAGCCATTCTAATCTCGCTCAGACTGACGTCCGGGATATCTTCGGAATAGTGTCGGATAAGACTCGCTCTTGGATCGTTACTCACACTTGCGTGTGGTTCCAACAATGACGTGTACAGCTGCCCATAGAACCTCTCAATCTCACTCAAAATCTCAGGTGCCCCGGAAACGATGCTGCCACATTCGGTCTTCAGCTTTGACAGTTGGCTCTTTCTGGCAGACAGGTCTCTGGCAAAGACTTTGGAGCCTTGGTTCCGCTCAATCGCTTCTTCAATACGAGCTGTATTGAAGTTGCGTAAGTCCCGCCGCATGCATTTGGAGATCTCTCTGTTCAGTTGCCTATATGCTGTCAAATCTGTTGAAGAATGTAGTCTTATCTCCCCTCTAACAACCATGAGATTAAGAGTGTGATCGGAGAGTTTTTGTGTTCTTCTGCGGCGGGTCTTGCAGAACTTAGCTCCGACCACATGGACAGTTTCCACGAGCTCGTCATTCATATCGTCCACTTCATTGCAGTCTTCTAGGCACTGAAAACGGTTTTGTAACTCGAGCTGAAAGGTTTCGGGACTTTGGATTATAGCACGAGCACTTCATCAGACGAGACCTCTCCAACTTAACATATAGGTTCAGTGTGCCTCTAACCATTCGGTGATCGCTGCCGTTTTTCACCCTCGCGATCACTGAGACATCACTGAACAGTTGTCGTCTGGTCGTCATAATGAAGTCAATCTCATTTTTTGTCGAACCGTCGGGGCTCGACCAGGTCCACTTCCTGTGGGGCCGCTTCTTGAAGAAAGAGTTCATCATAAAGAGTCCTTCTTTCTCCATGAAGTCGGCCAGCTGCTGGCCCCTTGGGTTCCGTTGCCCTATTCCAAATTTCCCTACTTTCAGCTCACCGTTCTCTCTTGTGCCTAGTTTTGCATTGAAGTCTCCCATTAACACCGTATATTGGGTTTTGGAGAAATGCATGGCTCTAGAAATATCCTCATACATTTCCTCCACCTCCTCATCGGGTGTGCCGAGGTTTGTGCGTAAACCTGTATGACCTTCAGCGAATACCGTTTGGTGATTCTGAGTATAAGGTACGCAACCCTCGTCGACACACTCCCGATCTTTACAACCTTGTTAACGAGAGACTTGTGGACGATAAATCCGACACCTCCTTGGGACAGATGGTGGCCCTCCCGGTGATAGAGCAAGTTGCCGGATTCGAGGATTACCGTGTCCTCCTCCTCTCTTCGGACTTCGGATAATCCTATAATTTGCCAGCGCAACTTGTCTATCTCTTCTTCCAGCTCCACGATCTTCTCGTCAGTCCTCAGGGTGCGTGCGTTGTATGTTGCCAGGTCGAGTCGTCGTAGGTGGCAACCGAACCTCCACCGGAGATTCTTAGCACCCCCTGCCCCGCCGTTACCATGGTCGCCTCCGTAGCCAGGAATAGCGGGGCCGCCGGGGACTGGGGGCCGTCTCTTCGTAACTCTCATCATGGGGGGTATATTACCATAGTTGCCACGCTTGGTGAGCGGTTTGGCAACCGCAGTTTTTTTCATAATTTTGGCTATTATCAGGAAGATGCTGCTGCCCATCTCCCGCCTGTTTCCCTTTGTCGCCTTTTACGACACCCACGGGAGGATATGGGGTAGTGGATATTCTTGACCGCCAATACACTATACGGCCGCCTCTATATTGCTAATATAATATAATACTCCCGTTCATCACTTCGATTTCCGCCA
The DNA here is from genome assembly GCA_033319125.1 of Parnassius glacialis. NCBI lineage: Eukaryota > Metazoa > Arthropoda > Insecta > Lepidoptera > Papilionidae > Parnassius > Parnassius glacialis. The sequence continues at coordinate 9,839,129 of JAVANC010000019.1, read as the reverse complement.
TAGATTACGAAATAAGTTGGATATTATCCGTTGTTGCCACGCTTGGCAGGTGGGTTGCCAACTGAATCTTTTTATTATTTTGAGCGGTAATAAAAAAGACGCTGCTGTCGATCTTCTCTATATTTCTACTCCTGTTTTTTTAATATAGCTCCTCTCACACGTTCATCGTGAGTAGAACTACATTTGTGAAATTTTAACTTTAATTGCAGTAGTATTAATGATATTTCTAAATTTAATTCAACGCGAGCGAGGCCGTGGGTAAAAAGCTAGTATATAATATATTTATGTAATTTAAAGTAAGTTAGTGTCTTAGACGGTTATAACAGGTCGGGGAAAAAGTTACTTTATATTTTATATACAAATTCAAGATTTTTTTTCAGTTTAGTTACATTTAATTATAATATATGTATGCCATTTTGTTCGATAATTTGTTGCCATATTGTAGGTATTGATATTATCTCGTTGCTGTGGAAATCTTGGGATTTTTGATAAAAAAATGCGATAAGTAATTTTGAAAGTCCTCTCTTGATGTAAACCTAACAATACTCAAATAATTCTCAAGAGACAGAAACAGGTAAAAATCTGAGGGTGAAAGGTTAGGACTATAGGGTAGGGATGCATTAATACTTCCCAACCAAGCTCTCTCAATTTTTGCTGAGTGGCCAAAATGTGTGTGGTCTGGCGTTATCATGATGAAAGACCACTCATTTACAGTAATTTTTTGGTGATCAAATTCTCAATTTCTTGCTTGAATACTCACACAATCAAACACTTATCATTATCTGTTCGCAGTAGAAATCCGAATCAATGGTTTTGTCCAGCGGTAAGAGATAATAATAAACGATGCCCAATCCCACCATACACACAGCATCTACTTATTGCGTGTTAATCCGGGTTTGCTTCAGTCTTTGGAGCTTAACTACCCTTTGACTATGATCCTTTTGGCACGTTCTTGTCGTAGGTGATCCACTTTTCATCACCAGTGATCAATCTTTTAAAAATGGTTCGGTTTCATTACGGTTTTATAGAGAATTGCAAATCGGTACACGATTCATTAGAATTCTTTCAGTGAGCTATTGAAACTCCACAAAACTGTTTTGTGGTCAATATCTCGGCTGTCGTAATTACTAATATGCCGATCTTTCTCCACTTTTTCAAAAATGGCATCGACTTTATCCGTATGAGGGCGACCGGAGCGTTCAAAATTCCCGGTCTGGAAATACTTGAAACAACGTTGTGCTACTCTTACTGACACTGCATTAGGTCCATAAACGACACAAATTTTTTTCAGAATGCAACTAATTTCTCCGTTAGATTTACTCATTTTGAGGACAGAAAAACAGTTGATAAATGGCGGGAAAGTGTTTCTACTTTTTATTTTTTATTTTCTCAATATCCTATATATATATATATATATATATATATATATAAATATTAAAACTAGCCAGACAAAAACAGTACAACCAAAGAGATTTTTTCTTCAATTTTATACCACCATCTTTCCATTAAAAAAGCAAGCTAAAAGCCATAATAATTAAACAGACATACTTACTTTGAACACATTTATATACGTCATAACAGACACCATAACAGGCGTAGGTAGGTTTTATAAAATATAAGATATAAACATACAATGTAATTTATAATATAAACTAAATAACTATACCGAGTGACGAAAAAGTTATCACATAAAATGAAAAGACGTATGCTACATAAATTTCTTTAAACGTACACAAGTAAAAAAATATATAAATATTAATACATTAGTCGCGGTAGCATTTTCTTCGTTTTAATATTAAATAACATCATGTAAATGCATACAGATATCACCTGATGAATTCTAGAAGGTCAAAGACCCATGCCATTTGAAGGCGAATATAGGTAGTTTAGACTTTGTCAATCCGAACTTCTCAAATAAAGAAAACATCAAACAAAAACTGTACTTACGGCTAACAATTTAAGGCATAATTTTATGCTTGAAATTAAAAACAAAGGAACAGCGCGCTACGCGTGTGTGAAAACAAATTCAAGTGAAAAATTTACTTAAAATAATGAAGTTAAGGCATAATTCTCTATGCGCGAAGTGACAAGAAATGGGACCGGGTGTGGAAATTATTATTTTTCTGGCGCGTGCGACGTTTTGTAAGTCACTTCAGGTCAGTAACCTATATATTATCAAGGCTGATTTATTTCTTGTCAATTTTTACGCTATTTGTTTTGTTTGAAAAATGCATTTTTTATTTTCTTTTATTATTGTTTATTTTATTATTTTAACAGACATATATCAACTTGTATTAACTGCTGTGCTATTTAACGTGATAACCTTTTCGCCACCCAGTATAAGAATATCTGAAATAAGTAAAAAATTTTTAAATGTGTTAACAAATTGATTTGTTGCATTTACTAATTGTTTCAGTTCTATATATTTATAGGTATTTCAATGTAAAATTAGGTCTTTTCTTTTGATAATAAAGACGGTTAAATATTATCCCGGCCGTTGTCACCAGAAATCCAAAAAAATTCAGAGTCGAAGTATAATATATTTAACTCATTTTCACAAAAAAATGCAGATAACTGGTTTTACCAGTAAACCCTCAATATTTTGATGTTTTCTTTTTAGAAAAAAAGGTTATATTTTGGGGCTGTTCCTAAATAAATTTGGGGCGAAAACTCCCCGCTTATGGATGGTAAACGGAGGATTATAACTGTTTAGATGTTTTGAGCTGGTGATATTCCTGACTATCCTTAAATTGTTAAAAATTCAACTTTTATTAAAAGGTAAAAGCCGTAATAATAAGATAGCCAACATCAAAGAACTAAATATAATAAAATAACTTCACTTTGTGGAATCCGGGATTTAATTCTTCTATACATTGTCTCAGCATAGACACCCACATCTATTCTTGATTAAGAATCAAAATGCAGGTGCGTTGTCACCCCTGAAGATTACGAATGAGTTGACTTGGCGTTATACTTTTTCAATATAAAAACCTTACTTTAAATTGAAACGTGTGTGTTAGAGCCATGTTGCAGCAATATATTATGGTTGTAGCATGAATAGGTTGGCTCGACAGTGTAAGTATCACGTTTTCAAAGAATACCAGCGAAAATACGAGTAGTAGCTAAATGATGCTGTGTTTCGTATAGAATAGAATAGCATAGAATGGAATTATTTTTAATAAACATTGATTATTACATAATACTCACTGAAAGTAATTTTTTACCACTGGTTCGGAAAATACCTTTGTCCTGGGAAGAACTAGCAAGAAGCCCAGCGAGACTTTATTATACATTATAAATAATATTAAATATATTTCACTTAACAATAATTTTGTTTGTACAATTTTTTATTAATTTTCATAGAACCGAAGGCGATTACCTTATTCCCAGAAGTTATTTTCATTCATGTATTCCTTGAAACAGAAACAGAAACAGAATTTTTTTATTCAATATAGATTATAAATAATACTTATTTAGAGTCACTTTTTTGTTTAAACACCTCTGTCCTGGGAAGAACAAGCAAGAAACCCAGCTGGACTTTTAAAAAAACAGCTTACGATCATGTATGTTACACAATTAACCACACAACACAAATTAGAAATAGTTTGGTAGCGATCATTTCATTCCCAGGGGTTATTATCATCCATAAACTCCTTAATATTATAATAACCGTTTTTATACAAACTTTATTTAATAATAAAGTTTTTGAACTTTGAGCATGGTAAAATTTGTATATTTTCTGGGATTTTGTTGTAAAAGCGTATACATCGCCCCAAGAATGAATAACTGTCTCTGTGGAGTCGAGTAACTGGTACTACTTGCTAGCTTGTGTTTGTTCCTAGTATTTATAGAATGAATATAACTTATTTTTGTATAACTACTTTTATATTTGATTACGTACATTACAATTTCATAAATGTATTGAGAGGCAAAAGTTAATACATTAATTTCCTTAAATTTGTATCGCAGCGACTCTTTGGTTTTAAATCATAGAGTGAGAAAACAAATATAGTTTCAGTGTCGGTCGTTTGTCCCTATAAAAAAGTACTATACGACATTATGCTATGGAAATAGCTAAGGTAAACAAGCCTAGCTGTTTTCACACTGGTAAGCTTTCTAAGCTTTTTTACAGCATATGCTGCAGAACTAAGTCTGCTTGCTAATTTTTATATATGGGGGTTCCATTCACGCTTTGTGTCTAGTGTCATTCCAAGGAAAATGGTGGTATCGACTAGACTCGGTTCCTCTCATTTAATATTACATTATTAGTTAAATGTTCGATATTTGGAGTCATGAATTACATACATTTCCATTTAAATGCAAGTTATTAACATTACGAGTAAACCAATTTACTTATTTAGGTATAGCATTATTTACTTAGTCATATTTTAATAATTGTCATTTAAATTTGAATATTAATGAAGTGCCATCAGCAATAATACTATATTATGGTTATCCCTACTATTTAAGGTAAGTCTTTAATGTATACAACAAACAGGAAGGGGCCGAGAATTGAGCCTTGAGGCACGCCCACTTGTACTATCGACTCAGAAGAGCTCATACTATTAATGATAACTTTTTGCGTTTGTTTACTTAGATATGAAACAATTAATTTAAGAGAATTACTTCTTACACCGTAGTGTTGTAGTTTCCTGATTAATATTTCATAGTGTTTAATCACAAGAAAATCCATATGTATACTAGAGAAAGAAAGAATGAGAGAAGTATGATCGATTTGTTCCTGGTGGATGACCGACTGCGAAAACAGGTGATGGATACGCGAGTGTTCAGGGGTGCTGACCTGGGAACGGATCACTATCTAGTGATTACTAGATTTAGGGGTCTGTTCGCGGGTTGTCGCTACCGGACGGCAGTAACAGAACCACAGTCGGTCTGTCGCATCAGAAGCTGGAAGCTTCAGGAAGCGGATACTAGGGACAAATATCATGCGAGGGTAGCCGAAAAGCTTGACACCATCGATGGCAGAAATGAATGTGTGGAAAGAACATGGCAGAACCTTAGGGATGGAATGGTAAGTGCAGCGGAAGAAGTGTGTGGAACGATTAAAAGAGGCAGTAGTAAAAGAAGAGATGCATGGTGGAATGATGAAGTGAAAGAAGCTGTAAAGAAGAAGAAGAAAGCATGGTTAGACTACTTGGCCCCTAGTAATGATAAGGATATGAGAGAGAAGATGAAAGAAAAATATAAGCTGCAAAAAGCTCACACGAAAGCATTGATTGAGGAAGTGCGTGAAAGGTGTAGAATGGAAGCGGACGAAAGGTTGTCGCACAACTTTAAGGAGAACTCCAAACTCTTCTGGAAAGAGGTTGGAAGGACCCGAAGTAGTGCGACGGCCTTAAGAATGAACAAAGTGCTTTCGAGAACTAATGACGTCCTCTCAGACAAATCGGACGTCATGCAGCGATGGAGCGAATTTTATAGAGAAATGCAAGGGATCCGGGGATGACGCCGAGACTGGTACGCCAGACCCGGACCTCGATGACACTGAGGTCATCAGTATGAAAGAGATTGAACGTGCGATTCGAAGTTTGAAATGTGGTAAGGCTGCGGGACTAGACAGAGTTACTGCTGAAATGGTCAAGTATGGTGGGCCTCGCGTCTGGGACAGCTTTCATCTGCTTTGCAATTTGTGCTAGCGGACGGGGGATGTCCCGGATGATTGGCGATCCGCAGTCATTGTGCTTTTATATAAAGGTAAAGGTTCACATTTTGACTGCGGGTGCTATCGGGCGATCAGCTTGACCAGTTTAGCAAGTAAAGTTTACTCAAAGGTTTTGACACGTAGGATGCAAGAGAAATCGGAAAGATTTCTATGGGAGGCACAATGCGGATTTAGACCTGAAAGAGGATGCACGGATCAAATGTTTTCTCTCCGCATGATCACGGAAAAGCTTCTGGCTGCTAACCTGAGGATTTTCTGTGCTTTTGTGGATCTTGAGAAAGCATTTGATAAGGTTGTAAGGAAGAAAATGTGGGAACTGTTGCCGGGGTATGGTGTGGATGGTCGATTGCTAAGGGCTGTGCAGTCACTTTACTGTGACTGTAAAGCCTGTGTGCGGGTAGGGCATGAACTGTCACCCATGTTTAGCGTCCAAACGGGCGTAAAACAGGGTTGTGTCATGTCTTCCTGGCTGTTCATACTGTATCTCGACAGCTGTTTACAGAAGCTGAAAGATAGCTGTTTGGGTGTGAAATTGAGTGACATTAAAGTAAATTGTCTGCTGTATGCTGATGATGCAGTGCTTATTGCACCACCAGAGGCAGAACTGCAGGCATTAGTCACGTGTATGAAAGAGGAATGTGAAATTAAAGGTCTCCACTTGAATGCTAATAAAACTAAGGTTCTGGTATTTGAAAGGGACGAAGAGAGAACGAAGTGTGAAATATGGGTAAATCAGGAATATCTAGAACAGGTAAATGAAATTGTATACTTGGGGAGTGCTTTTAGCCGGTATGGAAGATGTGATTTAGATGTGGACAGGCGTGTCGCTGCCGGGAACAAAGTCAATGGTGCCCTGACTGCGTTAGTCAAAAGGCAAGGCGTAGTGAAGAGTGCACGCCTTGCAATACATAACGCAGTGTTGGTACCGACTTTGTTATATGGCAGCGAAACCTGGGTATGCCAGAAGAAGCATAAAAGCAAGTTGAATGCAGTGGAGATGCGATCTCTTCGTAAAATGTGCGGCGTTACCATGGCCGACCGGAAGCGAAACGAAGAGATTCGCAATATGGCAGGTTTGAAAGATGACCTTATCACAAAAATTGATAGGGGCGTGCTTCGATGGTTTTGGCACGTTGAGAGAATGAGTGAAGACCGAATGGTGAAGAAAATATATAGCTCGAAAGTTAATATTAAAAGGTGTCGACCGAGACCGAGACTAACTTTCGAAGACCATGTGAGCAAACTGCTCGAAGAGGGGAGGGTCAAGAGTACTCGGATACCTAGACGTGCATGTATGAAGAAGATAATGAATCTGAAAGAAGCGAAAGAGGTATGTAAGGATCGTGACACTTGGCGATCTGTTCTCTCTGGCTACCCCGTCAGGGATTGTGCGTGACGATAAGTAAGTAAGTAAGTAAGTAATATTTCATGGTTTTCGAAGGCTTTGAGTAGGTCACAGAATATACCCAAAGCATCCTGTAAATTCTCCTATGCATTAAAAATATATTTAATCATCTCAACACCAGCATCAGTTGTCGAGCGACCCCTTGTGAAACCAAATTGATTTTTATGAAGTAAATTATTTTCATTAAAAAAATTTAACAATTGATCAAAAATAATTTTTATATAATAAGTGTTGGCAGTACACATATTGGTCTAAAATTGGCGGGGTCTTATTGTCTAGCAGATTTAAATAAAGGTAATACTTTGCTTCATTAAATCAAGAAACACACCATATTCGATACTAGTATTAAAAATAAAAGCTAGTTGAGGCGCGATTCTATCTATTATAGATGCAATAATCTTAACGGAAATACCCATTGATCTGCATTTTTCTTAATATAACAGTTTTTAAATATATTACAACATCTTTTTGTGATATTTTATGGCATGTAAATTTTTTTGTTAACGCATTTACATTTTGTTTAAGTAATGATTCGGTGACGGCAGGAGAAGAATTCAGTGACTTAGAGGTTAAGATCGGAATATTAGTAAAATATTTCTCAAAAACAATTTAAAAATCCTGATCTGATTCAGTTAATTTGTTGTTAAAACTTAACTGGTTGTTTGAAATGCGAGAATTGACATTACTACTTTCGCTATCAATTATACTCCACGTCATTTTAATATTATTAGATGTCGTCTTAATTTTGTTGCTCAAATACAAAGAATGGCTGAATAGCACACTCCTTTAAATTTTTTTGAATATTTTTTTTCATATTCCTTTAATTCGACGCTAGGATTATATAAACTTTCATGGTATAGTTTGTCTGCTCTTATGGACTCCTACTGTCGCCCATTCATTGAATGCCTTCCTATTGGTCAAAAAGAATGTTTTAAAAGTAAAAATATTATCAAATTAATTGCAAATAAGCTTAACCAATATTCATTCACAAAATTAGGGTTATTTTGGTAGGAAAGTAATGGTAATTTATTCACTATGTTACTTCTAAACTTCTTCAAGCGACTTGCATTTACTGGAACAAACATAATTTTTTCATATACTTGCTTTTTGTAAACATAAGGTAACGAAACTAACTGTGCACAGTGATCACAACTCCATTTTTGAATTATACATTTATGCAACAGCTGAAAATTTGTACCAGAACCCATCTTCACCGCTTCGTATTCAAGGTGAGCAATAATAAAAAGAAAACTATGAATTGATTTTATGAATGTGTTAATTGAAATCTATATGCTTCAAGAAGACTTTTCCTATACCTTAGTCTATCAAAAGCTTACTGTTGAACAAATACCTCCCCCATAGATTGGGCCTATTGATGTTGGGGCGTAGGGGGGGGGGGGGAGATATTTGCTCTTACGACATCTACGGTATACCCTCTTCTAGTAAATACCACAATATAAATTAGTACATACAAATAAATGCATTAATTTCCTTTCAATGTTTTATCAACTTTTTGTATTATATGTCCTTTTCGTTTTATATTTCCATTCTTTTGATAACATAAGGCAGTTTGCTCGTCATTGTGCGGGTGCCTCTTTCAAATGAAATGTTATTAAGTATTTACGTTGAAGAACATGCCTAATGTTAGCAGTGAGAAGCCACTTTCTCATTGCAGGAGTTTTGCCTTGTTGTTATGAAAGATTTATGTAAGGCGATAAACATTACGAGTATATTTACAATGGGCCATTTATCTTTTAGTACGTATCAAGTCACTTTATTTCAGTTAAGTAATGAAATTTTAATATTTTATACAAGACCGTGTCGATATTCTATCGACTACCGTATATTGTCTCGTAGGTTTCGTAAGAGGCGACGGAAGGCGATAAGCCAGCAGATGGGCAGCAGCGTCTTCCTAAAAATGTCTAAACAACTTTAAAAATATTATTATAATTAAAATATATTCATGTATTTCAATAAAACAAAAGTACCTTATAAATAATTACGATAAACAGTTTCTATATGTAGTAAATACACGATATAAGCGGGGACAACAAACTAAAAATAACTACTATTACTAACTTATATAACTCAAAATTTTTAATAAAATCTTTAATATACATCATCATACAATAGAATTACAATATTATTAAATAGTGGTATATATATATGTAAGTTACATATATCTACCGATATCTTACAAGGCACCAGGAAGAAACCTATCCTACAGCACCGGTCTGCTAAGCAAATAACAGTACGACGTGACTCAATTAATAATAATAATTTAATAATTTTAATAATTTTAATAATTTATTTGAAGAAACTGTAAAATTAATTCAAATAATGTCTTAATTTAAAATAGTCTACAATAACAGGCACCTGAACTAGGATAAACCTGTATCTCAGGTGTATGTGCTAATAGATACATTAATAAATATTTTCTGTTTCTTATATAAAATGAATAACTTACCAACTAATTACGCTTAATTCAGTAAAATAAATTATCATTAATTTACTTAAGATTTTAATTAGCTTAAAACAATCAGCAATTTTTCCGTTTCATCGTATGATAAACTTTGTAACCATGTACGAATTACATTTTTACAATCTGCCATTTTTAATGGATACATGTACAAAATTGCATTGACTTGATTATACAGAAAAGGGCCAAGAAATGTAAAAAATTTATGCATGAAAGAATGCCTTATTCTAATGTTAGTTTCAATGACTTTATCTTTGCGTCTTTTATCAGTGACCTCTCTTCTGTAGGGCAATTTTAAGTGCTGTTTTAGTAACGTACTCATAACGAATAACTGGCGCACTGAGAGGACATTATAGGATTTATATAAGAGATGGGACGGGAATAGGAAAGGGCGAAATGTTGCGACTTTTAATACAGCTCTTTGAGCGCGTTCCAGTGGTAGCAGTGTAGTTTTAGCTGCTCCTCCCCATGTGGTTATACAATAGGTGAGAATCGATTTACATAATGCGAAATATACTTGCTTTACTACATTAATATCAACAAAAGAGCGAATATTTTTAAAAACAAATATTAGTTTACGGACTCTATTGCAGAGGTGGTCTATGTGATTTTAAAACGTAAGAGTGGAATCTATAATTATTCCGAGGTATTTAATAGTTCTTGTATTAAAAATAACTGGGCAGTTACAATTAGACTCTGCGACTGAGCAACATATATGTGCATAAATTTCTGGAATGGTTATATGCTGTGTTGAGCTGCGCATAGAAAAATGAATATATTTGGTTTTGTCCGTATTCAGTGTTAATATGTTTTGTTGGAGCCATTTATTAACCCTGTCAAAACCTTGTTGTGCACATAAATAAACCTTGTCTACTGTATTTGCGGAAAAAAGGAGCACGGTATCATCTGCGTAAGATATTATTTTACCCGAGTTAAGTTCAAGATTGCAAAGGTCATTTATATATATCAAAAATAAGGTTGGTCCTAATACACTTCCTTGGGGCACGCCAAAATGAGTATTTTTTTGTTCAGAGCTAATAACCTTTTCAATTTTTATGCATTGATATCGATTTTCTAAATAGTTCGCAAAAAGTTGAAGCTGTTTACCTCGAATGCCTATGCTCTCTAGCTTATTTAGTAGGATGGGAATAGAAACTGTATCAAAAGCTTTGGCTAGGTCAAGGAAAATGTCAATTGATTGGTTGCCTTTATCTAATTCTTGAGAGACATAATCAGTCATTACCTGCACAGCATCAGCAGTGGACAGTTTTGGTCTGAAACCATATTGCATATTCGATAATATGCATTTACTTTGTAAATAATTCATTAATCTATTGTTAATTATTTTTTCTAATATTTTAGACGTAGATGAGAGTATTGAGATAGGCCGATAATTGGAAACGTTTTTTTGTCCCCCGATTTATGTATTGGTACTACAATGGCTTTTTTTAAACAATCTGGGAAAATAGCTTCAGAGAGACAAATTCGAAAAATATGAGTTAATGGTGGTACTAGAATTTGTCTAAATTTTCTTAATATACTAGTGGGTATGCCATTCCAACCAACCGCGCTTGTTTCTTTCAGTCCCATTATAATACTTTCTACCTCAGTAGCGTCCGTATCTAATAATGCGAACGAGCTTAATTGGCAGTTTCTTTGAGTTGAAAAAGTGGCCCTGTATTCATGATTATTGTTAGAATTGTTAATTATCTGTTCTGCAAGATTTTTACCACTTTGTTCACAAAGTAATTATTTGCTTTATTTGCTGACATAAGCGGCGAGGATATATTTTGTAATAATTCTCGTGAAGATTCATGTTGTTTGGATATAAATGCAATATCTTTTACATGCCGCCAAAGCTTTTTATTATCTCTACCAGACTCTTGCAGTAAGTTTGTAAGATAATTATACTTCAACTTTTTTAATAAGTTGTTACAATAGTTCCTATATCTTTTATATGAAATTTGTAAGACGGAATTATCTGAAGAAGTTTTTGCCATCAGGTGTAACTTGTCCCTATGTTTCATGCACCTAATTAGACCAGGTGTAATCCGAGGCTTTAAGTTATTATTATTTTTAACTACTGTGGTATTCGAAGTGTTGCTAACGATGGCATTTCGTACGTTATTTATTAAGTAAGGCAAAGAAATGTTTACGTCATCGGTTTTATAAACTGGGCTAAAGTCAATGTTTTGAATTGCATGTTCAAGGTTTTTCATATTAGTTTTAGGAATGGAGTATTTACACTTCGGTTTAGGTATTTTAAGGCTTAAGCTAAGAATGACGGTACTATGATCGGTTACTATAGGATTGGTGACAAGGGTTATAGATGGTAACTTAGTTTTTAGTAAAGTGTGGTCTAAACAGGAACCACTAAGATGAGTAGGGAGCAAATGTGCTGGAAGCAAGCCCTGGCATGCACATATATTAAGGTAGTCTGTTGCTCCGCCATGACTGCCTTCAGGGTTGAGATCTATATTCATATCACCCGTTAACACTATATTTTTGAATGGCGACAGTTGCCTAAGTGTATTGCATAATGACGTGGTAAAATTATCTATTTGTTTAAAGCCACAAGGCCTGTAAACAGCAAGGATAGCAGTTTCATGGCCCACTTTCACCAATAACCTACTACAATCTAGCATATCAGGTTCTTCGACTGATATGTTTATATTTTTTTTTCGCAAAGACTACTACACAGTCATTTTGGTTATGTACATTTTTACTACTAAAAGTATTATATCCTGGCAGTGATGGGAGGTTGTTTTGGCTTTTAGATAGCCAGCATTCTGTTAGTATGATAACGTCGCATTCAGTGTCCAAACTTCGAAGGAGTATATAGAAATTATCCATGTTTTTATTTATACTACGAATATTCTGTGTTAAAATAGTAAGAGAGTTCGCGGCCTTGAAAAGATATTCCTTGCACGTATCAATTTCACATGTTTTAGCCACTGATAAACAAACAGCATCGATTTCATTACTTAACTTATCCATATTATTTTTCTTAATAAGTAATTACTTAACAACAGAAAAAAATAAAGAGAAAAAAAAAACTAAATTAAATTAGGGCAATAAGATTAAGATGAAGGGTGGCGCTCTTAGGCGCCCTCATTATAATCTATGGAATTAATGTACCTAGTTTCAGCCATCTTCTTAGCCGGGCATTCAGGGTCACCTGTTTTGTGGTCGCTCGGTTTTTTAAAACGCAGACATGTTGCACACTTTGCTGGATCAGCTTTCTTAATGCAAGAATTTGTCTGATGTCCTAATTCACCACAGTGTCCACACGTGTCGATGGTTTCCCGGCAAGTTCTTGCAGCATGCCCGTACTGTTGACATTTGAAGCACCTGTTTACAAGTGTGAAGTCTCGAACTGGGCACGACGTCCAATTTATGAAGACTCGCTCCTGGTTGATAAGCGCTTTTCTGATGCTAGCTGGCACTTCCAAAATAAAGTTGCATGAAAGTGCTTCTTTTTTACCCGATTTATGACTTAATTTTATAGAGGACAAAAAAGATTCCCGTGTTAAGTTAGGGAGTTTATCGGCTCAATTTTGTTCATAAATACAATCAAACACTTCTTGTTCGCTAAGGCCGGCAGGTATACCTAAGACAATAATCCGTGGTCTTCTTTTATGGTGCTCTTCCAACTTTAGACCGGAACTACTAAGCTCGGTAGATTTTATTAGCTTCTCAATGTCGTCCTTTGTTTCAGTGCTGATAATAACGCCTTCATTTTTAGTTTTACGTAGTCCTCTTACGTGTAATTTCAATTGTTCAGGGCATATAATTTTTTGGACAAGAGATTTTGTGTCTTCACTAGTTTTTAACTTATTCTCCGGGTAAATTGCAATAGAACTGAATGTTTTGGGGCGCAAGTAATTATTTTTGTTTGTCTTGACCATATCAGCAAAGGACATTTTTTCTAATGGTGGTTTGGTGCAGCTTTCTTGAATAGATTCCATAAGAGATTTTCTGAAATCATTAAGGCACTCCATTAGTTCTTGTTTTTCTTTCAGTGCTTCAAGAGAAGTGTGCATTAAAATAGCCCTATGCTTCAACGATTGGTAGAATACTGCCATCTGAAAGGCTGCATTACCGACCTTTCGCGATAGGGAATTAATTCTCAGCTTTTGTTCCGAGTTTAGTTTTCCCTCCTGGGCAATATGGCAAACTTCATTAAGGCACTGTTCGATTGAGGTCATCCAATTTTTAATTTCACTAGTGGCTAAAAATTCAATGGGATCTGCAGCATCACGCTGAGATGGTTGAGGCGTGCTGGGCGGACTCCGAGGTGTAATGGTGCTCCGGTTGAAAGGGCTACTTTTGTATGTATTAGACATGATTTCTTTCAAATGTTTTTCATTATAATTTGTTATTCACTACTGTAAAATCACAACTTAGCAGAAATTGTCCAATGGCTTATCTAGGTCACAATTTTATTGAAAATATTTAAACAGTTGTATAATTGCTAATATGCACGACTACTCGATTCGAGCTCCGTAAGTCGATCTCTTAAGGTAGGTAAGTGATGTACTCACCACTGATGTTAATACCGCATCCTTTCCAGTCCAGAAACTTGAAAACGTCTTCTAATGCAGCGGTGAAGAGTTTCGAGGATGTAACGTCACCCTGTCTTACACCTTTCTGCAACTGGATAGGTTGCGTACTCTGGTTGTGTACCCGGATAGCCATCGTAGCCCTACTGTATAAGCACTTCAGCACTTCGATATACCGACAGTCAACTTGGCACCGCTGAAGGAACTGCATAACCGCCCAAATTTCGACGGAATCAAAGGCTGTCTCATAGCCCACATATGCTAGACATAGTGGCAAATTGTACTTCTCGGACTTCTGTACAATTTGCCAAAGAGTATGTATGTGGTCTATGGTACTATAGCTCTTTCGGAAACCGGCTTGTTCGAGAGGCTGGAAGACGTCGAGTTTGTGCGCGAGAGGATTCGGGCCAGAAGGGAAATCGGACTGTAGTTCTTCAAGAGAGCGTTGTCGCCTTTCTTGAAGAACAAGACCACTGCATTTCAGCTCCACACGTCCGGTGTAATGCCGCCATGGAGCACGGAATAAAAGAGCTTCTGAAGGACTTCAAGTACTGGTTTTACACCCACCAGAAGCTCCGCTGTAATTTCATCCTCGCCTGGGGTCTTGCCATATTTAAGGTGCTGGAGAGTCATTCTAATCTCGCTCAGACTGACGTCCGGGATATCATAGGAATAGTGTCGGATAAGACTCGCTCTTGGATCGTTACTCACACTTGCGTGTGGCTTCAACAATGATGTGTACAGCTGCCCATAGAACCTCTCAATCTTACTCAAAATCTCAGGTGTCCCGGAAACGACGCTACCACTCTCGGTCTTCAGCTCTGACAGTTGGCTCTTTTTGACAGACAGGTCTCTAGCAAAGACTTTATAGCCCTGGTTCCACTCGATCACTTCTTCAATACGAGCAGTATTAAAGTGGCGTAAGTCATGCCGCATGCATTTGGAGATCTGTCTGTTCAGTTGCCTGTATGCTGTCATATCTACTGAAGACTGCAGGTTTATATCCCCTCTAAGAGCCATTAGATTAAGAGTGTCATCGGAGAGTTTTTGTGTTCTTCTGCGGCGGGTCTTGCAAAACTTAGCTCCGACCGCATCGACAGTTTCCACGAGCTTATCACTCATATCGTCCACTGCATTGCAATCTTCTAGGCACTGAAAGCGGTTTCGTAGCACAAGCTGAAAGATTTCGGGACCTTGGATTAGAGCTCGAGGGTGAAGGAGCGTTGAATTCATCAGGCGTGACCTCTCCAACTTAACGTTTAGGTTCAGTGTGCCTCTCACCATTTGGTGATTGCTGCCGGTTTTCACCCTCGTGATCACTGAGACATCACAACAGTTGTCGTCTATCCGTCATAATGAAGTCAATCTCATTTTTTGTCGAACCGTCGGGGCTCGAAAAGGTCCACTTCCTGTGGGGCCGCTTCTTGAAGAAAGAGTTCATCATAAAGTGTCCCTCTTACTCCATGAAGTCAGCCATCTGCTGACCCTTTGGGATCCAAAACCCTATTCCGAATTTCCCTACTTTCAGCTCACTGTTCTCTCTTGTTCCTCGTTGTGCGTTGAAGTCTCCCATTAATACCGTATAGTGGGTTTTGGAGGAATGCATAGCTCTAGAGATATCCTCCACCTCCTCATCGGGGTGGGCTGAGGTTGGTGCGTAAACCTATATGACCTTCAGCAAATACCGTTTTGTGATTCTGAGTATAAGGGACGCAACCTTCGTCGACTTACTCCCAATCTTTACAACGTTATTAAGGAGAGACTTGTAGACGATAAACCTGACACCTCCTTAGGAAAGATAGTCGCCCTACCGGTGATATAACAAGTTGCCGGATTCGAGGATTACCGTGTCCTCCCCCTCTCTTCGGACCTCGGATAATCCTATGATATTTCAGCGCAACTTGTCTATCTCTTATTCCAGCTCCAGGATCTTCTCATTAGTCCTCAGGGTGCGTGCGTTATAAGCTGCCAGGTCGAGTCGTCGTAGGTGGCAACCGAACTTCCACCGGAGATTCTTAGCACCCCCTGCCCCGCCGTTACCATGGTTGCCACCGTAGTCAGGAATAGCGGGGCCGTCAGTTACTGAGAGCCGTCTTTTCGTTACTATCATGGAGGGTTGCCACGTTTGGCGAGCGGGTTAGCAACCGCAGTTTTTTTATTGTTGTTTTGCTGTTATCAGAAATATGCTTCTGCCCATCCTCTGCCTCAGTTTCCCTCTGTCGCGTCTTACGACACCCAAGGTAAGATATGGGGTAGTGAGTATTCTTACCCGCCACTACACGGGGACGTTAAAAATATACGTTCATTTTAAAGTATAAATATATAAAAAATCATAAAATTATTTTTTATTTACTGACGACAAAGTAGTTAAATTTTAATTAAGCTACTTTGTCATCATTAATAAAGGAATCACTTTTTCCGATTACTCACTAACGATATATATATATAATATGTTTCGAAGTACACTAATAGGTCAATGAATTCCTGGAGCGCGTTTAAGTTCATACTTGGTAACTTGGCAGACTTTGTGGCGATCGAAAAGAATGTCGCTTACTCCATTAGGAGACTTAAAGGCTCCGGGTTGCTTCTTGTTATACCTATTAAAATGATCTTAAAATAAAAACTGTAGCTGCCAACCTGCCTGTCAAGTGTGGTAACTATTCTAATGTCTACTTAAATATTTGGGTGAAGTATTGGTGTCCATTTAAGTGCATCTTTCTTTGTATATGTGTATACATTTACATATTATATATACTAAATACAGTGCACATAACGTGTGAATGTAATTTTTACTCGCTATGAATAAAGGTCTAATTAATGTAGGAGGTATAAAAGTCTCAAACAAGGAACCTACTACGTCGCTATTCACCTGATGCTAGATTGCTATGGTAGCGCTTGCGCAAGTAACTTGCGTCGGTATACTAATACGAAATGCTAAACAGCCTGTAATACTGGTTGTATATGTATGTACAATGTACATACACTTTTACCTAGAGCTCAATATTGTATTTATTATTACTTAGTGGTAAAATAGTTCAGATGGGGTGTTCCGTGACAGACTGCTATTATAACTTAACATTATTAATTTTCTGGTTAAATGCTCCAGGAATGCTTGTGTTTGAAGTTCATGACAGTAGTTGTATGGCATAATCCAACAGTATTCGAGTTTGCGATCTGCGCTGTGGCTACGGACAATTATCGTGACTCTGAGTCGCCTGCATTCGTGAATGCCTGCATATCTCATCAGATTTTCAATATTTTTAGTAAAAATCCAATCAATTGTGTTTTCACTAATTACTTTAGAAAAAAATTATCATCATCATTATCAAGAGTCAATAATATACCTTCGTCAAAGGCTAGTAAAAACCCCAATTTCTTCATTCACCGACAAAACGCACCTTTAATGAAACATGTAGTTGAGGGTCTATTACTACGTTTGCTGGTACGACTAATGAAAATCAAAATATACAACGTTTACCAATAATAAAAAAGCTAAAATATTCTAGCTGCAAACCTACTACTAATGGTTTGAATAAAATATAAGACCTTTTTTTACATAATTAAACTGAAGGAATTGTATCCCTTCTTTTTAAAATTTAGACTTTTTTATCAGCCTATAAAAGTCCATTTTTTGTTTATTTCAAAGTGATAAACGAGCTGTTTGTTGTCCACCCAATGATAAGTGGATGTTGTGTACTATCCTCAGGTAAGAATCCAAATGCAGATGCCCAATCACCCTCAGGACTAAGGTGGAATGTCTCTATCAGGAAAAAGGGACTTTGATTCTTGTCACTCATCATACGAAACACAACGACATTATGTTGTCATTTCTTCTTGTATTCCAATCGAGTGTCCGGTCGAACCGACCTCTTCCTCCTGCGTCCAAAATATAGCTGCAGCGTTGTTCTACTTCGTATTAAATGCCAGTGCCAGACATAGACCCCTCTCGATATAGAGAGGTCTTGTTCGTCACGCTTGGGATACTGTTTGACGATCACAGTACCAGATGTCCCGCACTTTTGACGAAGCTACCCATCTCCGCTCTCTCGCTCTTATCATCTTACGCCTGCCGTAAACGAGATGGTTACTACCGCCATCTATCGACAGCCGTAAAGATTTCTGGCATTTCCCATAGTAACCTCTTACGATACCCAGGTGATGGACACACATTATTCTTTCTATTATTGTTCGATATTTTAGTAGTCTAAACAAATCTTGTCTGATTTAAAGAAGCAAAGTCTCTTATATCCTTTCGTCTTTTTACCTGTTCTCATTAACATGATATATTTTTTCAATCATCATTTGACAATTTATTATAAAGAAAAACATACCTATAAAGCGTTATGAGTATAAAGCATTTAGTTCGAATTTCGAATATTCTACCTGCGGTTTTCAGTTGGAATGAGTCGACCACAAAATTGAAAGCCTTGTTATATATATCTTAAGTAGTTTAATACTTATAGAACACACATTTAGTACGAGTACAGCTATATTCCGCCATTTGGCATGCAATATCCATCACATCTACTGACTTTTATATTAAATTACTTAAACATGCTCTAGTTATAATTGGATTTCACACGATACAAAATCAAAAATAATAGTAATAAGTGAATTTAGGGAATATTATATAAGTCAAGTCAATTTAGTTATTCTGAGTCAAGTAACAGTCAATTATTGAATTTCATATTTCACTTCGAGATATTCTTTCACACTGTAATATGCCCTATTAATAAGAAATTGTTTCATAGTATTTTAAGCTTATTTATATTGGAGCATCTCAAAATGTGTAATGATAAATGGTTATAAATTTGAGGGTCCATACAAAATATACTGTTGTTTAGTTGGGCTGTTATGTTTGACGGAAAACATATATTGTGATTATAAGGTTTACTGTGTAGGCACTCAAATATAAAAATATGCGTAATAACAAAACGGCATATATATATATATATATAACGGCATGGAAGTGTTAACAGTTTCAGATTAATAAAAATTGATTACAACTATCCGTCTGTTTCAACTTCACAATGGCCCTTACTCATCTATTTTGGGCTCTAAATATCATTTCATTGTCTACAGAGTTACCCCAAAAGATGACACCAAGGGAATCACACACTACCCATCAGGTGGACTACATTTTCGTTTGTCACTTTAGGTTTATAAAAGTAACTCTATACTACAGGCATACATACCTCTGTGTCACATGTACAGATTTCTTAAAGTTCTTCTCCTTTACGTGCACGTGAAGTGGCATTTAATTTGCAGTTAACAATTTTATTTTTGCCGGTGGATATCTAACTCTATTTTCTCGAGTACTGTAATGTCAAAAGTTGAGTGCTTATCTCTAGAGCTACCACGACTGCAAAATAATATTATGATATAATGTTATTTTATAATCAAAACAAATGTCAACGATTCAGTTGAGTGAATACTGAAGAAATGCTTCTTCTTGAATTCCAATGATAGAATGAATAATTGTTTGTTAATAGAAGTGTGGTTTTGAGTTTGAAGAAGGCCAGGATTGAAAAATAAATTCATCGTTGGTTTCGACATGTAGAAATAATGAATTAGGAAAGAGAGAAAAAGCAAATTTATGCTGCAGTAGTGAAAGGGACTTGAAAGGATATTTATCGAGCAAATTGGTGATATATTGAAGATGAGACATGTTAAGAATTGCCCTAACAAAGGGCATCTGTATACGTAGATATAAGAATGTAAAGGAGGCGAGAGCGGTGTGTCATAATCGAGCAAAAGTGAAGTCCGTAGTCTCTGCCCACACCTCTAAGTGACAGGCAAGAGAATTCATGTTTTGTTACTCCTCGCAAACGAGGATAGATGTAGATGTCTATAAGCCACATCAACCACTTACCATCAGGTAGACTGTGTGCTCGTTTGTCACCCTATCTTATAAAAAAAGTAAGAATTAAGTCGAGGTAAAGCTGGGTCTTATTTTGGAAGCTCCTTTAGGTTTTGTCATCGTCCATACCACAATGTCTGAGGACAAAGTCAACAAACCGTTCTGCCTGTACTCACTTAAGCTTATTATATAACAAGGACTATATATATATATATATATATATATATATATATATATATATATATAAACATATATATATACTTATATATACTTAGGACTTATTATATAACAAAAATATGAGTCTTTGGGATATAATTTGCTGTAAAACCCATCGCCTCTGATGGCGAGAGGGCTGGTTCTTTCCACGTTCAAAAGCTATTTTTTTTTTTCAATTCAGCAATGGATTATAGCCATCGTTTTAGGACTATACTGCGAAAAGGAGGATTGTGTGATAATTTATTTTTTTATTTTTATAAAATATTGTATATTAAAATTTAATATCACTGGTTCGGAGAAAACCTTTGTCCTGGGAAGAATCAGCAAGAAACCCAGTGAGTCTATTTTATTTGACGGCCTGTCATTAAAGTAGTAGTAGTTAATACATATTTCTTCAGGAACCGCTCCAAGATTCTATCACTGTGACTAGCAATAATGTGTATTTTTAGAAAAAAAAAAATATCTCCTATTTTATTTACCTCAGATATTTTTAAAAATAATTTCTGAAACTTACAAACATATTGTTAAAGGATCCCTTGGGAGATTCGTGGCTTCAGTGTTGTAAGCTTAACAACATGTAATTGTGGCTATGACATTTCATTAGGGTGAGAGAAGTGTGCGAGAGGTAAGGAGCAACATTTTTTTATGATTAAGTTGTAAAATAAAAATCGTTACTTGCCCATGCTAAGATGAAGATAGAAAATTTAGGGTTCGGTTTTTTCGCCTATTTTCATAATTTCTTACACTTTTCTCCCCCGAATTCAAAAGATTACTGTCCATTAAGCAATTAAATAATATTTTATATGTACATTTTTAGAAACCAGTTATTTCAATATTACAGGCAGACACTTCAATTTTATTTTTATGTATAGACGTATAGATAACAAATACATGGTTGTCCGGAAAACGAACAAACAGGTTAAAAGTGGACGCCCAATTGCAATATACGGCATCTGATGGGCACAGGCGGACGCTGAATAATATTATACTGTGTTCTACTGTGGCCTCTCCATAGCTCGCTGAGCGACCTTGAGGTTCCTCATCCGGCCAGCAGTGAAGGACCACGTCTCAGTTCTGTATGTCATTACTGCCAACACGCACTGGGTGTACAGTCTCGTTTTCAAGTTTTTAGGTATACCTGACGAGAAGATGTGCCGTAATTTCCCGAACGCTGCCCAACCGAATTGAATCCGTCGATTGACCTCTCGGTCGTAGTTGGACTTTGAAATTTGTTACCTGCGATAAGAAGTACATCCAATTTTAATAAGCAAATTTTTTATTTATCAAGAAAATATAATGTAAAAATTCATCTATTGCCGTGGAGCAGACTTTTACAGCTAGGACATCAACAAACTGCCTGTTATATGGCAAGAATACGTTAATAGTTTAGAAAAATATAAAAAAGATATTTTTTAAATTTTTTATATCAATTCTCCTATACATAAATAAATGAAAAATCACAATCTTAAGTATTAAGGTATCATATTATCATCATCATCATCATTACAGCCTTTCATAAGTCCACTGCTGAACATAGGCCTCCCCCAAGGAATGCCACAAAGCACGGTCCTGAGCCACCTGCATCCATCGACTTCCTGCATGCCTTACCAGGTCGTCACTCCATCTCGTGGGGGGTCGCCTTACATTTCGCCTACCGGTACGAGGCTGCCACTCGAAAACCTTTCTTCCCTATCGGTTGTCGGTTCTTCGAGCTATATGACCGGTCCACTGCCACTTCAGCTTACTAATCCGTTGGGCTATGTCGGTTACTCTAGTTCTACTGCGGATATCCTCATTTCTAAGTTTATCACGCAGTGAAACTCCGAGCATAGCCCTCTCCATAGCTCGCTGAGCGACCTTGAGCTTCCTCATACGGCCAGCTGTTAAGGACTACGTCTCAGTTCCGTAAGTCATCAGTGGCAACACGCACTAGTTGTACAATTTCGTTTTAAGGTTTTGAGGTATGTCTGACGAGAAGATGTGTCGTAGCTTCCAGAACGCTGCCCAGCCGAGTTGAATCTATCGATTGACCTCTCGGTCGAAGTTGGACTTACCTAGTCGGACTATTTTTCCCAGGTAAACATGCTCGTCAACAACTTCGAGCTTAGTGTTCCCAACAACAACCGGCATAGGTGTGACATGGAGGTCAAACATGATTTTTGTTTTGTCCATGTTCACCTTAAGACCTATCTGTTGGGAGACACTATTGAGGTCATTGAGCATAGGGCTTAGGTCCTCCAGCGATTCTGGTATAAGAACTATATCGTCGGCAAATTGAAGGTGAGTGATGTACTCGTCTTTGATGTTAATACCGCATCCTTTACAGTCCAGTAGCTTGAAAACGTCTTCCAATGCAGCGGTGAAGAGTTTCGGGGATATAACGTCACCCTGTCTTACACCTCTCTGCAATAGGATAGGTTTCGTACTCTGATTCTGTACTCGTATAGCCATCGTAGCTCTACTGTACAAAATCTTCAGCACTTCGATATCGACAGTCAACTTGGCACCGCTGAAGGGACTGCAGCACCGCCCAAATTTCGACGGAATCAAAGTCTTTCTCACTGTCCACATACGCAAGGCAAAGTGGCAGATTATACTCCTCTGTCTTCTGTATAATCTGCCGCAGGGTATATATGTGGTCTATGGTACTAAAGCCTTTTCAGAAATCGGCTTGTTCGGGAGGCTGGAAGTCGTCAAGTTTGCGTGCGAGACGATTCGTAATGACTCTCGAAAACAGCACGTAGACGCGGCTCAGAAGGGAAATCGGTCTATAGTTCGTCAAGAGAGCGTTGTCGCCTTTCTTAAAGAACAAGACCACCGCGCTTCTACTCTATGCCTCCGGAGTAGTGCCACCATGGAGGACGGAATTAAAGAGCTCCTGAAGGACTTCAAGTTCCGGTTTTCCACCCGCTTTAAAAAACTCCGCTGTAATTCCATCCTCGCCCGGCTACTTGCCGTTTTTATGGTGCTGGAAAGCCATTCTAATCTCGCTCAAACTAACGTCCGCGATATCTTCAGAATAGTGTCGGATAAGACTTGCTTATGGATCGTTACTTACACTTGCGTGTGACGACCAACGATGACGTGTACAGCTGCCCATAGAACTTATCAATCTCACTCAAAATCTCAGGTGTCCTGGAAACGATGCTGTCATACTCGGTCTTCAGCAGTTAGCAGTTAGCTCTTTCTGGCCGACAGATCTCTGGCAAAGACTTTGGAGCCTTGGTTCCTTAAGCTGTATTGAAGATGCGTAAGTGCCGCCGCATGCATTTGAAGATCCGTCTGTTCAGTTGCCTATATCCTGTCAAATCTGTTGAAGAATGTAGCTTCATCTCCCGTCTAACTGTCATAATAATAATAGAGTGATCGGAGAGTTTTAGTGTTCTTCAGCGGCCGGTCTTGCAGAACTTAGCTCCGACCGTATGTACAGTTTCCACGAGCTTGTCATTTATATCGTCCACTTTTTTTGCAGTCTTCAAGGCACTAAAAACGGTTTTGTAACTCGAGCTGAAAGGTTTCGGGACTTTGGAACAGAGCACGAGGGGGACGGAGCGTTGACTTCATTAGACGAGACCTCTCCAACTTATCGTTTAGGTTCCGTGTGCCTCTAACCATTCGGTGATTGCTACCAGTTTTCACCCTCGCGATCACGGAGACATCACTGAACAGTTGTCGCCTGGTCGTCATAACGAAGTCAATCTCATTTTTTGTAGAACCGTCGGGGCTCGACCAGGTCCATTTCCTATGGGGCTGCTTTTGGAAGAAAAAGAGTTCATCATAAAGAGTCCCTCTTTCTCCATGAAGCCGGCCAGCTGCTGGCCCTTTGGGCTCCGTTGCCCTATTCCAAATTTCCCTACTTTCAGCTCACCGTTCTCTCTTGTGCCTAGTTTTGCTTTGAAGTCTCCCATTAACACCGTATAGTGGGTTTGGAAAGAATGTATGGCTCTATTTTGATAATTAACAGAAATCTAAACTTAAGGAATACAGTCCCTTGTAGCATAGCAATCGTCGACGCAAATATTTCAAAGAAATTTAATGAGAAATCGAGCAAAGTATTGTAAAAAAAAATATAATCTTATTTTATAAACAAAACTGAGACATCGACTTTTGACAACTTGACAAGAAGGAAGTCAATTTTTTTTTAAAAAATACACATAGGCCTCGCTTCATTTAGTACACGTTGGGACATTATAAGGCGATAAAGATGTTAATCACATAATACATAAACAATCACGCCTCTCACCCACAGGGATATGCAGAGACTATGTACTTCCATATAGAACGATCCTGACATACCTCTCTCGCCTCCTTACATCTATATAAGTTAAAGATATATTTCTGAGAGAGTTTTATGGCAAGGAAGTCGCGCTGCCCCAATATGTGTTGGTGAACTTCACAAGTATTCGAAAGATTGTTTTTTCTTATTTCTCAGACATGCAGGTTTCCTCACTATGTTTCCCTTCACATTTAGTATGTGGAAAATTAGCTCTTTAATCTTGCAACTAACACTTTTATTGGTGCCGGCGAGGATCAAGCCCAGGTTGCTCATGTAGGGACGACAACCATCTAAGCTACTACAGCTAGGGTATTCTTAATCTGGCTCATCTTCAATATATCGCTAATTTGGTCAGTAAACTTTCGTCTAGGGCGTCCCTTTTCGACTCTGTGACCCTTTCCGACTTGTGATGAGAATTATGTTATTATAGATGTCAATTAAATTCATGCATTTTAAAATAAATTTCATGTCTTATTTTAAAGACCTCTAAATAGCAAAATATGGTTTGTAAATGAGCAATTGTTCAGTACGTGATTCGAACCTGCAGGCTCGTAGCATCCGGGACATAACGCTTAATCGCTACGCTGCTGCGTCATAAAAATGATTAATGTACTCAATAAGGTAATTAGTTTAAAATTACTCACTAGTTTAAGAATAATCAATACTAACGACATAAATAGAAAGTAATTATTCGTACCCTATATGTGCTTTTATCTTCATATTCAAAATCCTACCGATAACTGTAAATTATAAAAGCTTTTAGGAGTACGCGCTATATCCTCAAATAAAAGGGACACCAAAAGCCACATCAATAAAACAAACAGGGTGTAACTTTATTACGCTCGTCATAGTGATAATTTACTCTTGTGAATTCTCTTTCATTAGATATTCAGAATTAAGCTCGATGCTGTAATAAAATATTCTACAAGTCCAGCGTCCCTTTGAGTTTTAATTAAATGGAAAATCTTCGCGTCACCGGAAAATCATAGAGTAAATTTATCATAGCCGCATGGGCTATGGCGCTAAGCACTTCCCGAGTCAGATCCCTGGAACCAATTAAACATTATGTGCAGACTTAGTTTCCAACTTAAGGAAACCTAGGTCTTCTTTCTGCCTTGAAGTCTGTCTGGCCAACCTGTTTCCTATTTCTGCCACCTAATAGCAGTGTTTTGCTGTACTTCGATCTGAAGGCTACAGAGAGTCAGAAGAATTACAGACTATAAGGTATTCCATCTTCATGCTCAGAGGTGACAACGCATCTCTAACCTTCTTTGTTTGAAGTTGGTTGCAGCTGTGCTGCAGTAGATACTTACAGGTAGACTGCTAGTTCGTTTGTCACGTCAATTTTATTAAATAACACTGTATATCTAAGAAACATTTAAAGAACACGAGCATAGTGGCGATCTAACTGGTCATTAAGCCGCGAAGTATGAAAGGAGGCCTGTGTCCACCTGAGGGACGAAATAGGTTGTTTTATTTTCATTTTACTCTAACATAAAAATAGAGAACAGATTAGAATAGTTTTTATTTAATTTGGCTTAAAAAAAGCTTTAAAGCTGAGCTTAAAAATAATATGATTACAATTCGACTGTGTTGTTTTTTGTATGTATCTTTTTTTAATATATTCGTTAATTGTGAACATGTGTTATTGACATGCAGTATTGTTGATTATTTTTTAATTACTATATATATTTTAAATTACTTTCCTTGTAAATACCAACTAATATGGAGAATTAAACAATATGTATAGAAAAGTCGAATTGAACTACAACGACTATTATCGCAATCCAATTGTTCTCCCGTAGTATGGAGGAGACCAATATACTGCTACATGGGCCTCTCCATACATCAAATCATAGATGGATGTGTTTTGTAGTACAGGTCGATATGCCCGCTACACCTCCATGTAGAAATCCCCGAATGGCAAATAAAACGAAATGCCTCAATATACTAATGTCTTCCATCGCGAGTTTTGAGAGGAAAAACACTATACAGCTACTAGAAACATCATATGGCTGTTACACATCTGTCAGACAACTACCATAAAAAACTAGATGGGAAACGCAAGAAGGTAAAAAAAATATTTAAATAGGGGCATTGATACCTTTATAGATGAACACTGACTACTATACGAGAATGCTAAGTCTGTAAAAGCTGTTTGAATTATTTCTGCCATAGCTAGAAATTTCCCTGAGTGTAGGTCGATATCAGTTAAGACACGCGAATTCTTACCATTTAGCCGGGCAGAACTACACGATCTACTCGAAGAGCTGAACGCAGACATTATTTTATTCGTATTCTTCTCAGAAAACCCCTTCATTTGATATCCATATCATGGGGTGCATAAAAAAACATAGTCCGCCATCTTTGGGAGTCCACCGTATTGGATTAAGAGTGATGTTATTTCATTGTCGTATTCTTCTCAGCAAACGCTTGTTTCATTTGGTACCCATATCATGGGAGTGCATAAATAATAACTATTCCGCCATCTTGGGCGGTCCACCATATTGTATTTAGAATGACGTTACGTGTTTGCAAAATTTCAGTTCAATCCCTTGAGGATAACTGCTTTAAAATTCAGTTGTAAGATTTTACCCTTAATAAAAGCTTTTAAAATGTATCAGGTATCAACGTCTGACAGGATGGCGTAAATTCTGTTCATAGAACCCTGTGAACAACAAGCGAATCGGATAAGAAAAATCCTAACTAAACAGAACACACCGGAATCCATCAATTTAAAGACACCTGACGGAAAGAACTCAATATAGCCGGATGAAATCCAATGCATCCTAATTGAAACACACTTTTTTACTGTACAACTCAGGGGGAGAACCGGCACGAAGATGCAGCGATAACAACAACTGAACACTGGAATTTAGAAGAGAGAGTGTTAACAGGTGATAAAATTCGTTGAACCGTTCACAGTTTACTTCTTCATAAGGTGGCAGGACCTGACGGCATTTTCCCGGTACTCCTTCAGGGGGGTGGGGGCTAAATACCTTATAGTCAGACTGTTGCCTTAATGAGAGCATGTCCGGCCTTCGTATACATATGTTCCTAGGTGATGGATGAAAGATGATGGATGGAAAGATGTTGGCTCTAATGAGCATATCGCTACACGATAAGCAACATGCCTACAGCTAAGGCAAATCGACAGAATCGGTACTTCACCACGCAATTACAAGGATTGAAGGGGCTATCCGAAACAAAGAAATATTTTTTTTATAGGATAGGGTGACAAACGAGCACACAGTCCACCTGATGGTAAGTGGCTGCTGTGGCCCATAGACATCTACATTTATCCTCGTTTGCGATTCAAAATGCAGATGCGTTGTCACCCGTGAGGACTAAGATGGAATGCCTCTTTTCCAGTAAAAAGGGTCTCCGGTTCTCTACACTCACCATACGAATCACAGCAGTGTTGAGCTGCTATTTGACGCTGGTATTTTGTGAGAGCGTGGTCCTTCCCCGGTCGAGCATTCGTGCTACAACTATACTACTAATATAGCTGCAGCTTGGCTCTACCACTTACAAGTTAAAAAAAACTACCTACCAGTTAAAAAAAATATGTCTAGGATCCTTCATAGATATAGAAGTGCTTTTGACAGAACGAACTTCTCCTGCATAAAAGTTGCACTAAGTAGACATAGAATTGAACCGGCACCAATGAGGGCTTCACGACATCCACGACTTTTTCTGCCACCAGGGCGGCGCCACTAGAAAGTGAGGTATAATATTTTACAGATTTCAAAGCGGTGAATTTAATTTTTCCGGAAATGTAAAAGTTATTGTTTCTTTCTGTACTATAAGCTATTTTTTATATTAATAACGTTAAAAATAGATAAACAAAACCGCAGATATTCATAAAAGTAGGTAAATAAAAAGACAGTTAAAAAAGTGCAAAAAATTAAAGAGCAAACCACTGACTCATTGTTTTGTGTATTAATATAATTCTCTAGAAACTGATAAACTTTTATTAAGAAACATTTTAGGGTTTATACTAAAAAAATACGGAGCAGCGTAGGACCCAGTTAAGAGTCTTGCTATATACTAATTAATGACCCTATTTTTGTTAAAACCAATCTCGTCAGGCATATCTCTAAACCTGAAAATAAGATTTAACAACCATTGCGTGTTGCCAGTAATAACTTATGTATCTGAGATGTGGTCCTGCACTACTGGCAGTATGAGGAAGCTCAAGGTCGCTCGGCGAGCTATGGAGAGGTCTATGCTTGGAGTTTCTCTGTATGATAGACTAATGAGAATATCCGCAGTAGAACCAGAGTAACCGACAAAGCCCAACAGAGTAGTAAGATGAAGGGGCAAAGACCCAGCCATAAAGCTCAAAGAACCGACAACCGTTGGGGAAGAAAGGTGTCAAAAAGGTTCTCAAGTGGCAGCCTCGTATCGGTAGGAGAAGTGTATGGTGACCCCCACTAAATGGAGTGACGACCTGATAAGACATGCAGGACATGGATGCAAGTGGCTCAGGACCATGCTTTTGTTCAGCAGTGGACTTGTAAAGGGCTGTAATTAATGAATGAACAAATGAACCTCGTCAGCCGCAAGTCACGTGTAGTCAGCCTCCAGTTATTCTAAAGGATACATTACGAAGAGTGTGAGCTGTTTATCCATCAGATTACAACATAATGTGTCTTCGAAGCAAGAGTGAAAAGGCTATTGTTATTCTTAGACAGCGCGATTTACTATTTAGCTCTTCATTACTGCTTACCATCAGAAGAAGTTGCAATCAATCACTGGCTTATATATGAAAATAAACATTTAAACATTGTATATCGTAAGCTGAGCTTAAGATAGAACTCAAACTCCGACATTGCTGTCCTCTTTTTGTAATGATTAAACGATTTTGTCCATTTATATAAAGCATATACTAAAAATAAATTAATAAAATAATAAAATACAAATAATACGTTCTTTCTTAGTTGTTTTTACTAGATAATTGGGTAATTGTATATGCTATTCCAATTCAAACATAAATTGCTTTCTAACTTCCAGTTGAATACAAACGTTATTTCACTTTTGGAACGTAGAGCGTCTTTATAAATTCACTTCTTTGTCTTGTTTGTTTTATCAAAAAAAGACCTTTTTTCTTTGAAGAGAGAATAAATTCTTTAACGCCTTGTTGTAACGGCGTGGGAGAATCCGTTATCCTATTTCGTTCCATTTGTATCGTAAGAAGCGACGATGAATAATACCTAAAGATTTCATGGCTTCTTATAGATAATGGTGTAACAATATTATTTATATTTTAATTTTTAATTTTACATATATTATGTGAAAAGTATCTCTATAATATGTAGGAGTACCAATGCAACCCGCCTGCCAATTGTGGGCAATATGGTACGCGTTTAGCGTGAAACATTAAAACAATTCATAAAATAATTAGGCAACTTTCAATAATTAATTATTGATTACACTTTTTATTTTGATCTGTAATTATCTCTTTCTGTGTATTGATGCTGTTTGATAATGGCGTTCGGATAATCCATCTTGCGATTTCGTCCCATGTTATCGTAATTTACAATAGAAAAAATATAGGACTCTGTCTTTGAAATCATGATGTGGCGTGTAGCCACATAATTTATGTCAAAAATTAAAAATATAGTTTTTAACTGTCAACTGCCCTATGCGTCATTGATATCGTTGTTTTTCTCTTATATAAAATCTAGTTGCTAAATTAGTATTAAAATTGCATTAGACTTCTGTTTGTATATATATTTTGTGTGTTGTCATAAACTATATTTAAATATTAATCTGTGAAAATTGTGAATTGTAGAGCTGATTTATAAAAAGAGTAAACATTATAACAGTGAACAGTGAATTATTTCTTATCACCAAGTTCACTACACTGGTGACCCGGAAGTTTGGACGCTAGATAAAATAGTACACCAACAGCTCATAAATAGCAATGGCAAACACCAACGACACTAATAAAGCAGGAGAAAGTAGCTCATTTTCACCTTCCGACGTTTGTCGCGTCGGAGTACGCCTGCCTCTGTTTTGGCCAGAAGAACCAGGCGTATGGTTCGCCCAAATAGAAGGCAATTTTGCACTTTCTGGAATAAAAGATGATGATACCAAATATTTTTATATCATCTCAACTGGATCATCGGTATGCAGCTGAAGTGAAGAACATTATAGTTTCACCGCCGGCAAAAGGTAAATACGAGAAATTAAAGACCGAGCTGATAAAAAGATTGTCAGCATCAAGAGAAAAGGAAATTAAGCAACTATTGATGCATGAAGAACTTGGTGATCGCCGCCCGTCACAATTTCTGAGACATCTGCAACATCTAGCAGGTCCTAATGTTCCTGATGATTTTATTCGAACAATTTGGACTAGTAGGTTGCCAAATAACCTACAGACTGTCATAGCGTCACAACCAGACTCAACGCTGCAAGCACTAGCAGACTTGGCAGAAAAAGTTCACGACCTCGTTCCTACTGTGCCACAAGTTGCGTCAACAAACGTAATATCGGTTGATGTTTTAGACAAAATGACTCAACAAATAGCTGAGCTCACTCGTCAGGTTCAAGCCCTATCAGCTAGGGACAGCAGGAGTAGATCCCGTTCAAGGAACCATTATAGTCGAAGCCAACATAAAAATAGTAGGTCTCGTCGGTCCTAATCTAATTGTAAAAAAATTCCAATTTGCTTTTAACATCACATATATGGTGACAAAGCAAGAATATGCCTCAATCCATGCGACTATAAACAGAAAAACTCTCAAGGCGGTCGTTAATGGCGACAGACGATTGCCTTAGCTTATCCGGTCGCCTGTTTGTTTCGGATCGACGATCAAAAGTGCAATTTTTAGTCGACACAGGTAGCGACATATGCGTTTTTCCCCGCTCCGCAACAAAGCAGAGACGACCGCAAACGACGTATGAACTTTTTGCTGCCAACGGAATGCCGATATCTACTTATGGTTGCGTACACTTTAATTTAGACTTAGGTCTTCGGCGAGATCTCAGCCGGCGATTTGTAGTCGCTGATGTGAATAAAGCCATAATAGGTGTTGATTTTTATCATTCTACCACATAATTTTGACTGCCGGAATCGACGTCTCATCGATAGCAGTACAAATTTATCAGCTTCCGCCACATCAGCTCTTTCATGAAACGCCATATTATCGGTAAAAACGTTTTCCGGTGAATCTAAGTATCATACTCTTTTGCGCAACTTCCCTGATATAACTCGACCTTCAGGCATGCATAAAGTTCCTAATCATAATACTCTCTATTATATTAGGACAACTCCAGGACCTCCAGTTTCTTGTGCACCAAGGCGATTAGCTCCTGACAAATTGAAAATAGCGAAAGCAGAATTTGAAGCTATGCTCAAAAATGGAACAGCAAGACCTTCATAAAGTCCATGGTCATCTCCACTACATCTGGCACCAAAAAAAGATAACGAGTGGAGACCATGTGGCGATTACCGGCTATTAAATGCACGCACGATTCCTGATAGGTATCCTATACGTAATATTCAAGATTTTACGTACAATATATCAGGATGCAAAATATTTTCAACCATTGATTTAGTTAAAGCATATAATCAAATACCATTAAATCCAGAAGATATTTCAAAAACGGCCATAACGATGCCCTTCGTATTGTATGAGTTCCCGTATATGACGTTTGGCCTGAGAAATGCCAGCCAAACGTTCCAAAGATTCATGGACGAAGTGACGAGAGGACTCGATTTTTGCTACTCTTAATTGGACGATTTTTTAATTTTTTCAAAAGACAAACGAACACACCTTAAACATCTCCATCAAGTTTTCACAAAATTACAAGACTATGGAATGGTAATAAACACGTCCAAATGTGTATTCGGAGCCTCCACTGTATCCTTCTTAGGCTACACCGTTTCACCCGATGGCGTCAAACCCTTGACCTCAAAAGTACAAGTCATCAAAGATTTTCCAGTGCCAAAGAACGTGAAAGAATTGAGAAGATTCCTGGGAATGTTAAATTTCTATCGCAGATTTGTTCCAGGAGCAGCAGAAACTCAAGTTCCATTAAATTCACTCCTAACCGGAGCGGTAAAGGGTTCACATCCAATAAATATTACAGGTGACGCACTAATAGCGTTTGAAAAATGCAAAGAAGAATTATGCAATGCAACCCTCTTGGCCTACCCTGATTTAAATTCCAAACTGGGAGTAGTGACAGACGCTTCAGACATAGCAATTGGAGGAGTTCTGCAGCAATTTAAAGATGGTGAATGGCAGCCTCTGTCCTTCTCTTCTCGCAAATTGAGTCCTTCATAGAGAAAATATTCACCATACGACCGAGAATTATTAGCGAACTATGAAAATATAAAATATTTTTGGCATATGCTCGAAGCGAGACATTTCACCATATTTACTGATCATAAGCCAATATGCTACGCATTTCAACGTCTAAAAGAAAAATGTTCACCGCGGCAATTTCGCTATTTAGATTACATATCACAATTTACAACGGACATACAACATATTTCTGGGAAAGAAAATGTCGTAGCTGACACTCTTTCACCAATAGAGGAATTATCTAAGCCCGTCGACTTAAGCAAACTCGCAAAAGCGCAGTCAGAAGATCCTGAGTTAAAAAAATTAATAAATAGTCAAACATCGCTTCAACTAATTAAAATTAAAATACCGGGTACACTAGAAGAATTATACTGCGACAATAAAACGCAAGTAACATGCCCTTATGTGCCCCAGCAACTTCGACGGCAAATTTATGCAACACTGCATTCACTGAGTCATCCAGGCGCTAATGCTACCGCAAAATTAGTAGCACAGCGTTACGTTTGGACCGGTATGAACAAAGACTGCCGAGTATGGGCTAAAGCATGCCACGCCTGCCAGACCTCAAAATTTACCCGACACGTGTCATCGCCGCTACATACATTCGAATTGCCACGAGCCCGATTCCAATACATTCACATAAACATAATTGGACCTCTTCCACCATCAGAAGGTTTTCGGTACTGTCTGACAGCGGTAGATAGATTCACACGTTGGCCAGGAGCAATTCCATTAATAGATATAACTGCGGAATCCGTTGCAAAAGCCCTGCTACTAGGTTGAATTTCGTGATTTGGATGTCCTGCGGAAGTAATAACTGATCGGGGAAGGCAGTTTGAATCATCGCTGTTCAAATATCTTTCAGATTCAATAGGTTTCAAACACAAGAAAACAACTGCTTATCACCTTGCATGTAACGGAATGGAGGAAAGAATGCACAGGCAGTTAAAATCGGCCATAACTTGTCATAGTAACCAACACTGGACTGAAAGGTTGCCACTAGTACTATTAGGTATGAGAAGTGCTTTAAAGTAAGATCTACAAGCATCGCCGGCTGACTTAGTTTATGGTGAATCGTTAAGACTACCGGGAGAATTCTTCTATCCTTCCTTGAAAACAACTACTGATGTGACGGATTTCACTGCACGCCTACGTGCTAACATGGAAAATAAACGTCCATTGCCAGCGTCACGGCACAGTAAATACAAGACCTTTGTTTTCAAAGACTTGCCAACAGCTACGCACGTGTACCTGAAAGATGAAACAAAATCGCGAGCATTTCAACCATCTTATACAGGGCCATACAAAGTCATACAAAGAAATGATAAAGTTTATAAACTTCTAATTAGAGGCAATGAAGTCACAGTTTCTATAAATCGGCTAAAACCAGCCTACACAATTCAGGAAAACACTGAACTCCAAGGTCCTGTCATTATGCAGCCGCCTGAAAGTAAAGAAGACACAAAAATTAAAAAACACGTTCGGGACGAAGTGTGAGATTCCCAGATTACTATCGCCCGTCATGAGACGGTCTCTGGGGGGGAGTGATGTGCCGTGTAGCCACATAATTTATGTCAAAAATTAAAAATATAGTTTTTAACTGTCAACTGCCCTATGCCTAATTGATATCGTTGTTTTTCTCTTATATAAAATCTAGTTGCTAAATTAGTATTAAAATTGCATTAGCCTTCTGTTTGTATATATACTTTGTGTGTAGTCATCAACTATAGTTAAATTGTAATCTGTGAAAATTGTGAATTGTAGAGCTGATTTATAAAAAGAGTAAGCATTATAACAGTGAACAGTGGATTATTTCTTATCACCAATTTCACTACAATGTCACTTGCATTCGACTTAAAAATAATCAGACGCGACGAGCACCAGTATCCAAGGTACGAGACGTCTGGTACTTTAATAATCAATCCATTGTCCAACTAACGATTAAAGCAAGTCCTCACTGCTACGGGAGAGGTTCATACCCAGCAGTGGATTTTAACTTTTTGAAGCTTTATTCATTTAGTTATTTCCACATACATACTACCATTACATGTTTATAACCTAATGCGATAGTACACTCTAAAACTAATTTAAAAACAATCCCAAGAAACAAACAGAACTATGAATAACAAATACAAAACAAAACAGCCCTTGTGAACTCATTCAGTGTGCAGCAGAATAGTGACCCGATCACTATTCTAACCTGACTGGATCCGTCAGAAGGCGTGTGGCGCGAGTAAGCGGTGCCTCCCGCAGGAAGTTCGTGTGCGAGAGCAGCTCCGCCAGCAGCCGCGGCCGTCGCCTCCGTTACGCGGAGCGATCCGGCATAAAGCAGTATATTTTCCTGAGCAACGCAGGGTTATTTACCTTGCCCTTTGACATGACTAAGATTACACGTGACGACAGTATAATTAACAACTAGCTAATTGCCGAGGCTTCGCACGGGTGATTTCTATATCACGAAAACAGCGCCACCTACCGGGTTCAATTATGAATTTATAAAATCCAGGGACAGAATCGGTATTCAAACACAATGAAAAAAAAATATCAAAAATCGGTCCAGCCGTTTTTATGTTTTCGCGAGGCTAATGGACAGCAATTGATTTTTATATATACAGATAATGAAGAAAGTATCCGTGCGGTAAAAAATATAAAGTAAACAAGGGATATGCGGGTATGCTACAGCATTTACTTACCATCAGGTTGACTGCGCGCGCGATTGTCACCCTCACTTGTATAAAAATATATTGAAATTAGTTTATATCAAAAGGCCCCTGAGATAAAGTAGCCACCTACCGTCAGGTGGATTGTTAGTTTGTAACTGTCATACTTTTCTTTTATGGAACGGTGACAAACGAGTTACACAGTCCACCTTGTGGTAAATAAATGCTGTATCTCATAGGCGTACTCACACCCTATGACCAGTAGACATCATCTATTCTCGGTGAAGAATGATAATACAGCTCCGTTTTCACCTATGAGGACTAAGACGGAATGCTTCTATATTTCTATATTATAGTAAAAAGGGTCTCTGATTCACTGCAGTCACCGTACGAAACACAACAAGCATTAAGTTGCAATTTTAAGCTGGATCTTTTATTCTGTAAGAGCGTGGTTTCTCCTCGTTCGAGCTGACCCATTCGTGCTACAACCAGAAAATAAAATACAGGAAACAATATAAGGTCAAGTCCTAATGTTTTTAATGGTGTTAAATGTTTTCTACCTCTGAACTTCCTTTAATAAAACTTTTACAAAGGCGGTTAAATGTATTTAACGGTTGAAATATGAAAGGTATGTAGTATTATTATTATGTTTCACACAGAAATGAGCTAACTGGTTCTAGCGCACTAATACCTCAAGGTGAATGTAGTAATTAATTAAAGTGTAGAGTTCTGTTACATTAAGTTTAAAATCGTGTCAACACTTAACCTTCTGAGAGCTTAATTCGTACAGGAAATCATAAAGAAACAAAGGTAATATAAACGAAATTTCCTTAGCTATTAGTTTGAAGCATATTAAAACGAAACAGATTTCGCTAAAGAAAACTTAGTATTATTGCTCACAGCTTTATATGCCACAAAGCAAAATATCTATAACATTGCAAAAATTGAACAATGTAGTAGTGATTAAAGAATATTCACTATCCTATATCAAACCATGGATGTCGTAAGAGGCGACAAAGGGAAACAAATCAGGAGATTGGGAGCAGTGTCTTCCTCAGAACGACTAAAAACAAAAAAAATCTCCGGTTTCCACCCCACTTGCCAAGTGTAGGTACTATGGCAAATATCCCCCCCCCCCACCAGCCTATCTATGGGGGAGGCCAATGTTTAGCAGTGGAATTTAATACAATGTGTTGGTAACGGTAAGTTAAACTTACAGTCAATATATTTATGCCTTACCACTAGGCGCAGATCTCTGCTCATTTTTAAAAGAATTTACATGGAAAGGGAATGTTTGCCTCAAAGATGTTTTATAGGTCCAGATACCGTGTTGCTAATACACCGCAACATTCATAGTGAAGTCAGTCTTTGATTCATGTGTGCGTGAGTACCACGTCACGCGCATATCTTACGCACCATGGCTGCATTAATGTGCGTAACTTCGGTAATAACAGTACGAATCGATTACCCAAAAAATGTGGGAGATTTTATATTTCATTCTTATTGACGTACCTATTGATTCTAAGAGTATAAAATGTGTGTGCGTGGCGTGTGCATTTGTGTGCGTGTGTATATGGGGATATGGTTGCTTATGTGTGTTTTATGTAGGTACGAACATCGCACTAATATATTGAAGATATGTAATAAAACCTATAATTAATGTTAGAGTTAAAATAAATATTGGTAAATCCAATTGGGCATACCTTAAGCGCATTAAAAAATTACGTATAACATGATTATACGGAATTATTACAGTAGTTTAAATACATTTCGACATCACTATCGGCTTCAACACCCTCGAAAACCATGAAAATGACACCCATGATGAAAAAATTGATACCTATTGCAGCCGCCATCTTGGATTTACATTTCGACAGCACTATCGGCTTCAACACTCTTGAAAACCATAAAAATGACACCCGAGATGAAAAGATTGGTACCAACTTCAGCCGCCATCTTGGATTTACATTTCGACAGCACTATCGGATTCAACACCCTCGAAAACCATGAAAATGACACCCAAGATGAAAAACTTGATATCTATTGCAGCCGCCACCTTGGATTTAAATTTCGACAGCACTATCGGCATCAGCACCCCCGAAAACCATGAAAATGACACCAATGATGAAAAATTTATATATATTGCAACCGCCATCTTGGATTTACATTTCGATAGCACTATCGGCTTCAACACCCTCGAAAACCATGAAAATGACACCCATGATGAAAAAATTGGTACCTACTTCAGCCGCCATCTTGGATTTACATTTCGACAGCACTATCGGCTTCAACACCCTCGAAACCCATGAAAATGACACCCATGATGAAAAAATTGATACCCATTGCAGCCGCCACCTTGGATTTACATTTCGACAACCTTATCGGCTTCAACTCTCTCGAAAGCCATGAAAATGACACCCATGATGAAAAAATTGATACCTATTGCAGCCGCCATCTTGGATTTACATTTCGACAGCACTATCGATTTCAACACCCTCGAAAACCATGAAAATGACACCCAAGATGAAATAATTAATATGTTTTGCAGCCGCCATCTTGGATTTACATTTTGACAGCACTATCGGCTTCAACACCCTCGAAAACCATGAAAATGACACCCATGATGAATAAATTGGTACCTTATTCAGCCGCCATCTTGGATTTACATTTCGACAGCACTATCAGCTTCAACACCCTCGAAAACCATGAAAATGATACCTATGATGAAAATTTTATACCTATTGCAGCCTCCACCATGGATTTACATTTCGACAGCACTATCGGCTTCAGCACCCTCGAAAACCATGAAAATGACACTTATGATGAAAAAATTGATACCTATTGTGGCCGCCATCTTGGATTTACATTTCGACAACCCTATCGGTTTCGACACCCTCGAAAAGCATGAAAATGTCACCCATGACAAAAAAAATTATACTACTTACTTTTAGTACGTACAACTATTATTTATTCTGTGCTTTTTAAATTTTGTAATAAAAAAATCTCTTATTATTATTATATTCAAGTATTTAAGCAATTTGGATATTCGAAAATTGTGTATTTGTACAGCGATCTTTTTGAGCCGCTGATAACAACCGAAACAATGTCCACTCACGACGGCGACTGAAGCCGAACTAAACTTAATACAAAGGTACCCTGTGAACTAAACTACTCTGTGGCTGTAGATCCCATTTACAGAAACAATTTATATACGAGGCAACCAAATAAACGAAAATTTCGCCATTTTGGAGCCGAAAAAAATTAATTATAGCTAAACAAAACAAAATTACACTGCCATTTACATTCAGTGGCTTCCCACATGATAGATGAAGAGATTAAAAAATAGATTGAGTTAAACAATTGATATTTTCAAAAGTTATAGTGTTTACAAGCCACAGGGACATGATAAATCCACACCATAAGCCACTAAAACCCTTTTTATTATTTAAAAATAGCAATTAATCGATTTAAAAAAAATATGAATAAGTTCAACAATCATTTATCTTTCTAACAATGTGCTTTTTATATCATTTATATGTATAATATGATTGCTAGGTACGATTTTATTCGATAAAATGTTGGAATTTTAATTTTTAGGCGATAGTAGAAAATTACCTTGCCCTTTCGCTTAAGGTATGCAATAAAAACACAGTAGATATTTATGTATGTAAAATATATTTATAATCTATTATTACTAAATATATACAGAGTACTACACTTTTGTACTGTAGAACACAAAATATTGCCGCTTTTTGCGAAGACATTAAATTATTTTTCAATCCTAAGTAAAATGACGAAAAAAATCAAGTTTGGTTAAGCGTAAACTTCGGCCAAGAGATAGCAAAATGTTTTGATTTTTTAAATTGCTCCGATCCGTTGCTGCGTGAAGGAAGGACTAAAACAAATAAACAAAAATTCACACTTTCACGTTTATAATATTATATTAGTATGGATTGTCGAGAATGATAGATAAACTTTTAAAACCGGTTTACAATCGCTTTTGGAGGGTGGAACTATACACTCGCGCTCTCTTTCTCGCTCTAGTAAATAACGGTTCTGAATGACCAAAAAGGATAGAAGCACAGGAAAGTGCAATTTCATGCTGCCAGATGTAGTTCAACTCTAACCCTTAAAACGGTTTAACTCTATAGGTTGGGTAAAATCTGTAAAATTAGACTGTTTAAAACCCTATACAGATAAACTTTGCGGTTGATCATGACATTAAAAAATGGTAAAAACATTTCATAGACTAGGCAACACTCGAATATTATTGCGCAGTATTATTACTTGTATTGACATTTAGCTTTCGTATTCTTTTACAAAGAAATACACCATAAAATTGTATAGTTACTTATGAAAAGTGATGTTCTTATCCTTATCTTTTTTCCTAGAGTAATTTTTAAATGATTTTCACAGCACAAACAGTCATTTTGTGAAATTAAAAACACCGGTGCGTGATGTATGTTCACAGCGAACGTCGCTGGCGTAATGGCGGAACGATCGAACGAATACGCCAATATTGGCGCCTTTGCAATGGAAGCGTTTTATGCGCGCGTACATGGTATCTGGACCTATAAAACATCTTTGGTTTGCCGCAATTCCCCAATACATCTTGCAGAGCTTATCACGTTTAGAAATTTCTTAATTTATTTTATATTAATTTCTCATAAGCAACAAGGATTTTTCGCGATATTTTCCTTCGCTGCCGAGCTCGTCGTAAACTCAACTCACGCACTTTCTCAAAATATAACAATTTCAATGCGCCGGCAGGGATCAAACCTGTGTTAGTTGTGTAATATGAAATTTATAGCGAGTTTCTGAGATACTACGAATAATTTTAAATATTACTAAAATGAGTATTTGTTTGTTCTTCTGTCCGTTGCTATACAATTCTCACAATATGATGAAACTTTGATGACTCCTCTGCGAACTATTCTGACAAAAGCAGGAAAAATATTTACTTGTTTGTCTTCTATCAATTCCTATACCATTGATCGGATTGCGATAAAATTTCGGCTAGTTGTTGTGCGTACTTCCACAAAGTTTTCTGACAAAAATTGCCAGTATTACTTATGCGGGCACAGCTTGTAACACAACTATCTATATACTTTTTGGACTTATGTGAGTTTTATTTCAAATAAAAATGATGTGATTACTTTCGAATTAAATTAATCGAAATATACAAAAGTTTAACATAGCAGTAGTGAGTTTCAAGATGTTATGATAAATGGCTTGGCAACCATGGCTTATTCACCCATAATGAAGCCAAGAGGAGATCATATGACCAACCATGGTGGTCGTGATTGTAGTTGCATTTATTCACTTTTGATGCGAGTTTGAAAGAAAACGAGTTAATAAACCGCACAGGTAGAATAGGCTCCTCGTGCTGACTTCCGAGTGGTTACTGATTTTTTCTCGTTTAATTTTTCTGATGTTTCAAGAGCTTAGGACAAACGGAAGTGGACTTAAGGGCGTGGTTCTATTTTAACTAATCAATGAAATGACAGGTTTACGCGCCAACCTCGGCACACCCCGATGAAGAGGTGGAGGAAATGTATGAGGATAACTCTAGAACCATGCATTCCTTCAAAACCCAATATACGGTGTTAATGGGAGACTACAATGCAAAACTAGGCACAAGAGAGAACGGTGAGCTGAAAGTGGGGAAATTTAAAATAGGGCAACGGAACCAAAGAGGTCAGCAGCTGGCCGACTTCATGGAGAAAGAGGGACTCTTTATGATGAACTCTTTCTTCCAGAAGCGGCCTCACAGGAAGTGGACCTGGTCGAGCCCCGACGGTTTGACAAAAAATGAGATTGACTTCATTATGACGACCAGACGACAACGGATCAGTGATGTCTCAGTGATCGCGAGGGTGAAAACCGGCAGCGATCACCGAATGGTTAAAGGCACACTGAACCTAAATGTTAAGTTGGAGAGGTCTCGTCTAATGAAGTCAACGCTCCGTCCCCCTCGTGCTCTACTCCAAAGTCCCGAAACCTTTCAGCTCGAATTACAAAACCGTTTTCAGTACCTAGAAGAATGCAATGAAGTGGACGATTTGAATGACAAGCTCGTGGAAACTGTCCATGCGGTTGGAGCTAAGTTCTGCAAGACCCGCTGCAGAATAACACAAAAACTCTCCGATCACACTCTCAATCTCAAGACTGTTAGACGGGAGATGAAGCTACATTCTGCAACAGATTTGACAGCATACAGGCAACTGTACAGACAGATCTCCAAATGCATGCGACGGGACTTACACAACTTCAATACAGCTCGTATTGAAGAAGCGATCGAGCGGAACGAAGGCTCCAAAGTCTTTGCCAGAGATCTGTCTGCCAGAAAGAGCCAACTGTCAAAGCTAAAGACTGCATGTGGTAGCATCGTTTCCGGGGCACCTGAGATTTTGAGTGAGATTGAGAGGTTCTATGGGCAGCTGTACACGTCATCGTTTGAGCCGCACGCAAGTGTGAGTAACGATCCAAGAGCGAGTCTTATCCGACATTATTCCGATGATATCCCGGACGTCAGTCTGAGCGAGATTAGAATGGCTCTCCAGCACCTTAAAAACGGCAAGGCCCCAGGCGAGGATTGAATTACAGCGGAGCTTCTGAAAGCGGGTGGAAAACCGGTACTTGAAATCCTTCAGAAGCACTTTAATTCCGTCCTCCATGGTGGCATTACACGGGAGGCGTGGAGCAGAAGTGCGGTGGTCTTGTTCTTCAAGATAAGCGACAACACTCTCTTGAAGAACTACACACCAATTTCCCTTCTGAGCCGAGTCTACGTGCTGTTTTCGAGAGTCATTACTAATGGTCTCGCGCGCAGAATTGACGATTTCCAGCCTCCTGAACAAGCCGGTTTCCGAAAAGGCTTTAGCACCATAGACCACATACATATCCTTCGGAAAATTGTACAGAAGTCCGAGGAGTACAATTCGCTACTATGTCTGGCGTATGTGGACTATGAGAAAGCATTTGATTCCGTCGAAATTTGGGCGGGGCTGCATCCCCTTCAGCGGTGCAAAGTTGACTGTCGGTATATCGAAGTGCTGAAGTGTTTGTACAGTAGAGTTACGATGGCTATCCGAGTACATAATCAGAGTACGAAACCTATTCAAGTGCAGAGAGATGTAAGACAGGGTGATGTTATATCCTCGAAACTCTTCACCGCTGCATTGGAAGACGTTTTCAAGCTACTGGACTGGAAAGGATTCGGTATTAACATCAATGGCGAGTACATCACTCACCTTCGATTTGCCGACAATATACTCCTTATGGCAGAATCGCTGGAGGACCTATGCAACACTATGCTCAATGACTTCAATAGTGTCTCGAAACGGATAGGTCTTAAGATAAGCATGAACAAAACAAAAATCATGTTTAACGTCCATGTCAAACCTATGCCGGTACTTGTTGGGAACACTAAGCTCGAAGTTGTTGACGAGTATGTTTACCTGAGACAAATAGTCCGACTAGGTAAGTTCAACTTCGATCGAGAGGTCAATCGACGGATTCAACTCGGTTGGGCTGCGTTCGGGAAATTACGGCACATCTTCTGGTCAGGTATACCTCAAAACTTGAAAACGAGACTTAACACCCAGTGCGTGT
The DNA here is from genome assembly GCA_033319125.1 of Parnassius glacialis. Taxonomy (NCBI): domain Eukaryota; kingdom Metazoa; phylum Arthropoda; class Insecta; order Lepidoptera; family Papilionidae; genus Parnassius; species Parnassius glacialis. The sequence goes on along the minus strand of JAVANC010000019.1, from coordinate 9,796,056 downwards.
TGCCAGTGATGACATACGGAACTGAGATGTGGTTCTTCACTGCTGGGCGGATGAGGAAGCTAAAGGTCGCTCAGCGAGCTATGGAGAGGGCTATGCTTGGAGTTTCTCTGCGTGATAAACTCAGAAATGAGGATATCCGCAGTAGAACCAGAGTGACCGACATAGCCCAACGGATTAGTAAGCTGAAGTGGCAATGGGCCGGCCATATAGCTCGAAAAACCGACATCCGATGCGGAAGAATGGTTCTCGCGTGGTAGCCTCGTACCGGCAGACGAAGTGTAGGGCGTCCACCCACTAGATGGAGTGACGACCTGGTAAGATATGCAGGAAGTCGATAGATGCAGGTGGCTCAGGACCATGCTTTGTGACATTCTTTGGGGGAGGCCTATGTTCAGCAGTGGACTTGTGAAGGGCTGTAATGATGATGATGATGATGATGATAAATCAATGAAATACCGTAAACAATTTCATAGAACAAACAAAGGATTTTGGTTAAATTTTTTATAATTTCCAGTATTGCATATTAATTTTTTCCACTATAGCAAATTTTAATTACTGTTTATTATATTCAATACCTCTTACTTTATTAAGTAAACCTTATTAAGTAAAGTCCAATTTCACTGCGAGAATGTTACATACTAGTTAAATTCAACAGCTTAATATGTCGTATGTTCAAGATTAAACGCGAAACTGCAAACACTTCTAAAGTTTCTTGAGATATATAGGATCGTATTTTCTCTGCCTAACATATAATATAACGTCTTAAATTTGTACAAAATATTTTATACAAAAAGAATAACCAAAGTATTTAATACATTTATTATAACTTTTGGATGAGGCATGATTATATTAAAAAATCTATCACACAATTACTACATACTTTTTGTAAAACAAAATCTGTAACTTGCTTAGTAGAGTAGTGGCTAAGCATTTGTTTGCAGCAATGCGGCGCCACTATTCAAATCCCATTCAAAACAAATGTTTGTACTGGATGCCTAAACAAGAATGTTCGTGGACATGGACATATTATTATGTAATTTACTTATATAAAACGCCTCAGCGATACAAGAGATATATTTCATTCAAGCCATTTCCTCAATGATACCGGAGAATCCCTTAGTGTGGGATAACTTTTAAAAATACACGACGTCCCACAAAATTAACTGATTCAAATATTCCAACAATAATTTATTAGTTTTATTAAAGTTTAATTTTTATTAAATTATGAACTTCGAGTTGCTGAGCAATCTTCGTGTGGTGGCAGCGTTACGAAATCCAGGTTCGAATCTCTTTACGTGCATATCGTGACAGACCGAGTCGAAGCTACACGTAATGATGCGGCAACACTGCTTTGCTGCGGTACCACAAAATAATGCGCTGTAAATAAAGGTTTAAATGGAAGCTATGAGAGCGATGCAATATATCGATACCACGTCGAAGTTTTACCTGTGTCGAAACTGATATAGCTTATCGTGCCTCTGCAAATGTTTTTTTTCTAATGAGTGTTATACATATAGCGGATGTACGCGAGGTAAATATCTACCTCGCATACATCCGCTCGATAAAATAAAATGATGTGTCTTACCTAATTTGAAGAGCACCTCCCGCCCTAAACATAGCTAAAGCTGTAGAGGTCAACCACTACAGAGTCTACATCACCTGAAGATGCCTCGTGTAGACGCGAAACACGTGTCGATTGTCGTCAGTGGTGTGTCTTTCTTAGTGTAGTGGTGTTGGGAGTAGTGGTGCTGGGATTAGTGATGACAGGGGTAGTGCACGTAGTTGAGGGAGGGCAGGAGGTGCTCTTCAAACTAGGTAAGACACCGTTTTATTTTATCGAGCGGATGTACGCGAGGTAATTTTTTACCAACTTTAAAATAATGGATTTGCACAAAGTAACGCCTGATTCTATTATTAAGCTTACCGATGTCGATATCAATACATTTCACAGCTGCAGCATGACTCTACAAATGATTTTCTTATGAGATTTATATATTTCATAGTAACTTTTGAAATAAAGAACAATAAACCGGCCAAGTGCGAGTCGGACTCGCGCACCGAGGGTTCGAACAAATCCGTAGGTATAAGAGTTTAAAATTATTAAAAATATTTTTATTATATGATGTAACAAAAAATTTATGCTTTTTGCAATTTTTCCTTTATCTGTGCTATAAAACGTTGATTCGTACCAAATTTCAAGATTCTGAGTCCACGTTAAGTACCCTGTAGGTTTAGATTCCCTTGCGAATGTCGAAAATTTGCGGCATAAACGGCTGTATCGTTTGATTGCGTTGGCTTTTAGAAGTTTTTTTCACAGCTCCAATGGACAGTAGACTTGAGTATTTGATATAAATTTCAGCTTGATACCTCCACGCGGTCCTGAGAAAAAGGGTCTTGACATACAGACAGACAGACAGACGGACAACAAAGTGATCCTATAAGTGTTACGTTTTTTTCTTTTTAAGGTACGGAACCCTAAGAAATTAAAATTATGTTTGGATGATTTACAAAAACTGTCTCCAATAAAATATTGTACAAAAGCAAAAATCATATATTATAAAAAATATATTGCGGTGACGGTTCGTGCGTTCAGGTATCGGCTTGTTATACAAATGAAAAATGAATCTTGGTATTCGAAGCATAATGGCATAAAAAGACAATATATCTTTCTCTGCGATGGGTGAACGTGTGGTATAGGGTGACATACGTACATTATTATTAGAAGAATGAAAGTTATGTATTTTAATCTATCATAAATATAGATTTATATAAAAATACTAGCTGACCAGGCAAACGTTGTTCTGCCCTTTCCGAACAACCATTTGCTTTCCCAAAACAACTCCCGAAATTAGCAATAAAAAAATTGAGGGTCACTTATCGGGATAAAAACTATCCTATGTCTCAAGTTGGACCAAACTGCACACAGTCTGCAAATTTTTTTTGAATTCGGTTCTATTTGTTGAATACTTACAGCAACACGTGGTGGTTATACTACTAAATTGTAGCTTATATTAAACGTTTGCATTTTTAACATAGCGCCATCTATTAAATATTTATTCAATCCAGTCAACAGATATCGTCATCTGACAGAATCGTTTGGAGCTAACAGATAATTGTGACTGTCAAATAATAGACAAATAATTTTCAATAAAATAATATTGTATTGCGACTATAAATTGAGATGTAAGCTATCCTATCTTTTAAGTTGGACCAAACTGCACATTGACCAAAAATTTCATTGAAATCAGTTCAGTAGTTTAGGAGTCCATCGCGGACAAACAACGTGACACGTACTTTTTATATATAAAGATATTTATACGTACCTGCAGATGAAATGTAGGGCGCCCCCCCCCCCGGAGTGACGACCTGGTAAGACTTGTGGGAAGTCAATGGATGCAGGTGGCTCGTGATCGTGCTTTGTGGAGTTCCTTGGCGGCCTATGTTCAGCAGTGGACTTGTGAAGGGCTGTAATGATGATGATGATGATGATGATGCATCTTGGACTTTATGGAATGGTATGAAGGTGTACTTTGGTGAATGCTACTGGAACTCTTCGAAGAGTAGAACTAGATCTACCGAGTTTGGCCACGTTTTGTAAGTTATGATGAGACCTTACCTACATACTTTAAAGAGTGGTCTGAAGGTGTACTTCGGTGAATGCTATTGGAACTTCTCGAAGAGTAAAACTAGATGTGTATCGAGATTGTGCTCGTTATGTTAGTTATTATAAGACCTTACCACCGGACTTGACGGAGCTACCTGAATCTGTACTTTGTAGAATGCCACTGGAACTCTCCAATGAGTAGGACGAGGTGTGCCGAGTTTAGCCTCGTTTTGTTAGTTATGAATAGGCTTTACCTCCGGACTTGATAGAGTGACCTAAAGGTGTACTTCGGTGACTGCTACTGGAACTTTATGACGAATTGAACTGAAATTTACACTTTTTTGTAATTTTGACGATCATATGAGCATTATGAGTTGTGCAGTTTTGCATTGTCAAAGCTTTTTTTTTAAATTAAAATTTGACATAAAATTATCGGAAAGTTGGAAGTATAGTAATAATTATAAGGGTTTAGTGAATGTTTGTGTGTATTTAAACTATACTTTAAAAATTTACGTATAATCATGTTGTACGTAATTTTTTTAAAGCGCTTAAGGCATGCGCAATTCGATTTACCAATAGCTTTTTTTTGTAGTAAGAAGTAAAGTAATTTAAAAAAATGTATATATATATATATATATATATATATATATATATATATCATCATTACAGCCCTTCACAAGTCCACTGCTGAACATAGGCCTCCCCCAAAGAATGCCACAAAGCACGGTCCTGAGCCACCTGCATCCATCGACTTCCTGCATGTCTTACCAGGTCGTCACTCCATCTCGTGGGGGGACGCCCTACACTTCGCCTACCGGTACGAGGCTGCCACTCGAGAACCTTTCTTCCCCATCGGTTGTCGGTTCTTCGAGCTATATGGCCGGCCCACTGCCACTTCAGCTTACTAATCCGTTGGGCTATGTCGGTTACTCTGGTTCTACTGCGGATAACCTCATTCCTAAGTTTATCACGCAGAGAAACTCCGAGCATAGCCCTCTCCATAGCTCGCTGAGCGACCTTGAGCTTCCTCATACGGCCAGCAGTGAAGGACCAAGTCTCAGATCCGTAAGTCATCACTGGCAACACGCACTGGTTGTACAATTTCGTTTTAAGGTTTTGAGGTATGTCTGACGAGAAGATGTGTCGTAGCTTCCCGAACGCTGCCCAGCCGAGTTGAATCCGTCGATTGACCTCTCGGTCGAAGTTGGACTTACCTAGTCGGACTATTTGTCCCAGGTAAACATACTCGTCAACAACTTCGAGCTTAGTGCTCCCAACAACTACCGGCATAGGTGTGACATGGACATTAAACATAATCTTTGTTTTGTCCATGTTCATCTTAAGACCTATCCGTTGGGAGACACTATTGAGGTCATTGAGCATAGTGCTTAGGTCCTCCAGCGATTCTGCCATAAGGACTATATCGTCGGCAAATCGAAGGTGAGTGATGTATTCGCCATTGATGTTAATTCCGTATCCTTTCCAGTCCAGAAGCTTGAAAACGTCTTCCAATGCAGCGGTGAAGAGTTTCGGGGATATAACATCACCCTGTCTTACACCTCTCTGCAATTGGATAGGTTTCGTACTCTGGTTCTGTACTCGGATAGCCATCGTAGCTCTACTGTACAAACACTTCAGCACTTCGATATACCGACAGTCAACTTGGCATCGCTGAAGGGACTGCAGCACCGCCCAAATTTCGACGGAATCAAAGGCTTTCTCATAGTCCACATACGCCAGACACAGTGGTAAATTGTACTCTTCGGACTTCTGTACAATTTGCCGAAGGGTATGTATGTAGTCTATGGTGCTAAAGCCCTTTCGGAAACCGGCTTGTTCGGGAGGCTGGAAGTCGTCAAGTCTGCGCGTGAGACGATTCGTAATGACTCTCGAAAACAGCACGTAGACGCGGCTCAGAAGGGAAATCGGTCTGTAGTTCTTCAAGAGAGCGTTGTCGCCTTTCTTGAAGAACAAGACCACCGCACTTCTGCTCCACGCCTCCGGTGTAATGCCACCATGAAGGACGGAATTAAAGAGCTTCTGAAGGACTTCAAGTACCGGTCTTCCACCCGCTTTCAGAAGCTCCGCTGTAATTCCATCCTCACCTGGGGCCTTGCCGTTTTTAAGGTGTTGGAGAGCCATTCTAATCTCGCTCAGACTGACGTCCGGGATATCTTCGGAATAGTGTCGAATAAGACTCGCTCTTGGATCGTTACTCACACTTGCGTGTGGCTCCAACGGTGACGTGTACAGCTGCCCATAGAACCTCTCAATCTCACTCAAAATCTCAGGTGCCCCGGAAACGATGCTGCCACATTCGGTCTTCAGCTTTGACAGTTGGCTCTTTCTGGCAGACAGATCTCTGGCAAAGACTTTGGAGCCTTGGTTCCGCTCGATCGCTTCTTCAATACGAGCTGTATTGAAGTTGCGCAAGTCCCGCCGCATGCATTTGGAGATCTGTCTGTTCAGTTGCCTGTATGCTGTCAAATCTGTTGAAGAATGTAGCCTCATCTCCCGTCTAACAGCCATGAGATTAAGAGTGTGATCGGAGAGTTTTTGTGTTCTTCTGCGGCGGGTCTTGCAGAACTTAGCTCCGACCGCATGGACAGTTTCCACGAGCTTGTCATTCATATCGTCCACTTCATTGCAGTCTTCTAGGCACTGAAAACGATTTTGTAACTCGAGCTGAAAGGTTTCGGGACTTTGGATTAGAGCACGAGGGGGACGGAGCGTTGACTTCATCAGACGAGACCTCTCCAACTTAACATTTAGGTTCAGTGTGCCTCTAACCATTCGGTGATCGCTGCCGGTTTTCACCCTCGCGATCACTGAGACATCACTGAACAGTTGTCGTCTGGTCGTCATAATGAAGTCAATCTCATTTTTTGTCGAACCGTCGGGGCTCGACCAGGTCCACTTCCTGTGGGGCCGCTTCTGGAAGAAAGAGTTCATCATAAAGAGTCCCTCTTTCTCCATGAAGTCGGCCAGCTGCTGGCCCCTTGGGTTCCGTTGCCCTATTCCAAATTTCCCTACTTTCAGCTCACCGTTCTTTTTTGTGCCTAGTTTTGCATTGAAGTCTCCCATTAACACCGTATATTGGGTTTTGGAGGAATGCATGGCTCTAGAGATATCCTCATACATTTCCTCCACCTCCTCATCGGGGTGTGCCGAGGTTGGTGCGTAAACCTGTATGACCTTCAGCGAATACCGTTTGGTGATTCTGAGTATAAGGTACGCAACCCTCGTCGACACACTCCCGATCTTTACAACGTTGTTAACGAGAGACTTGTGGACGATAAATCCGACACCTCCTTGGGACAGATGGTCGCCCTCCCGGTGATAGAGCAAGTTGCCGGATTCGAGGATTACCGTGTCCTCCCCCTCTCTTCGGACTTCGGATAATCCTATAATATGCCAGCGCAACTTGTCTATCTCTTCTTCCAGCTCCACGATCTTCTCGTCAGTCCTCAGGGTGCGTGCGTTGTACGTTGCCAGGTCGAGTCGTCTAAGGTGGCAACCGAACCTCCACCGGAGATTCTTAGCACCCCCTGCCCCGCCGTTACCATGGTCGCCACCGTAGCCAGGAATAGCGGGGCCGCCGGGGACTGGGGGCCGTCTCTTTGTTACATTCATAGAGGGGTATTTGCCATAGTTGCCACGCTTGGCGAGCGGGTTGGCAACCGCAGTTTTTTTTTTTATTGTAACTTTGGCTATTATCAGGGAGATGCTGCTGCCCATCTCCCGCCTGTTTCCCATTGTCGCCTTTTACGACACCCACGGGAGGATATGGGGTAGTGGATATTCTTGACCAGTGGCGGCAAATATATATATATATATATATATATATATATATATATATATATATATATATATATATATATATATGTAATAAGTATATAACTAATAACTAAAAAAATCATCAATACCGCATGTCAATCACCCATGTTAGCAATTAACGAAAATATTGGGTAACATACAAAAAACACTTAATACTGTAATGTAAACAATTGTAATCCTATTCCTTTTTTTAATAAGTTGAAAAGGGTCATTTCACTACTTTTGTGTATTCTTGTAAGCTAAATTAAATAAAAATTATTCTAATCTGTTCTTTATTTTTAATTAAGATTAAAATTAAAATAAAACAATCTATTTCGTCCCACAGGTGGACACAGGCCTCATTACATACTTTACGGCTTGTGCACTAGCTAGCTCACCGCCCTGCTCGGGTCCTTAAAATGTTTTTCAGATATACAGTTTTTTCTACCGACTAAGAAAGGAGACGCTACTCAATTCGACTGTACGTTTTTTATGTGCGTTACCTCATAACTTTATACTGGGTAAACCGATTTCGATGATTCTTTTTTTAATTGAAAGCTCGTGCTTCACACGTGGTCCCAAATAAGCCAATAGTTTTTGAGTTATTCTTACTAATTTACATTGAAGTCGGTTGTACAAAATTTTTAATTTTAAATTATCTATAATCTATGCAAATAAATAAAATTGAAGTGTCTGTTTGTAATGTCAAAATAGCAGCCTTTTACTAAATGCATATGAAAGTATATACGGTACTTATAACAAAAACACAATTTTTTAAATTTTTGTCTGTCTGTCGGTTTGTCTGTCTGTTTGTCTGTCTGTTTGTTCCGGCTAATCTCCGAAACGGCTGGACCGATTTTGACAGGACTTTCACTGGCATATAGCTGATATTTTAAGGAGTAAGTTAGGCTACTATTATTTTAGAAAAAGATTTAGGGTTCCGCGCAAAAATATTAAAACCAAATTACACGCGAGCGAAGTCGCGGGGTGCAGCTAGTCTATTAATAAAATTGACGAGACAAACGAACTAGCAGTCTACCTGTAAGTGTCTACTGCAGCACAGTTGCAACCAACTTCAAACAAAGAAGGTTACAGATGTGTTGTCATCTCTGAGAATTAAGATGGAGTATACCTCATAGTCTGTAATTCTACTGACTCTCTATACTCTTCGAGTTTTGGCGGGAAATTGACCGGCGGCGGTTTGCTGCTCCTGTATTATTGTTTAAATAATGGTTTGAATTGGACTTTGATATGTAAAAGTGGTGCGATTTTGTGTATTAAGTGTCTGCGCATGTGAACTATTAGTGAAAACTGTGAAACAAGTGCTCTGATGGTGATGTGATTCTCAAAATAAGGTGTCTGTCTTCTTAGGCGCCTTGAGATACCATCGCCAACCGTCAGCCGTCTGCTGGCTCAAGTTGCCATCAAAATCTCCCAAGGGCTGCACAATGTGATGCATTAACATATTGTGAAGCAGTATACTATGAAAGATAATTATTATAATATATTGTAACTTCAGGCTCAGAAGGGCTAGATCCCAGAGCCTTAAAGCCAGTTATTAAGAAGAGAAGTCTATACTCTTCAGATCGGAACACAGCAGAACACTGCTATTAGGTGTCAGAAATAGGGAACAGTTTAGTAGCTACCCAGACAGACTTCGAGGCAGAAAAGATGACTTAGGTTTCCTCAAACTGAAAATTAAGTCTGCATTTAATGTTTAATTGGTTCTAGGGATATGACGCAGGTTAATTGCGTACGGTGAAGTTTACGGGAAACGCTTAACGCCATAGCCCACGCGGCTCTGTTTAATTTACGCTATGAATTTCCAGTGACGCAAAAATTTTCCATCTAATTAAACCTCAAAGGGACGCTGGACTTGTAGAATATTTTATTACAGCTTCGAATATAATTCTGAATATCTAATGAAAGAGACTTCACAAGAGTTAATTATCACTATGACGGTCGTAGTAAAGTTACACTCTGTTTGTTTTATTGATGTGGCTTTTGGTGTCCCTTTTATTTGAGGATATAGCGCGGACTCCTAAAAGCTTTTATAATTTACTGTTATCGGTAGGATTTTGAAAATGAAGATAAAAGCACATATAGATCACGAGTAATTACTTTCTATTTATATCATACGTATTGATTTTTTTAAAACGAGCGAGTAATTTTATACTTATTACCATAATAAGTATAATAATCATTTTGATGGCGCAGCAGCGTAACGATTAAGTATAATGTCCTGATGTCAAGAGCCTGCAGGATCGAATCTCGTACGGAACTCGTAAAAACCATATTTTGCTTTTTAGAGGTGTTTAAAATAAGACATGAAATATATTTTAAAAATACATGAAATTAATTGACATCTACAATAATATAATTCTCATCACAAGTGAACGGCAGAGTCAGCATGGGACTCGCTAGACTAAAGTTTACTGACTTAATTAGCGACATTTTGAAGATGGGCCACATTAAGAATAGAATTAACTGACGAACATGTTTGCGTAGTTATTTGGATGTTAAGCCTTGGTACCTCAGATAGTTGGCGTCGCTGTAAATTTCGGTATATGAGCAACCTGGGCTTGATACCCGCCGGCACCAATGAAGTTGTTAATTGCAAAATTTAGAGCTAACTTTCCACGTGCTTAATGTGAAGGAAAACATAATGATGAATCCTGCATGTCTGAGAAATGATAAAAAACATCTTTCGAAGACTTGTGAAGTTCACCAACACATATTGGTGCAGCGCAACTTCCTTGCCCTAAATCTCTCTCAGAAATTAGGGAAGACCTGTGCTCAGCAGTGGGACGTAAAAAGGATGTTCCTTTAACTTATATGGATGTAAAGAGGGCGAAAGAGGTATGTCAAGATCGTTCCATATGGAAGTCCGTAGTCTCTACATATCCCTGTGTGTGACAGGCGTGAGTGTTTATGTATTATGTGATTAACATCTTTATCACCTCCAAATAACGTCCCATAATGTACCAAATGAAGGAGGAATAACACACACAGACACACACATACACAACATTCATAACACATAATATTTGCGTTTACATTTAAATTTATTGATTACCTTATTTAAATCGCTGCTAATCTTAAAAATGTAATTGATACAGACGACTTCTGGTTTAATTTGTGTATATAAATGCTTTTAGTTAATTAAGACTGTCATAGATAAGGAAGAGCGGAAACTCCTGACACAGGTTTTCTTTTAAACTTACTAGGAGGACCCATCTACTATATTGTTTATTTGTAATTTTAAATAAATAAAAGCATTATTATTATTAAAAAAAATGTCTATTAATATTTAAAAAAATATTGTTAATAAAAATAGTTAATTAATAATAACTTCTTTCTTGTCAAGTTGTTAAAAGTCCAACGTCTCAGTTTTGTTTATAAAATACGATTATATTTTTTTTACAATACTTTGCTCGACTTGTCATTAAATTTCATTGATATCTTTGCGTTTACGATTGCTACGCTACGTGGGAGCTACGCTACGAGGGACTGTATTCCTTAAGCTTAGATTTATGTTAATTATCAAACAGTTTGTGCGACAAGGTACTATTGATAGATAATATTTGATATTTCCTATTGAATGACTACTCTACAATCAGAATAATGCCAAAATTGAGACGAACTGTTCCGTACTGGAACAGATTATTAATATATTGTGTTTTTGGTTTCTTTTTTTTTTCGTATATAATAACAAGTACAAGGCAACACAATTTCGAAGATATTATTTTTTCTATATTTCTATTAAATTCATTGGGTAAGCGATCAACTGTTTTCATTCTGAATGCATCCATAATCTTGCGGTTTATGGTTCTCTGTGCGACACAAGCGCCACATCGATTGGCGGTAATTGTGAACAGTCTAATCAAAACGCACGCATACAAATAATTTCGTGTTACTCAAACTCGTCTTTCAAGATCTCTTTCACCTGGAAGTGTTGCACGTGCAACCTATGGACTCTTGTGCGATACACTCTGCTGAACTTTTATACTACTATCATTGCAACGACTGCCACGAGCTCCTTTAGCCAGCCCCTGGATTCGTGGTTGCAGGGAGATTGTAGCGGTAAGTCGCTAAACCCAGTAGAATATCGTTCATAATATTTTTGGTCATTCGATCCGGATTAAACATTCTTTATCATTCAATCCGAATTAATATCTTCCAGTTTGTGTTGTCTTGTAAACAAAAGTATTGCAGTATTACGTACTCATTTCTTTTACGTGTAAAATTCTAATCCGCCATTTTGTAACGCAACATGTCGGACGACGAATCGCCGTGTGAACAAGATATTTTCGAAAGAGATTTAATTCTTGATGAGCTTAATCGTATTATTCAGCTCGCAACAACAAATGAACAACATTTTCGTTCGCGAACTATTGATTTAGCGGCTCACCAAAGAAAATTCAATAAAGTTCAAACAAAGATTGAGAAACTGCTCATTAAAATAAAATCATTTAACAAAGAGGAGCAAATTAAAGTTCGCAATGATTTTAACGATTTATATTATACTATTGTTACTCATTTAAACAATTTAAAAAAGGAGGAGCAGCTGCGCCGCACGAGTCGGTCATTTCAAGCATCCGAGGTCTTAGTGCAAGCAAACAGAAAAAACCTACCTATATTGCCATTGCCAGAATTTCACGGCGATCCAACCGATTGGCCGTCGTTTTATGACTTATTTTGTTCGCTAGTACATAACAACAGCGCTTACTGTAATGCGGAAAAGTTTAGATATTTGCTACTTGCAGTTAAAAACGAGCCACATAATCTTATTAAATCTATTCCTATCACCGACGAAAATTACTTTGTAGCCTTAGATATTATTTAGAGTCGCGTTATGATAATAAAAGAATTATTGCATCGAAACACCTTGACAAAATTCTAGATATTGAACCTTGTTCCGATAGGTTAAGTCATAGTGTACGAAATTTACTAAATATATATCACGAGAATATAAAGGCGCTTGAAGTTATGAATTTTCCAATAACTCAATGGAGTTTTATACTATTAAATATTTTGTTGCATAAGATTCCGCTCACAATTAGAAGAACATTTGAACGTTCATTGAATAAGCCATCTGAAATTCCAGACGTATGTGCGCGTTAATTTCTTTCCTCGAACGGGAAATTTCCGCTGACGAAATAACTATTTCTACTATTGCAAACGTACATTCCGCTAAGAAACCATCGTTGAATGTGGGTAGTTCAGTAAAATTCTCGGGCCGGAGCAACAACGCAAGCGACGGTACGGTGCCTACGGCGCGACGCTCTTTCATTACTAACCTTAATGTACCCATAGAGCAGTCTCGATCTAAAAATAATGGTAATAAGGTTAAAATTTGTTTACAGTGCAACGGTCAACATATATTAACTAAATGTTCACAGTTTCTAAATCTTTCTCCACAAGATAGATATTCATTCGTGCAAAATAAAAACATCTGTTTTAATTGTTTACATGTTGGACACGACGTTCAGAATTGTAAATCAAATTTCGTTTGCCGTTCGTGTTATAAACGACATCATACATTAATTCATTTTTCAACGCAATCGTTATCGGTCATTAGCGAAACGGCGGCGGCGGATAGTGCTATACAGATCCCGCCTACGTAAGAGCGAATGAGAGTTATCACGGCTGAGTCACCTTTTACCTTACCTGCCGACAGCAGCGCGGTACATAATAATTGCGCGTCCAATGCACCTTTTGTTCGTACTAATACAGTCCTATTATCTACAGCGCTCGTTGATATTTGCGTAGGTGAATCAAAGGTATCAACCGTTCGATGTATTGTAGACACGGGAAGCCAGGCGTCCTTTATCACAGAGTCTTGCATACAATGTTTAGGTTTAGCGCGTAAACATATAAATATTCCGGTTTTTGGCATAGGCGAGAGCGATCCTGTGCAACCTAAAGGTATAGTATCATGTGTAATTGTTCCAAAGGGTAAACAGCAGCCCATTGTACCCGTGGATGCATTAATTTTGCCAAAATTAGTTACAAAAATGCCCAGTGTACTTCTGCCCTTTACAGGGTGGTCACATTTAAAAAATTTAAACTTAGCTGACCCTGACTTTCACACACCCCAACCGGTAGAAAAGTTACTAGGAGCGGATATACTATCCCATATTTTATTAGGCAACATGATTGCTGGACCTCCGGGGTCACCAATTGCGATAATAGCGTGTTAGGTTATTTATTATTAGGTAAAATAACGTTCGATACAATCGTTTCGACTCCACTCATAGAATGTTTTAGCTCGTTTGACAACGACGATCTTCAAAGGTTTTGGGAACTGGAATCATTTTCTGAGAAACGTACTTACACTCCAGACGAGGAGCTATGCGAATCCTTTTTCCAAAAGACGCATATACGGGACGAGACAGGACGGTACGGCGTCGCCCTGCCATTCAAGCCCAATGCACCGCGCCTCGGCGAATCACGGCAAATTGCATTGGCTCGTTTTCGAATAGTTTTCGTTAGAGTATAGATTGGAACGCAATGTGCAGCTGAAAACTGATTATCACACGTGCCTCCAGGAGTATAAGGACCTGAATCATATGGAGCTCGTTGATAATGAGCCTTTGCAAGGTGCCAGCTATTATATTCCACACCACTGTGTAGTTAAAGAATCGAGCGAAACAACTCGCACACGCGTAGTGTTCGATGCGGGTTGTAGAACGACGAGTGGTTTGTCGCTTAATGACGTTCTTCTAACGGGTCTCAAGCTTCACCTTGATATAGTAGACGTACTTTTAAAGTTTCGTGTGCATGCCGTAGCGTTCACTGCGGATATTAAACAAATGTATCGAAATATACTGATTCGTGAAACTGATAGGGATTTCCACCGCATCTTATGGCGTAAATCGCCAGAAGAACCTATACGGGATTACCGTCTACGCACGGTCACATTCGGTGTAAATTCCTCACCATATCTCGCTTTGCGTACAATTCAGCAGCTCGCTCACGATGAGGCCGAGCATTTTAGGCTCGCGTCTCTCGCATTATTGAATGACGTATTTGTCGATGATGTTGTTTCTGGTGAGGATACGGAGTCTAAAACTCTCGCTCTGCAGCGAGAGCTTATCGATATTTGTAAAACGGCTGGATTCGAACTACGCAAGTGGCACAGCAACTCGTCAGCGATACTCACTACAGTACAGCCACCAGCTTGTCATGGTGAGCGGCCCGAACACGTCCCATTTTCTGAAATGGAGAACGACAAAAGAGTTAAGGTCCTCGGACTCCAATGGATTCCGGGATCTGATACATTTAATTTTAAAGTTCAAGTTACCACTCATAAGTGCACCAAGAGGTCTATTCTTTCTGAGATCGCAAAAATATATGACCCTCTCGGGTTGCTATCACCGGTAACCTTATATGCCAAGTATTTGATTCAGCTATTGTGGATGGCAAATGTAGATTGGGATGATAATCCGCCCATTGATATCATTAATTCGTGGAAACGTTTCCTAAACGAGCTGCCGCTGCTATCACAGATATTGTTTCGGCGATACATTTTCAGTAACAATATCGATTCGATAGAAATTCATGGATTTGCTGACGCGTCCCAGATCGCATATGCCGGCTGTGTTTATATACGACTTACAGGCAAGGACGGAAATATTTATACTTACCTAATTATGGCGAAGACTAGGGTAGCTCCGCTCCGCATACCCCTTACCATCCCACGTCTCGAGCTGATGGCAGCTCAATTGCTTTCAAAGCTATTAAATAAGGTAGCAAATTTATACAGAGATCGCATCTGCCGCGAACGGATTTACGAATGGTCCGACGCCTCTATCGTGCTGGCCTGGCTCCGTTCATCACCGCATGAATGGAAGACGTTTGTTTCCAATCGCACTAGCGATAATCTATCCCGCGTTCCCGCCAGCTGCTGGCACCATGTTCCGTCAGTCGATAACCCTGCTGACGCTGCATCACGTGGCTTACTACCTACCGCGATAGTACAACACGACTTCTGGTACCATGGTCCCGCATGGCTCCGACGAAGTCCCGACAACTGGCCGGTTGAGAATCAAACTATGAGCACATGTGAAGAAAAACGTAACTTAACGCTAACTTCTGCTATGTCTACGGCACTGCCGGTACAAAATGCCGAAATTATAATGCGATTTTCGTCGCTAGGAAAACTCGTTCGGATGGCCGCGCTAATATTTCGTTTTTATAATACATGCAAAAAGGTTAAAATTCCGTTCCCGGGTTACGTTACAGTACCTGAATATAATTTCTCATTAAATAGACTAATTTACTTTACTCAACAATCGGTCTTTCAAGACGATATTTTAAAGATATCTCAAGGAAAATTACCTTCTAATCAATTGCGACGTCTTACGCCCTTTTCGGATAATGACAAACTGTTACGTGTAGGAGGTCGAATTCATAAATCATTGTTACCATTTGAATCTAAACATCAAATAATTTTACCGAAAAAACATGCTTTAACTAACTTAATTATCGACGACGCTCACATAAGCTATCTGCACGCAGGACCTCAGTCCGTGCAATACTTGCTGTTGCAGCGCTATTGGATATTGTCTTGCCGCAACATCGTGCGTCAACGCATACATCGCTGTGTTCGTTGCTTTCGTGCTCGTCCAACGCGTGATCAACCGATTATAGGACCACTACCAGCCTCGAGAATACGTCCGGCGCGTCCTTTCTTTAAAACGGCCGTAGATTATGCCGGTCCATTCTTTGTTCGTGCAAATAAAGTACGTAACGCGAAAATAGTGAAGTGTTATGTTTCGGTATTCGTATGTATGAGCGTAAAGGCCGTACATCTCGAACTCGTTTTGGAGCTTTCGACTGATGCATTTTTAGCAGCTCTGCGACGCTTCACGTCCCGTAGAGGATTATGTACGGATATATATTCAGATTGGGGAAAGAATTTTGTCGGATGTAACAATTATCTTAAAGACCTATACGCGTTTTTACGGAGTGGTGTCGTTTAAGGTACAATTAATCAACAAACCCTTCAACAGGGACTTACGTGGCACTATCAACCTCCGTATGCTAGCCATTTTGGAGGTCTCTTCGAAGCCAGTGTTAAAAGTTTCAAACATCACCTACATCGTGTGGTTGGAACTCGTACTCAAACTTACGACGAGATGCATACTCTTCTCTGTCAAATCGAAGCCGTGTTAAACTCACGTCCCCTTTGCGCCATGAGTTCGGCTTCTACCGACACCCTCCCTTTAACACCGTCTCATTTTTTAATAGGAGAACCCTTAACTGCTCTACCTGATGTATCTTTGCTGGACGAAACTCCTAACCATCTCACACACTGGCGCTGGATACAACAGTCAGTCCAGCACTTTTGGAAAAGAAGGAGTAGAGAATATCTCCATCATTTACAACAGAGTAGTAAGAAGATTCACGACCGTGGCTCCGCCATTCGTGAAAGCACTGTTGTTGTGGTATGCGACGAGCACCTTCCGCCATTACAATGGAAGCTCGCGCGTGTGCATGCTGTTCATCCTGGCTTTGATCAAGTCACTCGTGTAGTGACCTTAAAGGCTGGGAATACTATTTTTAAACGACCTGTAGTAAAGGTTTGCCCACTTCCGTTAGAGTAACGTATTATGCTTACAATCTTAATCTTAGTACTTAAGTTATTTTGTTTTTCTTTCAATTTATACTATAAGTTAGCGATTTTTAAAAGAAATTACTTCTTTTAAGGTGAGCGGCATATTCTGTACTGGAACAGATTATTAATATATTGTGTTTTTGGTTTCTTTTTTTTTTCGTATATAATAACAAGTACAAGGCAACACAATTTCGAAGATATTATTTTCTATATTTCTATTAAATTCATTGGGTTAGCGATCAACTGTTTTCATTCTGAATGCATCCATAATCTTGCGGGTTATGGTTCTCTGTGCGACACAAGCGCCACATCGATTGGCGGTAATTGTGAACAGTCTTATCAAAAACACCGACGGGCGCGCATACAAATAATTTCGTGTTACTCCAGCTCGTCTTTCAAGATCTCTTTCACCTGGAAGTGTTGCACGTGCAACCTATGGACTCTTGTGCGATACACTCTGCTGAACTTTTATACTACTATCATTGCAACGACTGCCCCGAGCTCCTTTAGCCAGGCCCTGGATTCGTGGTTGCAGGGAGATTGTAGCGGTAAGTCGCTAAACCTAGTAGAATATCGTACACGAACTTTCATTAAAAAAATATTATCGTATTCTTTCTTTTTGTCTTTTTTTTCCGTTCATTACTTCACACTAGAATTTTCTTTTGTATCGTGGGTATTTTTTCATTACGACAAATATCAAGACCCGAAAAAAATATTTCTAGGTTATGCAAATACTTGTTCCGTGTGGAATTCGAGCTAGCGGTCCATAGCGCTCCAACTCTTACAACTTTTACTAAGACTTTTACTAAACTTAGTGCTTATAATTTGTCAAACAATTCGGAAAATGCAATAATAAGAGGATATCTGATTTCGAGTTCTTTTTTACACTAAGTAATTTGTAAATGTACATTATTATGAATAAACTACATTCCTGTATATTATGAAGTGAATGGATGAATAAAATATACTTAATTCTATACCGATAAATACAAATTAAAAAAAGAGAAAAGAAATACATATTAAAAAAGTTACAATTGGCGGCCTTATCGCTTCCAAGCAATCTCCACCTGGCAATCACATAGCAGAGGATATAATAACATGTGAGAAAGGGTAAGGGTACGCAAGTTATTTGGAAATACATACAACATACATTGTTCAATAAATATATACATAATATAACATATAAATACATTTCAGTTACAAAAATACAGAAATACATATACAGGAGCATACACGAGTAAACAAGTAAGTTAAATAAAAGCCATAACTCAAGAAAATAAGATAGGCAGCTATTTTTATAAGCGACTTGTGTTCAGATAGGTAAAGAAATGATATATATATAGCGAAGAGGGCGACAGTGAGTGTCATCGAGGAACTCAAACCGCTCTTTAAGGTTGCAGAGGAAGTGGGATTGAATAGAAAACAGTATAATATTATTTGGCGTCCGCCTGTGCCCACCAGATGCCCGTATATTGCAATTGGGCGTCCACTTTGAACCTGTTTCTGCGTTTTCCGAATAACCATGTATTTGTTATCTATACATCTATAGTATCTATACATATAAAGAAAAATGAAGTGTCTGTCTATAATATTGAAATAACTGGTTTTTAATAATGTGCATATGAAATATTATTTAATTTCTTAATGGAGAGTAATCTTTTAAAATTCGGCGGGAAAAAAGTAAAAGAAATTATCAAAATAAGTAAAAAACACCCAACCTTTAATTTTTTATTTTCATCGTAGCATGGGCAAGTAACGATTTTTATTTCACAACTTAATCATAAAAAAATTTCCTCTCGCACACTTCTGTCGTCTAACCCTAATGAAATGACAAAGCTACAATTACATGTTGTTAACATTACACACTGAGGCCTCGGATCTCCCAAGGGATCCTTTAACAATATGATTGCAAGTTTCGGAAACAATTTTTAAAAATATCTGAGTTAAATAAAATACGAAATATATTTTTTCTAAAAATAAACATTATTGCCAGCTGCAGTGATAGAATCTTGGAGCGGTTCCTAAACAAATATGTACTAGTATAATATTATTTAGTGACAGGCCGCCAAATAAAAAAGGCCCACTGAGTTTCTTGCTGGTTCTTCCCAGGACAAAGGTTTCTTCTCCGAACCAGTGGTATTAAATTCTAATATACAATTATTATAAAAATAAAAAAATAAATTATCACACAATCCTTCTTTTCTCGGTATAGTCCTACGATGGATATAATCCATGGCTGAAAGGCAAAATTTTTTGAATAAATAAAAATTACCTTTTGGACGTGCAAAGAACCATCCCTCTCGCCATTAGCGGCGATGAGCTCTACAGAAAATTATATCGCAATTATTCACATTTTTGTTATATAATAAGTCCAGCTCTCTCTGATTCCGGCTATAAAATTACCTCTAGGGATGAGACGCCGCCAAAGTGTCTATGCACGTAGAATTCCAAATAAGGGTTTTTTTTATTACAGTGACGAGCGAGAACAAGAACACTTTAATCATCTTAAGTAATAACGCATCCTAAGCTAAAAAAAGATTATTGCCAGATTCCTATATTCAAGAAACTTCTCCCCAGTTTATTCCATTTCCAGTCTATATTACAAAATATACATTTAGCAACTTAGGATGAAGTAAATTGAAAAAAAAAACTCGTTAAGGGTTCGTAAATAATTGAACAGGTATTCTGTTTCAGAAAAGGGGTTTTCATGCACTTCATTTACTGCAAAACGGCTCGTAAAAGAAAACGAAGTGTTTTAAATATAAAAACACTGTGTAAGTGACGAGATGTCTTACGTCTTCATAGCCAATAAATGATAGGTAATTAATTATGAAATTGCTGTTTTAACGTACTAGCCGCATAACTTGAAGATATGCTGATGTAAATATTGAATTGTTTATCGTATTAAATATTACTAGGTGGAAGGCTTCCTATATTGCCCAGGGATTTTCAGTAGATAGTTAACACCCTCTTACCTATTTCTGAAGCCAAATAGCATTGTTTGCACTGCTGTGTTCGGATCGGAAGAGTTGAGAGTGTCAGTATAATACAGTCTGTGAAGCATTCCATCTGAGTCCTCAACAACGCAGTAGCCACACCGTCAGTTGAGATTTAAGTAAGTGTGACACTATAGTTTTATTTAAAAAATTAAAGTAATCTCTTTAAACCGTTTCCTTTCGTTTTATGTTCACTAGTCAGTGGTAAATGACATTTAAAAATTCCACTATCACAATTTTAGAAACCCACGGGACTGCTACAGGTAAAGGTTTCTCGTTAGCCTTAGCTAATATTATTCCCTCTTATTTTTACTTATTTGTATATACCTTTAAAGATTTCCAAAATATATACCATATATGTTGACATAAATATGTGTTTTTAGTGCAGTGGATATAAATGGGTCCCTTGTGTGGTTACTTTGTTTTTGGTGTAGTGCAAAAAGAAAATTCCTTTTTATTGAGTTCCATATGATAACAACTGAATTAAGGCTAAGGCCCAGGAACATCTCTTCGTGATTTTCGTTACATGGAAGACGTGGCATTTAATCAAAGGCAAAGTTACGATCATTGGTAGTAACAAAATTAAAGTTGTTGGTAGAATTCCTTTCCTAAATAGGAGTCCGTCACAGTATGTCCCACCCTTTATGCTTACCTATTTATGCCACCAGATAATAGTTCTTGCATTTGTGTGTTTTGGTCCAAAGGTTGAAGAAAGGGGGAAGAACTATATAGGCCCAGTTTAAATACCGGTATGTGAAGCGTTCCATCTTAGTTCGCAGAGGTGACAAAGAACCTGTAGCCTACTTTGTTTGCAGTTAGCGACATGTGTCCATGGACTGCAGTGGAAGCCATTATAAACTGCCAGCTCATGCGGTACCTTGAGGATCACCAGCTGATTAGTGACCGCCAGTACGGTTTTCGTCGGGGTCGATCAGCTGGTGATCTTCTAGTCTACTTAACTCATAGATGGGCGGAGGCAGTAGAGTCCAAGGGGGAGGCATTAGCCGTTAGTTTGGACGTAGCGAAGGCCTTTGATCGGGTCTGGCACAAAGAACTTCTTTCGAAGCTTCCTTCCTATGGGCTTCCCGAGAAATTGTGCAAATGGGTCACCAGTTTCCTTGATGATCGGAGCATCAAGGTCGTAGTAGACGGTGCATGCTCTGATCTCAAGCCTATCAACGCTGGTGTTCCACAAGGCTGCGTGCTATCACCAACGCTGTTTCTCCTGCATATCAATGATATGTTGCTAACTGGTAGCATTCATTGCTATGCGGACGACAGCACTGGTGATGCCTTATATACCGGCCGTGCCAATATTTCTCGGGAAAACGTCGCCGAGTACCGGGACAAACTTGTGTCTGAAGTCGAGTCTTTGCTTAACAAAGTCTCGGATTGGGGCCGACTAAATCTAGTCCAGTTCAATCCCCAGAAGACACAAGTTTGCGCGTTTACCGCTAAAAAGAACCCCTTTGTCGTATCTCCTCAGTTTCAAGGCACTCCCCTTACTGCCTCAGCCAGTATCGGAATCCTTGGCGTCGACATATCGAATAGTGTGCAGTTTCGTAGTCACTTGGAAGGCAAGGCCAAATTGGCCTCTAAAAAGCTTGGCGTGCTCAGCAGAGCGAGACAGTATTTCATGCCGGCACATCGCTTGCAACTTTACAAAGCGCAAGTTCGGCCCCACATGGAATACTGTTCTCATCTCTGGGCCGGGGCACCCCAGTGCCAGCTACTTCCGCTTGACCGCATCCAGCGCAGAGCGGTTCGAATCGTCGACGACCGATTTCTTTCTGATCGGCTCGATACACTGGCACTGCGTAGAGATGTTGCATCTCTTTGCGTATTTTATCGCATTTATCACGGGGAGTGCTCTGAGGAATTGTTCGGACTAATTCCAGCCGCTCAATTTCACCATCGCACATCGCGACAAAACTCGCGTTACCATCCATACCATCTGGATAATTGCCGGTCCACCACTGTGCGATTTAGAAGAAGTTTTCTCCCTCGCACGACTTCCTTGTGGAATCAATTACCACCAGCGAATTTTCCGGACCGATACGACTTAGGAACCTTCAAGAAAAGAGCTTACACCTTTCTAAAAGGTCGGCAACGCATCTGCAATTCCCCTGGTGTTGCGGTTGTTCATGGGCGGCGGTAGTCACTTACCACCAGGTGAGCCGCATGCTCGTTTGCCCCCTATTCTATTAAAAAATAAAGCCACTTACCAACCGGTGGACAGTGAGTTCGTTTGTTTTACTACAGTTTTATAAAAAAAGTAAAGATACATTTCTAACTGTGTACATAATATCTGAATAACAAGTATACGGTAAGATATGGATAAAATTTTCTTCCCTATTTTCACAGCTTCATAATAAATATTCGATCATGTAGGTATCGTAGTGAATGCATCTTTTCTAACGACATTTTCTTTGATCGATGAGCTAGTGGATATCCTACTAAATTGAAATTCAGCGGTATAAGAATGTAAATATTTAAATTGGAGCCGGGCTAACTGTTACATCGGGACGTCAAACATCGCAGTCCCCCCATGACTATGGGTCGCTGTAAAGCACTTGAAACGTCGGGAATAAAAATAGTAATATAAACGCGATAATATCCGTAAAAAACAGCTTTATTCATTGTATAGTGTTCGCGTAAATATAAGAAATCAAAAATATTCACCCTCACAAAGTTGAAGTTTTTAATTTAAGTGTTTAGATGACATTCTAATTGTTACTTTAGCTTGTGATACACAAAAGGTTCCAAAAATGTTTTTATCACAAGTAAAAGCTGACTTCAAAAAGCTTAAAAGAATAACATTTGTTCCACATAATAGCATCTGAAGTCTCATAATCAGCCTGCGACAGACCAGTGCTGGCCTCTCGCAAAACGCGCCACTTAACGCAATCTTTGGCTAGCTCTATAAAGATAGCAGTGAAAAGTCAGCAGAAACATAAAAATTTAATCCAGAAGTTTAAAGCTAATTTGTTGCTAATTAGTTACCAAAATCGCGATTTTGTTGCTCCAACCGGTTTTGAGTAAATTGAATTACTGTGCTATCTTTACATTAAGATAGCAGTAAAAACTTTAAATCAACCCCGCCGTAGCGGATAACATAGGATAATTTGTTGATAATTAGTTGCTGACATATAATGCAAAAAAATATAAAAAAAAATAAAATTAAAAAAATCAATAATTAAAAAAAAACATCAAAAATTAATAAAAATCAATTTATATTTTGATATTCATTCTGAAGTTCCAAATTAATGAAAATTTTGCTGCTAATTAATATATTTATCAATAACTCCCAGACAGCCTACAACATCATAAAATCGATCGAAAAGCTGTATCAAGCAATAAGTTACAAATAAATGTGTACATGTTGCCTATACGGGAGATTCAAAAAAATAACAACAGATAAATTGTAGCTGTTCAGTTATGAAAGCATAAAGAGCCAGCAATAAATTAAAATAGATCGATAAGCTACACCAAGTTAATAATTATATATGTACAAGCTATATCATGAAAATTTTAGGAAAAAAATATAGCGGATATTTTGTGTGTGCTGGTCAGTAACGAAAGCAGCAACTCAAAAAGAGCCAGCAACAAAATAAAATAAATCGATTAGTTGCACCACGTTATAAGTTACATGCTATATTTCTATGAACATTTTAGAAAAAAAAAGGTATCAGATAATTTTTTGCTGGCTCTTTATGAGTTCCTGCTTCCGTTACTAACCAGTAACAAAATATCTGTTAACTTTTTTTTCTAAAATTTTCATAGAAATATAGCAATGTACACAAATAATTAGTAACTAATTACTAAGTGCAGCTAATCGATCTATTTTATTTTGTTGCTGGCTCTATATGAATTGTTGCTTCCATAACTGACCAGCAACAAAATATCTGCTAACTTTTTTTTTCTAAAATTTCATATAAATAAAGCTTGTACACAAATAATTATTAACATATTAGTTGGTGCAGCCTATCGATCAATTTTATTTTGTTGCTGGCTTTTTATGACTTGCTGCTTCAATTACTGGCTAGCATCAAAATATCTGCTATATTTGTCCCTAAAATTTTCAAAAAAATATAACTTGTAAACAAATAATTTCTAACTAATAAAGTGGTGCAACTTATCGATTTATTTTATTTTTTGCTGGCTCTTTATGACTTGCTGCTTCCATTACTGGCTAGCAACAGATATCTGCTATATTTTTCCTAAAATTTTCATAAAAATATAACTTTTAAACAAATAATTACTAACATAATACTTGGTGCAGCTTATTGATCGATTTTACTTTGTTGCTGGTTCTTTATGACTTGCTGCTTCCGTTACTGACCAGCAACAAAATATCTGCTATATTTTTTCATACATTTTTTTATGATATAGCTTGTACACATATAATTATTAACTTATTACTTGGTGCAGCTTATCGATCTATTTTATTTTGTTGCTGGCTCTTTAAGTTTTATAACTAAACAACAACAATATATCTGTTGTTCTGTTTTTGAATCTCCTGTATAGGCAGCATGTAAACATTTATTTGTTACTTATTACTTGATATAGCTTTTCGATTGATTTTATGATATTGTAGGCTGTCTGGGAGTTATTGATCTATTTATTAATTATCTTATTATTATATATATCTAACAGTGGTAGAGCCACGCGGCAGCTTTTGCTGTCGCACGGATAGGCCGGCTCGAACCGGGTAGGTACCACGACCTCACAGAATACCAGCGTGAAGTAGAGGTTTACCTCTGCGTTTCGCTTTGTGAGTGCAGGTGGCCGGAGGCCCTTTTTACTGAAAATGAGGCATTCCATCTTAGTCCTCACGGGAGACAACGCATCTGCATTTTAATTTGTAATAGAGGATAGATGTAGATGTCTATGGGCCGCAGCAACCACTTACCATCAGGTGGACTGTGGGCTCGTTTGACACACTTATCCTATAAAAAAAGTTTCTGGACTGTATGTCCATCTTGTGTTTAACGTAATAACGATTACAAAGATGTTATTTGGTTCTTGAAACCATAATTATACGTGATACATTTTGTTTAATATTAGCATTTTATATTTTCTATGCTTTTAGTTTAGACTCGGTAAAGAAAAGGACATTTAAAAGAAGCGACACTTGTATATCTGTTCCATTCTACATTTCGCTCTCAGAAAGTAAATTGAAAACATAAAGTAAATAACTTGAAAGGCTACAACCCATTTTGCGATGTTCTCGAACAATTTATTGTGTATTTGCTTGACAAAGCTTGTACCTAGAACGTAATAAGAATATAACATAAACTCCAAATATAACATAACGAAGTAACTATACATATGGGCAGAGAATGCGGACACGGTTATAACACACCATTCTCGTCCCCTTTATATCTTTATATCTACGCATACATATGTCCGTCGCTTAAGGCGATTCTTAACTTGTCTCATCTTCAACATCTTCAATATATCGTCAATTTGCTCGATAAACTTCCTCCCATGTTCCACACACTACTGCATAAATCATTACTGCGGCAGCATATATTTAATTTTTACCTCTTTCCTAATTCATTACTTCTACATGTCGAAACCAACAATGCTTTTATTTCTCAATCCCGGCCTTCTTCAAACTTAAAACCACACTTCTCTTAATATACAATTTTTAATTCTATCATTCAGTCATCTCTAACATTACTTTTTTTTTTACAACGGAATCGTTTTTTATTTTAAAATAACATTTTGTAAATAAAAGATTTGCTTTAGTATAATTTTAGTATAATAATATTTTACGGAGTCGTGGAAGCTCTAGAGATAAGCACTCGCCTCAAAACATTATAGTACGCGAGAAAATAGAGTTGGATCTCCGTCGGCAACAATAAAATTGTTAACTGCAAATTAAACGCCACTTCACGTGCACGTAAAGGAGAAAAACTTTAAGAAATCTGTACATGTGACACAGGGGTATGTATGCCTGTGGTATAGAGTTACTTTTATAAAACTGCAAACGAAAATGCAGTCAACCTGATGATAAGTGGATTGTAGTCAATGGACAACTGCAGCCTTCAAACAAAAAAGGCTGTCACCAGTTTGGACTAAATGGAATGTCTTCCAGTCTGTAGTTATATTGACTAAATAAAAAAGAGTGTAAAATTAATTAATGCCCTTATTTGGTAATGTTACGTGCGTAGACACTTTGGCAACCTGTCATCCCTGAGATGTTATTTTATAACCGGCATCAGAGACGGCTGAAATTATATAACGAAAATATGAGTCTATGCGATATAATTATTTATTTATGCCATTTTCTGTGGAGCTCATCACCGCGGATGGTGAGAGGGCTGGTGCTTTCCACGTCCAAAAGCTAAATTTTGCCATTTAGTTTTTTATTGTTATAAAATATTGTATATTAGAATTTAAAAGCATCGGTTCGCAAAAAACCTCTGTTCTGAAAAGAACCAGCAACAAATATATATATATATATATATATATATATATATATATATATTCTTGCTGATCTAACCTTTTTTTTCGTATACTAAGTATTTTTGATAAACGTAAATACCTCACAATCGTTTTCTCCACCTCCGAGCATATTAATGATATAATTAATGTTTTTAATAACGCTGACAAATTATTATTTCACTCATTTAGCAAACAAAGCTCTTGGCAGTATTTCAATGTTGTGGTCAACTCATTCCATTTGAAAACCGCAGGTAGAATATTGGAAATTCGAACCAAATGGAATAATTTCGCTTTATAAGTACCTATTTTTTTCCTTATAATAAGTTTCCAAATGATGATTGAAAAAAAAAGTTATCATGTTATTGAAAACGGGTAAAAACACAAAGGGGTTTAAAGAGACATTGCTTCTTAAAATTAGGCAAGTTTTGTTTAAGCAACTAAAATATCGATCAATAATAGAAACAATAATGTGTGTCCATCACCTGGGTATCGTAAGTTACTATGGAAAATTTCAGAAAAACTTTACGCCTTTCGATAGATGGCGATAATAACCATCTAGTTTACGTCAGACGTAAGGGGATGAGAGCGAGAGAACCGAGATGGGCATCTTCGTCAAATGTACGGACACCTGGAACTGCGATCGTCAATTAGTCTCCCAAGCGTGACAAACAAGACCTCTCTAAATCGAGAGGGGTCCGTGTCTGGCACTGGCGTTTAATACGTAGTAGAGCGACGCTGCAGCTATGTTTAGGTCGCAGAAGGAAGGAGTTTCCTTGACCAAACAAGGGCCAGACTCGATTAGAATACAAGAGGAAATAACAGCATAATAGCGCTGTATTTCGTACGATGAGTGACAATAATCGAAGGCCCTTTTTCCTGGTAGAGACATTCCACCTTAGTCCTCAGGGTGATAAGGCATCTGCGTTTGGATTCTTACCTGCGTATAGTACACATCATCCACTTACCAGCGGGTGCACAGCAAACAGCTTGTTTATCACTCTTACTTTTTTTTTATACACAAAAAATGGACTTTTACTGGCTGATAAAAAGTCAAAATTTTAAAAAGAACGGACACAATTCCTTCAGTTTAATCATGTAAGAAAAGGTCTTATTCTTCATTCAACGCATTAGTAGGGTTTGCAGCTAGAATTTTTTAGCTAGAAGACTAGAACTAAATCCAACAATAACAGTTAATTAGCCTTTATTGGTAAACGTTGTATATTTTGATTTTCATTAGTCGTACCAGCAAACGTAGTAATCGGTCCTCAACTATATGGAATGATTGATTAAAGGTGCGTTTGGTCGGTGAATGAAGAAACTGGGGTTTGTACTAGCCTTAGACGCAGGTATATTACTGACTCTTGTTGATGATAATTTCTTTTGTCAAGTAATTAATGAAACCACAATTGATTGGCTTTTCACTAAATATATTGAAAATCTTATGTGATCTGTATATTTTCACGTTTCACGTGTTTAGGTTTCACGGATGCAGGTGACTCAGAGTCATGATAAGTCTCTGTAGCCACAATGGAGATCACAAACTTGAAAACTGTTGCATTATGCCATTCAATGACTGTCGTTAATCACTTCATGCACAAGCATTCCTGGAGCATTTAACCAGAAAATTAATAATGTTTAGTTTTAATAGAAGTTTGTCACGGAACACACCATCTGAACTAGTTTTACCACTAAGCAATAATAAATACAATATTAGGCTCTAGGCAGAAGTGTATGTACATACATGTGCAACCAGTATTACAGGCTGTTTAGCATTTCATATTAGCTTACAGCGCTACCATAGCAACCTAACATCAGTTGGATAGCGACGTAGTAGTTTCCTTGTAGTAGTACCTTTTATACCTCCTACATTCATTAGACCTTTATGCATAGCGAGTAAAAATTACATTCACACATTATGTGCACCGTATTTAGTATATATAACGTGTAAATGTACACATTTTTTTTAGGATAGGATGACAAACGAGCACACAGTCCACCTAATGGTAAGTAGTTGCTGTGGCCCATATACGTCTACATTTATCCTCGATTGCGAATCAAAACGCAGATGCGTTATCACCCGTGGGGACTAAGATGGAATGCCTCATTTCCAGTAAAAAGGATCTCCGGTTCTCTACACTCATCATACGAAACACAGCAGTGTTAAGCTGCTATTTTACGCTGGTATTCTGTGAGAGCGTGGTCCTTCCCCGGTCGAGCCGACCCATTCTTGCTACAACTATACTACTGATATAGCTGCAGCATGGCTCTACCACGTGTATTATCTTTAATATACATCATCATACAATAGAATTACAATATAATTAAATAGTGGTATACAAATATAAGTTACATATATCTACCGATATCTTACATGGCACCAGGAAGTCACCTACCTTACAGCACCGATCTGCTAAGCAAATAACAGCACCACGTGACTCAATTAACTTACGTGACTTAAGAATATTCAATATCGTGCCACCAGGAAGTCAGAGGAAAAACAAAGGACATTAAACAAGATTTTATTAAAAATGTTAAGTTATATTATTTTGGGGTTTATTTATTTTTATTTATTTATTTATTCTTTTTTACATCTACCTTATAATAAGGGATATAAAGGGCGGACTTAATGCCTTGTGGCATTCTCTACCAGTCAACCCTGAATGAAAAAACCCCCGAAAGAACTGAAACAACCCCAAAATAGTTAGTAGTAGTAGTTAATAGTAGTTTGTTGTCCCGCTCATATCGTGTATTTACTATATATTCAAACTGTTTATCATAATTATTTATTAGATACTTTTGTTCTTTTGAAATACATAAAGATATTATCATTATAATAATATTTATTAAAGTTATTTGGTCATTATAAGGAAGACGCTGTTTCCCATCTCCTGGTTTGTCAACTCTCTGTCGCCTCTTACAAAACCTACGAGACAATATGGGGTAGTCGATAGTCTAACACAGTCTTATATAAAATATTAAAATTTCATTTCTTAACTGAAATAAAGTGACTTGATACGTACTAAAAGATAAATGGTCCGTCGTAAATATACTCGTAATGTTTAACGCCTTACATAAATCTTTCATAACAACAAGGCAAAACTCCTGCAATGAGAAAGTGGCTTCTCACTGCTAACATTAGGTATGTTCTTCAACGTAAATACTTAATAGCATTTCATTTGAAAGAGCCACCCGCACAATGATGAGCAAACTGCCTTATGTTATCAAAAGAATGGGTATATACACGACGAAAAGAACATATAATACAAAAAGTTGATAAATCATTTCTTTTCAGAGTATCTTGAAAGGAAATTAATGCATTTATTGTATGTACTAATTTATATTGTGGTATTTACTAGAAGAGGGTATCCCGTAGATGTCGTAAGAGCAAATATCCCCCCCCCCCATCTCAGTAGGCCCAATCTATGGGGGAGGTATATGTTCAGCAGTAAGTTTTTGATAGACATAGGAAAAGTCTTCTTGAAGTATATAGATATTAACTAACGCATTCATAAAATCAATTAATAGTTTTCCTTTCATTATTGCTCACCTCATATACGAAACGGTGAGGATTGGTTCTACTATCGACATGTAGAGGATACACAAATGAATAAGCCTGATGCTTTTATTGAGTTTTGTAATACCTGTTATCATAATAATGTCTAACATTATCGTCGCTGCCCGGTTAGTCTATATTCATTAAAAATCGATTTTGACCCAAATATCTCGAGAGCGAATTGGCGCAATGACTAAATTTTTTTTCACTATTTTCAAAATCACATCTGTACTCCTATTTGTTTTTTTTAAAATTAATTAATATAACAATAAATATATTATAAATTTAATTATTACTTATAAAGTATTAGTTAATTTATTTCAGTTGAAGACGCCATTATCTTAAAAGGCTCCTCAATTTCAACGTAACTGTTTAATTATATTATATGAAAGCCTTTGCTTACTATACTATACTATTTCTTGATTCATTTATTATTATTGCTTATCAAAAGTTCACTACAGAACATAGACCTACCTTTTTACAGCTACCTGTTTGGCAGCCGACAGCAGTTTTACAGAATTTTAAGTTATTAGAAAGATTTATGATTTAGCTTTTTGTGTGTTGTGGTTGTTAGCATTTTGCAAAAGCTCTAAACGTGTAATATTCCTTCGAAAGAGCTACGACTTAATCAAATATTCAAGAAGTCGAGACTTAATATGATTTAAGATCGTGCCTAATGCTTCATTCGTGCCTTACAGCATGTCCATATTTAGCTGTAAATTTCAATTGGAATATGAATAAAAGGTTTTATTTGTAGGATAAGGGTGACAAATGAGCACACAGTACACCTTATAGCAAGTGAATACTGTGGCCCGTAGACATCTACACATATCCTCGATTAAGAATTAAAATTCAGCTGCGTAGTCACCCCTGGGGACTAAGAGGAAATGACTCGTTTTAAGTAAAAACCGGGGTCCAGTTCTCTACACTCACCATACCATGAGTCTTGTGGATACTACTGATTTTTTTTTGGTATTACTATTGACGTGAAGCTTCAATGGGGCCCCCATATATCTAAATTAGCAAGCAAACTTAGTTTTGCTTAGTTAACTAACCTAACTAACTAATATATACTGTAAGTAAGATTAGAAGTTTCATAGATGTTGAGACAGCTAGATTAGTTTATTTTAGTTACTTTTATAAAGAAATGTCGTATGGAATTTTGTGATAGGGTAATGCGACTTAAATTGAAGCCATATTTGCTCTGCAAAAGAGAGCCGTACGGGCGATTTATAATTAAAATTCTAAAGAGTCCCTCAAAGAAAATTTTAAAGAAATAACCATTATCTTAATGTTTTTATTTAATATTATATTATTTTATTTATGAAAATGTAATGTGTGTACATATTATAAACATAAATAGCTTTAATAAAAATAAGGATGTTCATACTTTAAATACAAGGAACAAACATAAGCTTGTAATGCCAGTTACTAGACTCCACAGAATCAGTAATTCATTTTGGGGCTATATATACGCTTTTACAACAAAATCCCAGAACATGTTCAAAGTTTATCAATAAACAAGTTTAAAAGGTTTATTAAAGAAAAACTGTACAAAAAGGTTTAGTTTAATATCAAGGAAATGAGACAATAGAGGTAATCTCTAGCAGTTACAATAATTTAAATAATTTAGAATATAGGTGTAGTAGTACAAATCTTTAATTGTGTGACTCTACAAAGTGATTAAAAAATTGTTTACAGCAGGTGTGCATCAGAATATACAAGGCATGTTAGGAATTGAATAGTTCTTAAATAGCATCAATATTCTTAATTTATGTGTTACTGACATTGGTTCAAAGCTTATAACTTAATGTTTAACCTCAATAACCACCAGGTGGTCAGTCCGTTCAGTAGAGCATCGGTTTTAAGAGGCGGCTCGTTAATATTAGCTACTAAGTTATTATCATGTAAAGAACGTAATGATATTGTGAGCTACTCTGTTGAGTGAACTCTAGAAATGGCATGTGTTGAGTTTGAGCATCTCATTGTAATGAACGTCTACAGACCCCCATGTTCTATATATGATACTTTTGAAAAAAATATGGAGGAAGTTATTATTAACCTTAATAAATAGAGTAAATCTGTTGTAATATGTAAAGGCTTTAATATCAATCTCCTAGAAGCTTCCTTCAACAATATTAAATTTAGATCATTGTTTAAATCATTTGGTCTATTTAATTTATTTTTAGAGCCAACACGTATTACTGAATGTATCGCAACATGTATAGATAATATTTTTACAAATTTTCAGCCTTTTCATAAATAAATAATTCAAAAGTTGAGTTCTGATCACTGTGGACAGTTAGTTTCGTTACCTTATTTTCACAAAAAGCAAGTAAATGAAAAAATTGTGTTTGTTCCGGTAAATGCACG
This sequence comes from Parnassius glacialis, assembly GCA_033319125.1. Classification (NCBI taxonomy): domain Eukaryota; kingdom Metazoa; phylum Arthropoda; class Insecta; order Lepidoptera; family Papilionidae; genus Parnassius; species Parnassius glacialis. The sequence continues at coordinate 9,763,639 of JAVANC010000019.1, read as the reverse complement.
TTGCTCGGAGAAGTATAGAAGTTACATAGTGAAGAAATTTACGTCACATTCATACTAAAATAATCCTAATTTTTTGTATGGAACAATGTTTAAAGTTATTTTCAATTAATTTGATAATATTTTTACTTCTAAAAAATTAGCTTTGAACAATCGGTAGGCATTCAATGCATGGGCTACAGTAGGAGTCTATACGAGCAGACAAAGTTTATATGAACTTTACCATGAAGGTTCATATAATCCTAGCAACTAATTTAGGGAATATGTAAAAAATATTCAAAAATATTTAAAGGAATGTTCTCTACATTTAAATCTTTGCATTCGAGAAATAAAATTAAGAGGGCTTCTAATAAAATTAAAATGACGTGGAGTATAAGTGATATGGAAACTGGTAAAGTCACCTCTCGCAATTCTAACTAGCGGTTAGGTTTTAATAACAAATTAAGTAAATATGATCAGGATGTTGCAATAGTTTTTGAGAAATATTTTACTGATAATCCGATCTTAACCTCTAAGTAACTGAATTATTCTCCTGCCGTCACCGAATCATTACTTAAACATAATGTAAATGCGTGTATAAAGAATTTTTAACAGCGGTAGAGCCACGCAGCAACTTTTGCTGTCGCATGGATGGGCTGGCTCGAATCGGGATGGTACCACGACCTCACAGAATACCAGCGTGAAGTAGAGGCATACCTCTTAGTTGCGCTTGGTGAATGCAGGTGGCCGGAGGCCCAATTTCCACCCCATTAAAATGGTGGCGGAATTAAATAAAAGACTGCCCCAGGACGCACTGGAGGGTACGAGCACCTCTGGAGAATCCCTCGCTGAGCATCCACGATCAAACTTCTTCACTCCTGAGAGTGGGTGTTTAGGCTGCCCCGTGTACGCGGGGGGGGGGGGAAATTCCGCTCGCGACTATAACTACACGAGGTAAGTGGAGAAATAAAATCAAGGCGACCCCTGTCACGCTATCTGCGAATTTTTGCAACATCAAGGGACTTCATTCCAACCTTAATGCTATCCATTACCATCTAGAGACGGCAAAGGCAGCCTTGTTCTTTTTAACCAAGACTCATTTGTCCTCTCCGAGTGATACTTCATATCTCTCCTACCCGGGGTACAAATTAGAACACTCATTTGTGCCCCGGGCAGGAGTTTGCGTATACGTCCGAGAGGACATATGTTTTTGGCGCCTCGGCAGTCCTAAAAGTACGGACCTGTTCATCCAATGGCTGCGCGTAGACAGCGATGACCATCCCTACGTCTGCGGGTGCCTCTATAGGTCCCATAGCGGTAATACCGACACAGACCAACTCATCGACCACGTCCAAATGGCTGCAGAATCCGTGCTACAATAAGTCCCATCCGCAGAGATCGTGATGCTCGGTGATTTTAGTGCCCACCACGCTGAATGGCTTGGTTCTCGTTTAACTGATCATGCGTGTAGATCTGTCTACGACTTTTCCTTGGCATATGGTCTAACACAACTGGTTACTTCGCCTACGCGGATCCCAGATGTGGAGGATCATTTACCTTGAGGTCTCCGTAGATGCCCTTCTGGGCTTTTCGGACCATTGTCTGATCCGGAGAACGGTGCTACTCACGCTCCCATCGCAGTTGCGATCTGCAGCTGGCCGCCGTGTATGGCACTATAGGTCGGCCGATTGGGACGGGATACGGTATTTTTATGCATCCTTGCCTTGGGGGCGGGTTTATTTCTCGCCGGAAGATCTCAGCGTTGTTGCCGATTCTATTTCAGATGTGGTACTTCAGGGTATGAAACTTTTTATTCCATCCTCTGTCGTGCCCATCTGAGGCAGATCACAGCCATGGTTTGGTCGCTCTTGTAAAATAGCATCACGCTATAAGCAGGAGTGCTATCGGGCCTGGGCTGACGCATCATCGTCTAGGGATGTAAGCGCTCTTAAAAAGAGGTATAAATCCGCCTCCAGGTACTTCAAAAGCATCATTGCCAAGGCAATATCTGAGCACACTGGCAGAATTGGCGAGAAGCTAGTTCGTCTTCCTTCGGGAACCCGTGCGTTCTGGTCTCTCGCCAAGGCTGTCCAAGGGAACTTCTGTCAGCCATCTCTTCCATCTCTGCACAGAGAGGACAACTCACTGGCCCATGCCAAAAAGGAGAAAGCCGATCTGTTGAGCTCTCTCTCTCTTTGCGTCCAACTCGACTCTAGATGACGTTGGTAACACACCGCCGACCATCCCGCGGTGTGAGTGCTCTATGCCGGATGTGCGGTTTACACAGCGCTCGGCTTGCAAAACACTCTTCTCCCTGGACGTCAGAAAGTCGAATGGGCCTGATGGAGTCCCTCCCATTGTGCTGAAGACGTATGCTCCGAAGTTGGCACCGGTTTTAACGCGTCTTTTCCGGCACTCCTACTCCCAAGGCGTATTTCCGAATTCATGGAAGACAGCTTTGGTCCACCCGATCCCTAAAAAAGGCGACTGCTCAGACCCATCCAACTACAGGCCTATCGCCATCACCTCCTTGTTCTCCAAAATAATGGAGTCCATTAAAAACTGACAGCTACTGCTACTGGAATGTCCCGAGGTCGCTCCATACAGGGCTAAACATCTCGGCACGCCGGGATCACTCCCCGAAGTTGCATGCAACATCAAGGGCCTGTTGAGCTTCTTTGGAGAGATCTCATGGCTCGAAATATCACATTATTCCTGCCCACACGCAAAATACGCGTATAGACGTGGAGTTGCGGAAAACAGCCCGTCGTAAACTAAACTAAACTAAACTAACTGCCAGCTATTGAGGTACCTGATGGATCGCCAGCTGATTATTGACCGCCAGTACGGTTTTTGTTGGGGTCGATCAGCTGGCGATCTTCTGTTCTACCTGACTCATAGATGGGCGGAGGCAGTAGAGACCAAGGGGGTGGCAATGGCTGTTAGTTTGGACATAGCGAAGGCCTTCGATCGGGTCTGACACAAAACACTTCTTTCGAAGCGTCTTTCCTATGGGCTTCCCGAGAAATTGTGCAAATAGATCACCAGTTTCCTTACTGATCGGAGCATCAAGGTCATAGTAGACGGTGCATGCTCTGATTTCAAGCCTATCAACGCTGGTGTTCCACAAGGCTGCGTGCTATCACTAATGCTGTTGCTGCATATTAATGATATGTTGCAAACTGGTAACATTCATTGCTATGCAGACGATACCAGTGGTGATGCCTTATATACCGGCCGTGCCAATATTTCTCGGGAAAACGTCGCTGAGTATAGGATAAACTTGTGTCTGAAGTCGAGTCTTTGCTAAACAAAGTCTCTGATTGATGGCAACTAAATCTAGTCCAGTTCAATCCCCAGAATATACAAGTTTACCGCTAAAAAGAACCCCTTTGTCGTATCTCCTCAGTTTTAAGGCGGTCTCTTTGCTGTCTCAGCTAGAATCGGAATCCTCGGCGTCAACATATCGAATAGTGTGTAGTTTCGTAGTCACTTGGAAGGGAAGGCCAAATTGGCCTCTAAAAAGCTCGGCGTGCTCAGCAGAGTGAGACAGTATTTCATGCTGGTATATCGCTTACAACTTTACAAAGCGCAAATCTGGCCTCACGTGGAATACTGTTCTCATTTCTGGGCCGGGGCACCCCAGTGCCAGCTCCTTCCACTTGACCGCATCTAGCGCAGAGCGTTTCGAATCATCGACGACCGAGTTCTTTCTGATCGGCTCGATACACTGGCACTGCATAGGGATGTTGCATCTCTTTGCATTTTCTATTGCATTTACCACGGGGAGTGCTCTAAAGAATTGTTCGGATTAATTCCAGCCGCCAAATTTCACGAACGCATTTTGTGTCAAAATTCACGATAACGTCCTCACCATTTGGATGCTTGGCGGTCCACGACTGTGCGTTTTACTAGGAGTTTTCTTCCTCGTACAACTTCTCTGTGGAATTGTTTACTACCGGCAATTTTTTCGGCAGACCGATAAGACTAAGGAACCTTTAAGAAAAGAGCTTTCACCTTCCTAAAAGGCTGGCAACGCATCTGCAATTCCCCTGGTGTTACGCTTGTTCATGGGTGGTGGTAATCACTTACCATCAGGTAAGCTGCATGCTCGTTTGCCCCCTCTTCTATAAAAAAAAATTATGACATAGCCGAGGAATTGAGGATTGACCACAAAACAGTTTTGTGGAGTGTCAATAGCTCACTGAAAGAAACCTAATGAATCGTGTACTCATTTGTGATTCTCTATTAAACGGTAATGAAACCGAATCATTTTAGTAAAGGTTAATCACTGGATATGAAAAGTGGATCACCTACGACAAATACGTGCGAAAAGGATCATAATCAAAGGGTAGTCAAGCTCCAAAGACTGTAGCAAACCCGAATTAACACGCAATAAAAAGATGTCGTGTGTATGGCGGGATTGGAAGGGCATCATTTATTAATATCCCTTACCGCTAAGCAAAACTATCGATTCGGATTTCTATTGCGAACAGCTAATGATAAGTGTTTGACTGTGTGAGATTCAAGCAAGAAATTGAGAAATTGATCAACAGAAAATGAGTGGTCTTTCATCATGAACAACAGACCACACACATATTTGGCCACTTAGCAAAAATTTACAGAGCTTGATTGGGAAGTGTTAATGCATCCACCCTATAGTCCTAACCCTGCACCCTCAGATTTTTACCTGTTTCTGTCTCTTCAGAATTATTGGGGTACTGTTAGGTTAACATCAAGAGAAGACCCTCAAAACTACTTATAGCATTTTTTTATCAAAAATCCCAAGATTTCTACAGCAACGGGATTATATCACCACCTACAAGATGGTAACTAGTTATCGAACACAATGGCATACATATATCATAATTAAATGTAATTAAACTTTGAAAAAAAAGTCTTGAATTTGTATATAAAATACAAAGAAACTTTTTCCCCGACCTTTTATAACCGTCTAAGAGACTAACTTACTTCAAATTGCATAAATATATTATATACTAGCTTTTAACCTACTGCTTCGCTTGCAATTAATTCAATTTAGAAATATCATTAATACTACTCCAATTAAAGTTAAAATTTCATAAATGTAGTTCTATCCACGATGAACGTGTGAGAGGAACTATATTCAAGAACGGGAGTAGAAACATAAAGAAGATGAGCAGCAACGTCCTTTTAATTACAGCTCAAAATAATAAAAAGATGTAATTGGCAACCCGATTGCCAAGCGTGGCAACAACGGCTAATATCTAACTTATTTTGTAATATATGGACGGAATCGAAATGATGAACAGGAGTAGAAATATTATATTAACAATGTAGAGGCGGCGAAATAAAAACCAATACCTCATTTCGTCTCGTGGGTGTCGTAGGAGGCGACAGAAGGGAAACTGAAACAGATGGGTAGCAACATCTTCTTGATAACAGTGCAGAGTAATAAAAAGCTGCGGTTGCCAACCCACTTGTCAAGCGTACTACTGCAAATATCCGGTCTATTTGACAAACAATGGTAGAAACCTATGATCGGCAGTGGATATGCTTTTTAAACGTAAAAAAGTAGCAGGCTACATACATCGCACTACTGGGGACAGGCCGCAGCGAGTTTTGGGACAAAATTAATCAAAATAAATCAAGTTTTAACATTTATTATAGTCTCGAATTAAATTATTTTATGTATAGATGCCAAAAACCATAATTCTAACGCATTTAAAGTAACGCTTTCTTGGCGCAGTGGCTTAGCGTTGGGTTGCGGTGCTAAGGAATCGCGCATAACAAGTATTTGAATGGCCTACAAATAATATTTTCGGGTCTTTATGTTTGTCTTTGTTCACAATTTATGTTTGTCAACTCTCTCTAAGGTACAGAATCTTCTAGTGTAATGCTTTTTTTAATATGTATTTTGGCAAAATAAGTCAAAAGTTTTGTGTTGTAATTAAGAATCATGATTAATGGTCATTGCCACCAGCGCAAAACATCTAAATAATCATAGAACATGAAATGGTATTTTGCCACGTTTTGTGAACAGTAGATCATTCTTATATATTATCATTATATTATTAGAGATTATTCCGATTGATGGCGGTATAGCCATCTCTTATACGAAAACGTAAAATACCCTAACGGCGACGTGGATTAACGTCCATGGCGCGAGATCTCTGGTGCTGAGATTATAAATCAGTCTGCCAAGTGTAACGAATAAGGCAAATTCTTCCTATAACGATATAGATAAATGTTCAGCAGTGGACTTTTGGGGGATAATTATGAAGAAGAAGAAGAGATGATTTTTGGATTAAAAATTGCAATCCAGTAACGAATAGTTGTTATTCAAATACTTTATTTATATTTGGAAGAGTGTTGAATATTATAGAAAACACTTCTTTTAAAGAACTCGAAACCATACATACAAATTTATGGTCTCTTTTCGAATTAGTAATTTCCTAGCACTGAGTACAGTGCTACGAAAATCAGATAAAATTTACATTAAACATTTTTGCTGTAGTTAACTGCAAGATAAAACCAATGATTAAGTTTTTAATATTCTTGTTGCATTACCATACTAGAATGCAATATAAACTAAATAATATCCTTTATCCGAAGTAAAGTATTCAAGCTAAATAGTGCTCCAGGCCCAAGTCTATGCCATTTTTGTTTTACAAATGTTTGTTTAAAAATAGTTCAACTTTTGAAATATATTTGAATTCAAATATTTTTGAAATCAAATTGAATATTATTTTTATTTTAATTGATGCTTATTAGAGGCAAAAGTTGTAATTTTCAGATGTGTAGTAAGTGTCAGGGACAGGGATAATCACTTCCTCTAGCTAAGTAAGGATAATCACTTCCTTTAGCAAAGTCCTAGGGCAGATAAAAGTGTTAGCCAGTAAGCTTATATCACTAACATCTCAAAAATAATACGACAAAACTTTTTAAGCCGTGACTTCGGCCTCATATAGGATAATGTTTTCATGTCTTGGCTGGTGCACCTCGAAGGGCGGCCCGAATCGCTATCGTCTGAGTTCTTTCTTATTCGCTTAATTCATTACTTTGCGAAGAGACATCACACCTTTTTGCATTTTTATCTTCATTATCACAGGGAGACTTCCAAAGGATTGTTCGGATTAATTCAACTCGCCAAATTTCAACAACGTATACATACACAACACTAATTTCTACCAGCATCATCTTGATGAATGGTTTTAAATTTTACTGTGCAGTTTTCTAGGGATTTGCTACCCCTTATTTATATTTACCAGAAGTCTTTCTAGACCAAAAGAACGTCGAGACCTTAATAAAGAGTCTGTTGAAGCTGCAGTTCCTCGGATATTATGGATATTCATGGGTGGCTGTAGTCCTTACCATAGGTGCGCAGCATGCTTTTTGCCCCCTATTATATTATAAAATACACACACAGACAGAACCGAAATACAACACTATGTTTTGGACACATTGTGGGCTATGGCTGAACCCTAACTTACACTGCGTAAAAGCCAGGTGGCAGTAGTTAGAAGTTTCGTAATATACACATTGACCAAACAATCCTACCTCTAAGATGTTCATATTGATAGTTATGAGAATATTTATAATGATGATGATAATTATGCTTTAGACTTAGTTTTTTTTTTATAGAATGAGGACAACAAAAGACCACCTGATGGTAAGTAGATTCTGTGGCCCATAGATATTAAAATCCAAGTCGTTTAAGAATCAAAACGCAGCTGTGTTTTCACACCTGAGGATTAAGATGAAATGCCTCATTTCCAGTTCAAATGGGTACTAGTCCCCTCCACTCACCATAATAAACACAGTAGCATTAAGCTGATATTTTGTACTGTTATTCCGTGAGAGCGTGTTCCTTCCCAGGTTTAGACAAGTCCAAAATTATAGCTGCAGTTTGACTCTACCACGCATCTATTGCTTAGATTTGTTAAAAAAGATATTACTTTCCAAATAACTTATTCATATATAATATTAATAAATATTACAATGATTATTAAAAAAACGGCCTACGTACTACGAGCGGCGCGTTCTGCAATGGCAGGTCACGTACTTCACAAAATAATAAGTTTAGTTTTTTATCTCACACTAAATATTATTTGTTGGCGATAGGAATACATGGTAATGTATCTTTATACTCGTACTTATGGTTGCACTGTAATGAAAAGTTTAAGAATGTAATACTGAATTAAAAAATAAAATATGTAAATTTAAACGTGTGCCACCAAAGCGTGTAAACTATGAAAAAATAAGGCTACTTAAACGTGATATCGGTATAAAGTATTATTTATTTTTATACAAGCTTATTTAATATTTATTTTACTAAGAATGCCTACTCAGCTTTGTAAACTTTGAGCACTGATTGCCGAATCGCGGCTTCCAATTACCCATCAAGTTTAATTTCAGATCTATTTAGATAATATTACTTCTCGGTCTTTGAATAGTGTTTAAGTTTATGACTGCCTTGTTGGTCTAGTGGTTGTAGTAGTGCGACTGCTGATCATGAGGTCCCGGGTTCGAATTCCGGATCGGGCAAAAAAATCAGTTATTGAGTTTTTCCATCAAGAAATTCTCAGTAGCTGCCCGGAGTCAGGAAGTTGGCGGTGTTTCACCCCCGTGCCTCGGAAAGCACGTAAATCCGTTGGTCCTGCGCCCTGGTCTCTCTCCGGTCGTGTCGGTTTACCGTCCCATCGGGCTATGAGAGTGAGGGAATAGAGAGTGCACCTGTGCTTGCGCATACACTTGGGCACTATAATCCTGTCCTGCGCCGATGGCTAGTCTCCGTTGAGACTGGCTGAAATTCGGTCTGGAGGACATTATTATTATTATTATTGGAAATATTTAGCTCAGTAAGGGATTTTCCAATCATCAAATTTTTATTCCTAGGAAAAAATACAACATATAAAAATTACATTTGAATAAATAATACAATAGCATTTATTTCTTCTTATAACATCTCGCGCGCGCGTTTGTGTGTGTGTGTGTGTGTGTGTGTGTGTGTGTGTGTGTGTGTGTGTTTGTGTTTGTGCATTCGCGCAGATAAAGGAGAATTGTCTAATATGTCGTGGTTCTCAGAGGTCGACTACGTTCTCTTTTGCAGTCGCGAGGGAGTTAATTTAATAAAAATGAACTGTATCCGGGACTCACCGCTAATGAGAGGACAGCTGGTTCTTTTTTGTACAAAGGCTAAGTAAACGTTATTCAAAGAGGAAACGGAGCTAGCATTCTTGGCACTATACCGCGGGGAGTAGTATTGTGTTATAAATTTAGTTCTTTTTTTATAGTAATAAATAATTGTTCATAAATCTTGAAGTCAATATAATAAATGCCAAAAGTTATTTTCTCTCCTTTAACTAAATAATATTAGAAAGAGACAGGTACATACATAATTAATACTTAAGTATGCGATAAATCAATGATTATAAGTTTATCAACAAAAACATAGAAAAATAAATATTTACAAAAAAAAACATAACATAGTTACTGAACAAACCATACATTTACACACAAGACCTCACTCTCTTTTAGTAGATAAATATTTGATGTATACACGCGATTCCCTTCTCCTCGCTATAAAGAGAAATAATTTGCTAACTTAAATGTATTATGCTTTTTTAGCCAACGTTCACATAAGTATACCACGTTATATGTTGATGTAACAAATATTATAAATCCTACTAAAATTATAGCTGCAGTCAGTCAATCCTACTCACTACTAATATTACAAATGTGAAAAGGATGTTTGTACGTTTATGCCTCAATCACGCAAAACTACTGAATTGATTTTGATAAAATTTGGCATAGCTAACAACCCAGAATAGGACATAGGCATACATTTCTTATAAAAAGGTGTATCACAAATTACAGGTTTTTTAAATATATAGTATCACCTAAAATTTTCTTTTCGAAGCGCGTGTAGCATTTTTAATGACAATTAATAAATACTAGCAATGTTAAACCTTGGAAGGATAGCGAAGGATAGCTTAATCACGTTTTTCTACGCTGAGCGAATTTTATTTAGATTGATTCTTTAGATTATAAAAGTGTATTGCAGTAGAGCGATCTGCAACTTCAAACAAAGCCATAGCAACTTTTTGATCAGATTGAGTTAAATTATTGCTAATATTCAATTGAAAATCTGAATTGCGTGGTTTGATCTTGCCTGTTTCACTATTAATTATACTCCACGTCATTTTTATTTTATCGGACGCAGTTTTAATTTTGTTGCTTAAATGTAAAGCCTTTGCTGTGGAGCATACTTTTTTAAATATTTTAGAATATGTTTTTACATAATCTCCAAATATAACATAACTATTATATTATAATCTTTCATTATAAACCTCGCATAACCTTCACCTACTTTTTTAAATGCCTTCTGTCGCCCATTCATTAAATGATTTGCTACTGTTAAAAGAGAAAGTTTTAGAAGTAAATATTCTTCTAAATTCACAACTTATAATTTTAAATAACGTACCATACAAATAATCAGCACTATTTTTAAATTAAAGTGATGGAAGTCTTTTTATTTTATTAATTCTATGCCTCTCCAAGCGATGAGAATTTATGGAAACAAACACAACTTTCTTGTTTTCTATTTTTTTTGTATGTAAAGCAATGACACCAACTGCCCGAAGTGATCTGTACTTACATTTTGATTAACTGATTTATGCAAGGGCTTATCATCTGTAAAGATGTTATCGATACAAGTCGCACTAGATCCAGCAATACGTGTTGGGTCTAAGAATAAATTTATCAAGATTATAAAAACAATGAACTAAACTTAATACTAATGGAAGAAGTTTCAAGGAGATTCATGTTAAAGTCTCCACATATTACAACGGACTTGTTCTGTTTACTAAGTTTGAGCAACACTTCTTCCACAATCCTTTCAAAATAGTCATAAGTAGCACACGGGGATCTGTAAACACTTACAACAATGAGGTGCTCGAGGTTGACACAAGTCACCCGAAACACGGTCCCAAAACCAGTACTTAATGAAAGATGGATGACAGAGACAAATTGTAGACGCGACTAGCAAAGTTTTTACTTACATTAATATTAACTGAAACCCAGGGATCACATCTCTCTCACCTTTCATACTTTTCAGGAGCATATATTTCCTATATAAATATAGCATTTTTTGACATAAATTGATTTAGTGTAGAAACATTAATTTTTGTCAAGTGATAAATAAATAAATGTATTTTAACAGTAAAAATATATTTACTTGGCGGTTTGGTAGCGCTTTGGCTGCGTCGCTCCGGGCTGCGAGTTCGAACCCACACGAAACTATTTTTGTCCACATTTTTGTATTTCCCACAAGTGTCAAAGTTCTACTAGTGCTAGTGACGGTGTAAGAATATCTTCTACCCAATATCATTCCGTGGGTGTAGTAAGAGGAGACTGAGGGAAATTGATACCGAAGATCTGCAGCTGCATCTTCCTAATAACAACTAGAAAATAAAAAAACTACAATTGCCAACATACCTATCGAACCTGGCAACTATGGTAAAATCTCCCCAAGAAGTAATCTATGAAAGAGATCTATGTAAAGCAGTGAACTTGTATGGGCTGCAACGGATTGATCGGATGGCACAATCACTGCTGATTGTATTGTAGGTACTTGCTTGTCTATATTAATGTATCCTACGTGTCTGCCTGGTAAAGGTTGACTACAAAGATTTAATCTTTGGTTTACAGTGGGACATTGATCCCTTTGTCTGAATCAAAACTTAGACTTAAACTTCTTGGCTTGCATATAGATCACAATGTAAACTGGGGTTTTTGGTTTGAAATAAGCATAAGTTCCATGTATTTTCCAATTAAACGCATAAGCGTCACCTTGGATGCGGGTAGGTTAAGATAAGTTAGTGTCTCTATGCTAGAGCGTACACATATGATAGAAACTGTAATATCTTGCGCACAACTGATACAGTTCCTTAATTATTTAGAAAGTAAAGATAAAATCGATTAGCCATGTGGTGGAGGCGATAGATTTCGTTCCGTTAGTGTCGTAAAAGGTGACAATGGGAATGGACAGAAAGACCTCGTGGCATACGAAGGCGGTACGTAGGACACTTAATAAGTTTTAAGATATATAAGAAGTATTCTAAATACTATTATATTAATTTTACATTATTTAAAAATATTCTCCACATGCTGCATACAAAGTTCCATTTGCCTAAACCAACTCTGAAAACACTTTTGCCAGTCTTGATCTGACAGGTTGGAAATCGCTTCTTCGTAGGCAACCACGGCATTTTCAGCGCTTGAAAAAAACTTGTCTTTTGTTTTTTCTTTGACTTTTGGGAACAAAAATAAATCACAAGAAGCTAAGTTAGGGTTGTAGGGTGGGTGACTTAGAGTTTCAACACTAGATTCGTCAATAAATGCTTTTGTTCTAAGGGACGTATGTGAAGAGGCGTTATCGTGTTGCAGCATGATTCCCCGAAGCCTGGTCTTTGGTCTTCTCTCTCGCACAGCTTGAAAAGATTTGGGTAATACCACTTATAGTATATCATTCAGAGTTGACTGACCTACAATTTTCCAGCATTGAAGTCGACAAATGTCCACTCCGCGAAAAAAAACTAGCAACATTTTTTTTATCGACGTTGCGAGGTCTTTGCAGTTTTGTCGGTAACTGTCCTTCTGAGTAGACCCATACCGATGATTGCATTTTATTTTCCGGATCATATTGATAGATCCATGTCTCGTCACCAGTAACGATTTCTGAAACACGCCTAGATGCCCCGTTTTCAAAACGTAGACGCATTTCATGGCACCAATCCACACGAGTCTATTTTTCGCTTTCCGAGAGCAAACGAGGGATCCATCAACAACAAAGCTACCTCACTCTAAGATTTTGATGTATCTTATAAATAAATATTAAAAAAATAAACTTATAAATAAAGTACAAATAAGAAATTACACAAGCAACGTTGTCGAAGACTCAATTACACAATAACAGATGATTTCAAAATTAAAATTAAGTAAATAACAATACATGGTATATGCAATACCCATCAGTTAACGAATATTTCATTAGTTTAAGTTCCTGTGGGTTGTGTTAAATAAGTGATTTTAGGAGAACTTACAGCTAGATACATATTTATGAACAATAACAAAATAAATGTACTGAAGACCAATTAAAATTTCCCACTTATAAATAAAGTACAAAGAAGAAATTACACAAGAACCGTTGTCTAAGACACAATTAAACAATAACACATGAATTCAAAGGTATAATGTAGTAAATAACAATACATGGTATATGCAATACCCATCACTTAACGAAAATCTCATTAGTCAGTAGACGTTTAAGTTTCCTGCTAGGAGTGTTAAACAAATCACGTCATTGAAACACTTGCTCGCTTTTTTAAATAATAATATCGCCTGTAGTTTATATCAACTCCCGGCATATATAGTTTGCACGACTTGCATGTCGATGCGTATGGAACTTGTTAAAGTATTTTCTCCAACAGTTTGGGAATGTCGCTCGTGCCATTTGCTATGTTAATTTAGAAACGATAGACACACTATGGGCTTTCTTTCGTATAGCGGCAAAATGTTAAACGTTTGTGTAATCCGGCAGAAAGCTTTTAAATCGAAATTGAAGATCGCGAATAATTTTTTTCTGAATCCGTTCAATATGCTTCCAAGTGTGTCGATTATGACAAATAATTCCTGTAATCGAGAGACACATGATAAACAATAAAGAATAAAAACAGAGAAAATTTCGCCAATCCTTTCGCCAAATAATATCTGGAATGGATCTGGAAACAGATTGTTGGCGAAAACCCATCCGAACAAGCTTAATGAAATTGCATAGATTGGTGATGGGTTGCAGTATTACCAGTGCGTGGGCGTCTGCTCATCGCTAGAAATGCACAAAACATTAGGTTTTTATCTTTGTTTTCATTAAATAAGTTAACGTATGTACTTTTTTCTATATTTTTTTATTTCTGTTAATAAAAGTAATAACCCATGCAATCGATGTATCTTTAAAAAGCTTTTAGAAAATATTTTTTAACTTCGCAAATATCCGCGTTATAAAATAAAATGATGTGTCTTTTCTAATATGAAGAGCACCTCCCGCCCTCCCTCAATTGCGTGCACTATCTCCGTCATCACTAATCCCAGCACCGCTACTCCTAACACCACTACACTAGGCAAGATACACCACTGACGATAATACGACACGTGTTTCGCCTCTACACGAGGCATCCTCAGGTGATATAGACTCTACGGTGGCTAACCACTAAGTGAGCGGCGAGCCAAAACAAGTGCCTTTTATACAGACCGATGACGCAACCGCTTTCTACTTACGGAGCGAACGACCGCCTAATGCGATAAAACATGTGACCAATCACCGCCGGACTTACGCAGCCGTTTGTAAAATTAAAAACAAACCGCCCCGCAACGCCCAGCCTCCAACCACGCAACCAATCGCCGATCACCGTGAGGGTGACAAACGACCATATTGCGAGACTCTCTATTATTAGAGAGCAGGCTTAAAGATATTTAATAGAGGTGAGTTAGTAACATTTGTTTGTCCATTCAGCAATGCAACGGTACTATTATTACTTTTTAATATCTCTAACTGTTCCAGCACACACAGCCGCAGCCCTTTATTACACGTATGTAAGACTTTAAAGGAGTGGTCGTTGGCTAGGTTGTGTCCAGTGTCCAAAAGATGTTTGGCAAAATGGGATTTATCGGGATTGCAATTCCTGTATGCGGCTTAATGCTCTTTATAACGTGTCTCGAAATTGCGACCAGTCTGACCCACGTAAACGGCGTGGCATTCGTCACAAACAAGTTTGTAAATACCTGACTTTTGACGAATATCCAACTTATCTTTATTATTACAGATATTTCTAAGAGAATTGTTTGTTTTGAACGCCACATAAACGCCGTTTTGCCGAAGAGTATTAGCTACTTTTTCAGATATGGGGCCTAAGTGTCAAACTGCTCACATATCGATGAACACTTTGAGGTTAAACCGCGTACAGAGAGTTGCGAACAACATGTTTTTGTTTCTTTTTAATTAAATTGTTAATGAGATTTTTTGAAAAACCGTTAGAGACCGCTATTTGATAAATTATATTAAGTTCTTTTAAATAATTTTCTTTACTTAATGGGACAGTGAACAAACGGTTAATGTAACAATAAAAAGCGGCTACTTTATGTTGCCACGGATGACACGATGACGCGGGGATGACCGCGTCGGTGTGAGTTGGCTTTCTATAAATTTGGAAAACATGTGACGATTCTTTTCTTGTTATTGTTAAGTCGAGAAAATTAAGGGAACAATCTTGTTCCAATTCAAGTTTAAATTTAATTTTGTCATGGACTCTATTTATTTTATTGAGGAAAACATCCAGTTGTCTCCTTGTGCCAGTCCAGCAAATAATTATTTCGTCTACATATCGATAGTAATATAAGATATTTTGATTGACAACTATATGTTGTTTTCCGAAATTATCCATGAAAATGTCCGCCATAAGGGGACTTAGACCCTTCTTTTTGTAGATAGAAACGGTTATTAAACCGGAAATAGTTTTGTTTCATACAGAGAAAGGTTAAGTTAAGAAGATCATTTGTTTCCCCGGGATGTAGACGACGTTTTTCAAAGAGATCTGCGAGTATACGCAAACAGTCAGGGGATGGGACATTTGTGAAAAGACTATCAACGTCTAAAGATAACAATATGGATTTAGGAGGAATACGAATATCTATAATTTTGGAAATGAAATCTAAGCCATTTTTTAGGCTGTAAGTGGAGTTGAATCCAGATTTCTCTCGAAGGAGGAAGTTTTATTTTTTAGCAAGGAAATAAGCTGGTGCACCAATACATGAGACAACTGGAAGAATAGGAACATGTTATTTATGTATTTTTGGTAACCCATATAAAATGGGTGCTTGAGGATTGATGTATCTTTGCCAACACAGTGGCAGTTTATTGATGCCCTTCTTGGAGAAATCAGCTGGACAAGAGGCAACAGATTTTTCAAAGGCATTTTGTACTGACTCTCGGGTCTTGAATATTTTCCCGCCAAAAAGTTATCCAAATTCTGGAAAATTAGAAGTCTGTAGGTCTGTTGTATACGGAGGATGACGGAAGTTTCCAACCCTAGCTCTTGTAACTTGAAGACCGTCTGTGGTGCAGTATGAGGTCACGCGTTGTTGTGCAGGAGCAGCGGAAACGAGCGATTGACCAAAGCTGGTTGGAGACGTGTGAGCTTCACCATCATTGTATTCAGTTCTTCATAGTACACATTTGCAGTAATGCTCATTCCGTTTGGTAAGAAGCAGTGATTAATAACACCGGTACCAGACCACCAAACATTGACCATCACTTTATAGGGGTAAGTATTCGTTTAGGACATTGCTTAGGTGCTGAACCAGGATCCAATCAACTTGCTGAGCGCTTGCAATTGTCAAACAGAATCAATTTTTCATCGCAGGTAAATATACGGTTTAAAATTTCTTCGGTTGTGTGCATGATGAGCAGTGCAAGGCACTTCTCGATGAGTACTTCATGCCAGCGATCATCGAGTTTGTGGGGCACCCATTTTACAAGAGTTTTAACCAACTTCAAAAATGAGGAGGTACTCAATTCGACTTTTTGTTTTTTTATGTGTATTACTCATTTATTTTTTTTCTTAAACCGATTTCGATGCTTCTTATTTTATTTGAAAACTGGTGATTGTCATGTAGTCCCGTATAAATTTAATGAAGGTTTGACTAGTAGTTTTTGAGTTATCCTTAATAATTTATATTAAAGTCGGTAATACAATTTTTTTTTAAATTTTACCACTTGTTTAGATTTTTATATAGGATAAGGTGACAAACGAGCACACAGTTGACGTGATGGTAAGTGGTTGCTGTGGCCCATAGACATCTACATCTATCCTCGAAAATATTACATTGCCAATTTTGCGCAAATGGACCAATATTGTTTTGATGCTAACATTGAAAACTATCAAAGTTTTCGGACTACCATGGGGTTTATTTTTCAGGTCCGAATTTCCATAACGGAAGCGGGCAAGCCAATAACAGATGATGTGTTCGTTTTTTATTCGCTCCGTAAACGTCGTTGATGTTGCATGCCGCTTATGCTGCGTTGCTGCCACGAAGGTACTTGTATTGAAAATAGATACTCTAATTTTGACGAAAAAGATTCAAATACAATGAAAAAATAAAACACTTATTAATAGATATGAGACTAATTTGAAAAAAGAATTCCATGTTTTTAAAATAAAATTAATTTGGAATTAGAACTCTTAGCCAAACAAAAATTATTTTGATTTGAAATGAATTAGTAGGTAAACACTTCTGTGGATATCCTCGTCACGGATTTAATCACGCATTTAAACTCCGAGCACAGCCTTTAGATTATTTACTCTCTAGAGTAAATAATCTGAGTCCATTGCTCGCTAACTGACTGCGTCAAAATATTAAACCAAGAATTCAAATCTTACCTAAGTAATGTAGGGAAAATAAATGACTCAGAAAATGTAGATAAACAAGACACTTTTCACGAGGTTTTGTACTCTAGATGAACAGAAATTTAAATACTTTACATTTTGTTACTTTGTTTTAAGCTAATTAAGAATATAGCTGCAATAATATGAATTCTAATTAATATAATATAAAAGTTATAATACGAATGGGTCGACTCGATCGAGTGAAGAACCACGCTCACATAGAATACCAGCATAAAGTAGCAGCTTAATGCTGTTGTGTTTTGTATGAAGAGTGTAGAGAACTGGAGACCCTTTTTACTGGAAAAGAGGCATTCTATTTTAGTCATCAGGAGTGTCATCAACGCGTCTGCATTTTGATTCTTAGTAACGGAAGTCTACAGTCCAAAGTATTGATTTACTATCAGGTGGATTGTGTGCTCATTTGTCACCCTAATCCAAAAAAAAGTTTTCATCTTAAATTACAGTTTTAAGTTATCCACTCGTTACACATGTTTACTATCAAACTTGAGCTTCTGGTCCACCAGATATGCCACGTCTGGTAAATCTTTTTATCTTGATTTAATATATTCTTCTTCATCTACCTCTAAAAATCCACGTACTACCTTGTATCTATCTCTCCTGCCAAAGAGTAGTGCTCTGCTGTGTTCTGGGTCTTAAGGATAAAGAGCCAGTATGATTAGAGGATGTGTGGCATTTTATTTTATTTCCCAAAGGTGACAACGCATTTGTAACCTTCCTTTGTTATGTGTTGCACATTGATTTATTATGTTATAGGTGACATAAATAAATGTATGACATTTCTTTTTGGGGTGATTATCGGCATAATAAAACATTATTACACCATTTTTAAATCAATGAATTAACCTTTTTTCTTGACCCTACCGAAGTTAAATGACGTAATTTAATATGTACGCGGATATTTCTATTAGGCTACAAATAGGTAACATAACGTTTAATTATTATACTAGTGGTAATATTGCAAGAAATTCGACCGTGGTTCATTACGCTTTCAACTGCATATTACTATATAAAACGTAGTTACTCTATACTCCTTGATAGCTACTAGCTCGTATACCGAAACATGGACAACAGTATGAACGTCTACAAATAACTTAATTTGTCCAAGCAACAAATACGTGTTTGAAATTGACAGTATGGATGTAAACAATGTACGTATGTTTTATTTTATTTGATATAATGTATTTGCAACACATAATTTAAACAAAATTTACCTTTCTGCACTCCTTCTCCATATAAAATGTAACTATGCTAATTCTCACACTCTTCGGTACGCGCAATATACGAGTAATATATGTATTAAAGCGGCATAGGCTAACAGCACTTACATCACAAAATATAGATAGAATATATTAAAAGGGTACGAATTTTTATCTTCACCTATTAAAATATAGATTATCAAATTTTTAAGCTTTTTTTGTATCGAGTTTTCAGTTTTTAATCTGTTTGTATTGCTAATGAGTACGGAGATCATAAAATGATACAGCTTGCTTATTTTATTTTGTTAAATCGATCAAAACTATATAATTTACTAAATAAAGATCAATTTTGTAATAGAAATGAGTCAAAAAGATTACTTTGAACTGATTTATACAGGGTCAGAGTACGTTACGGTAACTTTTAGTCTAGAATTGTTCAGAAAATGCGACGTTCAAACAGATTTTTTGTGTTAAACGTCCCTTGGGATTTCTAACATTACCGAAGGTAACATTTTTATCTTAAAGACTTTTTCCAAGAATTATATTATACAGTCTATTTCTTGCTCTTTTTCTACCTTTTAAGTGACTAATGTGTTTGTTTCTGTCGATGTTTTTCTTTTGTCTACTATTTTATTTGTCATTGACATTAGTCTTAGATCCTGAGAGTCACATTAGAATAAATCTATTAAAAGAGTTGTTGAACAATTTTATAACATTTTAAATAATATTAAATTTATATATGTCGGCGCATCTATAAAATACCGGTTAGATCGAGAGTGAGCAAGAGGTTGCATCACTCTAGGGGAGCGTCATATCGATGGTGGCGAGGTGGAATTGAGGGTATATCAAGAAACCCCCCACTCGTTTGTGCAGTACACAATTCACTATAGGCACCGGGCGCGAGAGACTTCTTCTAAGTCATTCTACGTAGTAGTAGTGCTAAGCATCATGGTTCTGTTCGTTGTGGTGGTCCTTCCGGTGCAGTCTTGAAAAATGCTGTTGCTGAGAGGTTGCTCTCTGTTACCCTGAAATGTGTAGTGTTGCTTTTGGTTTGCATATTTTGGTGTTATTACATCCCCTTGAATTACAATGTTGTGTGATTGTGGCGGGAACGTGTAACGGTGTTTTCGAACTATAATTACTCTATACTGAATGCATAGTGCGTTACGCTGTCTTATTACTGAAAATGATTCATTGCGTAAGCAAGAGAGCAAGTTGAGCATTCGTTCTCACAATTTTACTATTTTTAACAATTAACTTTATCCTGATGTATTTTCCAACATCAGAAGTGGAATCTTGTGGTGAAGTGCAGACATCAGAAGTGAGATAAAGTCTTCCCTGTTATCGGCCACATATAATTTTGGAATAGGTGATGGTTATTACGTTTGAAAAAGACTATAATTCGCTTCGCCTTTCTTTTTATTAAATTGTGGTAATGAAATTTGCTGTTTATATTATATATTTATGTTTGCAGCCTTATACTCAGCGAACGTCGGTTCAGTGTCCAATGCGACGCCGACCGAGTTGAGCCGAACGATTCACGACAAAAAATTGGTAAATGCGTAGTGAAAGAATGCGATTCAAGGTCACAAAAACATAATAAATCAAGCGGAATCACTTTCCACACGTAAGTTTTTATTTATATATTCATACTAACGTTTAAAACACTAAAAAATTAAATAAAATATCGAATATTGCAATTTAGCTTCAATGTTGCCACTTTTCCGCCTTTGTGATTTTTCCACATTAATCGGAGACTATATAATTTATGGAATAAGTTAATTTTGTTTTTAAATAAACAAGTAAAATTGTTTGTTTAAAAATAAAAACTATGTTTCAACCTTTATACAAAATAATTAATTATTCTTATTTTAGTTTATTCATGAATGGTCTATTAATTATATTTTATTATTTTATTTATTTATTTATTTATTTACTCTTTACTGTACACCAGAAAACAAAACAAAAACGAATACAATTAAATCTAAATTAGAAAAATGTACAAAAGGCGGTCTTATCACTCTGAAAGTGATTTCTTCCAGACAACCTTAGTGTAGAGAACTGATGTAAACAATAGTTAAAAATAGAGGGGGGCGTACAAAAAAAAAATAAAAATAAAAAATATGAAAATACATACAAATAAAGGCAAGTGAAGATTATATATGATATTATATAATAGATTAAATGAAAAGAGTACAAAAAAAGGAAAAGTTATTTATCTAATAGCGTTCTAAGTAATAAGATTTAACAAGACTTTTGAAAGAATGAAGAGATTGAGCACGACGAATGTGGAGAGGTAAAGAGTTCCACAAACGTACAGCAGTTACAGTAAAGGATTTCTTAAAAAAGGAGGAAGAGTGCGAAGGAGTAGAGAGAGAAAGATTGACAGAGGATCGAAGGAACCGATTATGGGTAAGGGAAAGATACTGGAAACGGTCTTTTAAATAATGAGGAGTGGAAGGATTAAACAGCACGCTATACAAAGTGGAGAGAATGTGAGTATTCCTGCGAAGGCGGATCGGGAGCCATTTGAGCTGATTGCGAAATTCAGAGATATGATCATATTTGCGAAGCCCAAATATGAATCTAATACATAAATTTTGAATGCGCTCAAGCTTATTAAGCTGCTCCTCGGTAATGTCAAGATAGCATATGTCAGCATAGTCAAGGATAGGTAGAAGTAGAGACTGGGCGAGCGTAACTTTAGTTACTGTGGGAAGAAAATTACGTAGTCTACGTAAAGAGCTTAAAGCAGCAAACATTTTTCTACTAACCTCATTAATTTGTGAGGTCCAAGACATACAAGAGTCGAGATACAACCCCAGATTTTTAACCTTGTTGCTGTAAGGGATTAGAGTGCAGTCTAGAAAAATAAGAGGTAGGGAAGACCAGTAAATTTTTCCAATTAACCTGGAACTACCGATGATAATCGCCTGAGTTTTCTTAGGATTAATCATTAAACCATAACGTTTACTCCAATTCGAAATACAAGTCAGATCAGCGTTAATAGTGTCAACTGATTTAGACAAATCTTCAAGAGACGATTGAGTATAGATTTGGAGATCATCAGCGTACAAGTGGTAGGAAGAGGACAGATTATGACTTATAGCGTTAATGAAAATTGCAAACAGGAGAGGAGACAACACGCCACCTTGTGGTACGCCAGCTGCTGTAGTAGTCCAGGTGGAAAAAACATCTTGCACCTGAATGCGCTGTCGGCGACCAAACAAGTAACTTCGAAACCAGTCAACTACAGTTGGAGATATGTTGAGAAAGCGCAGGATGCCCAACAAGATATCAAAATCTACTGTATTAAATGCATTACTAAAATCAAGTAACGTAAGAATGGTAAGCTTTTGTTTCTCCATTCCATACCGAATATCATCAGTGATTTGTAAAAGTGCAGTAGTCGTACTATGGCCAGGACGGAAACCGGATTGCAAAGGATTTAAAAGATTATGCTTTAAAAGATAGATGCTTAATTGATTGTGCACAAGACGTTCAAGAACTTTGGAAAGGAAAGGCAAGATAGAGATAGGTCTATAATCAGAAAAACTAGACGGATTCGACTTTTTCGGAAGAGGAACTACAAATGCATCTTTCCAAGCTGAAGGGAAAATAGAAGAATTCAGTGAATTATTCAGGATGGAAGTGATTACAGGTGAAAGGAGATCAATGAGAGGGATGACCATTTTCCGACTAATGCAGTCACTACCAATTGAATTTGAATGGATGGACATTATGGCTTTCATAACATCACAACTGTTAAATTGACTAAAATTAAAAGCAGAGGTGTCCGGAGCGGGAGCTTTTGAAAGAGAATCCAAAGTATTGTGTTTTGCTTTATCGTTAATGCAAGACGAAGATGAGAAATGCAAATTAAGTTTATTGAGATCAAAGTTAAGATGAGTGAAATTTTGCCGTAATTTCCCAACTCCTAAAGACTTAAGAAATTTCCAGACCCTAGCAGGGTCAGGATCTTGTACTGATTCATGGATATGGCGTCGTTGTGCTTTTCTACACAGATTGTTGCAACGATTCCGTACTAATCTATACTTCTCTCGATTCCAGTCGCTAGGAACTGACTTGTATTTCGCTTTGGCACAATTTTTAATGTGGATGATTTTTTTTATATCATCAGTCAGCCAAGGAGAGGGAGGATGCTTTACACGCACTGGACGAACAGGAGCATGAACGTCATAAAGCTGAATTAACAAAGAGTTGAACAAAGCTACCTGTTCATCAACAGTGGAAGCATTGACGACTACACTCCAATCAATATTTCGAGCGTCATTTAAAAGCTGCTTCAAGTCCAAGTCACTAAAATTACGCTGAAGTAGGATCCTTGACTTAGCTTTAGGGGGACGGATTTTGTAAGACAAGTATAAAAGGTCATGATAGGAAAAAGAATCAGCAGCATATTGCCCAAATTTATGAACAAGGTCAAGTGAAGACACAAACATTATGTCGAGAAGAGAAGGGGCACAGTTTGGGAAAAAGTGTGTGGCAGAAGTAGGAAGAAGTTTTAAATTTGCTGCTTCGATAACAGATTTTAGTTTTATTGATCTGGTGTTGGTTTTTAAAAGACAAGTATTAAAATCACCCATAATTATACTATGACAATAGATAGGTGTAAGATTTTCAAGAATGTTTTCTAAAGTGGTGAAGTAGTCAACAGTGAGAGAGGGGCTGTAAAAGACTCCGAGAAGTAATTTATTATGACCGAGAAGAACTTCGATAAAGAGAAATTCAGCTTCGCCTCCAGTCTGAGAACCAGTTGAAACCTGAATTACTGAATACGGTATATGAGAACGTAGATAAATAGCAACACCGCCACCGCCCCGATCGGTACGGTCATTACGAATCAAATGAAAACCTGGAAGCGAGTAGGATGTTGATGGAAGACATGGTTTTAACCATGACTCCGAAACAAGGATAGCGTGTATATTTTTGCTATTAAAACTTGACAACATGTCGGGGTAATGAGCAGGAATACTTTGAGCATTTATGTGAATAGCATTAAAGTTTTTGCTACATTCAGTAAAAATTGAATCTAACATAATATTTAAGGGTGCAATGCTTTCAAAGCTATCAATGCTGCTTAATCCATCAGAAGCAGAATCAAAGGCGAAGGAATTGGAACTGCGAACACTATCATCTGAAGAAATCATATTAAATTATACCTGATTACTAAATGTATGTATATATGTGTATATATATATATATATATATATATATATATATATATATATATATATATATATATATATGAAATATGTATATGTATATATAAAATAAATAAATTCAAAAATAAATAAGTCATCAGTAAACTACCTGCCAGCAGTATTGAAAGAAATCTATAATTAACTTAACAATAAATGAAGAAACGGAACGTTAACGTACCATAGACACAAAAAGTGAGAGGTGTCAATGTCAGATGAGTCAAAATGTCAAAAAGTGACAATACGTATTACCAATACCTTGCAAAAATTATAATAATAAACATTCTAATGAAACATTATACTAAGAATAACATACCTTACAGAAAAAAAAAATTATGAACATTCTAAAGAGAGATTATTAATCATTACATTTTACTATCTGATTAACGATTAACAATGACAAATAATGATGATAGAAAGCAAACAAGAAAAATAAAAGTAAAGTTATAGCAATAAGGATTACAAAATTAATAAAATGATTATGTTAAATAAGAAAGTTCACTTTTTACCGACTCTCTTAGAACGCTGTGGTGCACTTTTATCTTCAGGAGCCTTATTTGCCTCAACCACCATTGGATAAGCTGGTGTGGCAGAAGTTGACCCGTTGCATATTGTGTCAAGCTCAGACAAGGTCTCAAGCTGATGCATTATATTTTATTTTATATTAATAAATTTGCATTGCAAACTTTCCGAAACTAAGTCTTTGTCTACTAAATTTGGTCTTATGACATTAGCTACAAAAATATTAAAAGAGGTTTAAGGAAACAAATTATTAAAAGAATTTGCAATACACCCGGGGGATCATTTATTTTCAATACAAGTTGATCATTCCTTTTTATTGATTAATGCCATTATTTATAAGTACTTAAAAATAAATTTGTACCACGAAAGTAAATTATACACTCAAACACACAAAAATGAATCCAAAAGGCAATTATATAACAAACTGATGCTTCATAGCGGAGTTTGAGAGTATGAACTATTATGAATATTTAAGCGGATTAGTATTACAGACTAAACCATTTATATTATCTTACAAATAATCTTCCGCAAAGTCACGCCTGAATCCATTAACTATCCTCAGTATTGTTGCAAAAAAAATATAAATTTTTTGAAAGTTGTTAAGTAGTATGGAAATTTTATAAACAAGAAAATCAACGAAATTTATTGATAACCAAAGTTTTTGTAGTTAATGTCATGAGACTAAATTTAAGAGACAAAAACTTGCTGATGATTTTACAACTTATGCATATTCAACACAGATCTCGCTTCAGAAACCTTAAATTGTTTTTTTTTATTTGCTTTATTTTTTGTTTGATTTATTAGTACAATAAAAATAATA
Source organism: Parnassius glacialis (assembly GCA_033319125.1). NCBI lineage: Eukaryota > Metazoa > Arthropoda > Insecta > Lepidoptera > Papilionidae > Parnassius > Parnassius glacialis. Next base: position 9,738,402 of record JAVANC010000019.1, on the reverse strand, counting down.
TATGAAAACATCTTTTATTTCATTAGTTATGCTTACTTCTGTTCATCTAATAAGAAAATATACAAATTAAAAAAAACAATTTACTGCAACTTTAAAAAAAACTCTTTATATTGCTCATTTTGGGTAAAATTTCATAAAGTATGCAACACCAACCCGCCACTGCATGTTTGTGTGTCTATCTTTATCTTATCTTAGGGACGATATTGTTTTCCGCGACATGTGTGAGTGAGACAGATATATGTTTACTTTAAAATTTTAATGATTTCAAAGCTACGTCGTCGCGTTTGGATAGTGGTTACACTTTTTACGACGCGCGGCAATGTGGTTTGCTTCTCTAGTTTTGTATAACTCAATGTAGATAACTTATAGTTTTGCATTCAGTTGAAATGTAAACTGCTCGAGTTATGTTATAATTTGAGAGTTCATGCGAAATGTGATTTACATGGAAATGGAATGGAAATGTTTACTTTTAAAATGTTATGAATTGAAAGGAATGGTTGGTCTTTTTGTGTATTGATGAGTGTGTGACGGAGCTGTCGTCGCGCCACAAGTGAACACTTTGCTTTGAATACTGTGCAGACGACAGCATTGGCGTTTGATTTTGAGGGTTGAGTTTGTGTGAAGTTGGTCAAAAGGACATGTCATCCGGGCCATGCGGGGTCGAAAGGACAAATCCGTCCGGCCCAGGATTATGAATGTTTGATGTTGAAGGTTGGATTTGTGTGAAGATGATCGAAGGGACAATGTCGTCTGGTCCATACGTAGTTGAATTGACACATCCGTTCAGTCCAGGCTTTTAAATTGTCGAGTTACACTAGTCTAAGGGACAATACCACCCGGGCCAAGTACTTGCGGCTGGTCGAAAGGGCACACCCTAGTCTAGTCAGGTTTGTCGAACGGAGTGTAGATAACAGTATCGTCCGGGCCAGACTCGAGCGGTTGGTGTAAGAACATACTAGTTTGCAGTTGTATGAAATGGCTTGAGAGAAAGGTGCCGTCTGATTTTTATTGCTTTAATGCTTTCGATTATTGTATTAATGAGAATGTTTAGAATATCTACAAGAGAGTATGTATCGTTAAAGCATATATGTCCTATCGATACTAATAGTAACGTGAAAGTTGTGTGTTTGTGTGTGTTTAGTGGAAAATGCCAGATGTCCGGTCCATGTTCTCATATGAAACGGCGGCTGGTTGCAGGGACACTGTCACTCTGAGTTGTGTTGTCATATGAGATGACGGATAGAGACCCAGTTATGTGGCCCACGTTGTCATATAAGATGATGATTTGTCGAAGAAACGCTGTCACTCTTTGAGCTAGGTGTCGCCATAGAAGAGGATGAGTAGTCGAAGGCCAGATTGTCCGGTACAAGCCATCATAGGAGGCGATGGCTGATCGAAAGAATGCCTTAGCCAGTGTTTATGTCAAGATAGACGAGCGGAATAATTGGTAATTAATAGTGTTTATTACAATAATTCATGTAGATACACCCACGAGGACGGTCGTTTGTCAAGACTGGCTGTGTTGGCGTATGTAAATAATACTGGTTGGATCGAGAGAGAAGAGGTTGCATCACTCTAGTGGAGGTCCATATCGATGGTGGAGAGCTGGAATTGAGGGTGTATCGAGAAACCCCCCAATCGTTTGTGCAGTATAAATTTCAATGTAGGTCCCTTGCACGAGAAACTCCGCCTAAGTCATTCTATGTAGTAATAGTGCTAACACAGTATCGTGGTTCAAATTCAAATTCAAATTTATTTAATTGCCATAAATAGGGTAAGTGATAGTTTTTACAAAAATATAAGTTGCTTAAAAACCTTTTTAGCCATGAGATACGGCATGCAAACTTTTTTTTAAATTACCAAATAGTATAGGTGGTAGTCGATTCTAAAATGTCAAGTTATAAAATGTAAGTTATATAATTCAAAATGTCATAATTTACTATGTCAATATCATAATTAAAATTTAAATACAGTCAATCAAAAATAAAGGTCTGATAAAATAGTGATACGCAGTGAAACACAGCAGTTACGTCATCATATGTCAAAATGCATATTATTATCATTTTGAAATTCCTTAACACTATAATAACATTTTTTATTAGCCATTCACGTACCTTTTTGGTCATAAGAATCATAGAGCCGTGTTTGAACTGCTTTGGAATTTTATTAAATATTTTTACACACATACAGTAACAACCTTTCCGATAGACAGAAGTTTTTGGTATATGGTCTAATACAAGCCGTTTACTATGTCTAGTGCTTCGTGGATATATATATCACAAGCTGACTTAAATAACTCTGCATGTTGTTTGATAATTTTATATATTTCTAATATGTACATGCCAGGGACTGTTAATATACCCAGCTTAATAAATAGGGGCTTGCATGTATCAAATGGGCCTTTACCGCATATAGCACGTATACATTTCTTTTGTGCGATGAGAACTCTATTTACTTCAATGCTGTTGCCCCACCGAACCAGACCATAATTAATATTACACGCGACGTAAGCATAATAAGCAGACATAGTTACACTAAGAGTCGTTATCTTAGTTAAACGCCTTAAGACGAAAGCAAACCTATTAATTTTGTTACAAACTTTGTCAATTTGTCCAGTGAAATTTAAGTTCTCGTTAAGTACTACACCCAAAAATGAGACCATGGTAGTCCTTTCAATAGGTATGTTTTTGTACAGCACATTAAGATTATTTACTGGTCGTCCTTTTATGTTAAAGTTTATGAAATTTGTTATATTCAGATTTACATTTAGATTAATTAATTTAAGATATTGAACTATATTATTAATTGTCTTATTAATGTCATTTTCATAATTATTTAAATTGTCCTTATAATTCGATTTAACTATAATGGAAATGTCATCTGCAAACATTATGCTTTGATGTTTAGTCACTGTCGGTAAGTTATTTATATATAATAAAAATAATATAGGATCTAGAACGCTACCCTGTGGTACTCCAAACTTATTTATTTTATAATTAGAACGATCGGATGTAGTTCTATTTCTCTCGCTTATGCTATTTATTTCTATGCACTGATGTCTATTTTCTAGATATGTTTTAAACCAAGAGTGAGAAAGACCCCTGCTCCCATAATTGTCCAGTCATCTAACAAGACATTGTGAACTACAAAATCGAATGCCTTAGACATATCTAAGAAAAGTACAGTAGTACGCTGTTTATCATCTAGTCCAAGAATAACGTTATGTATTAGATTAAAGCACGCGAGGGTAGTTGGTTTTTCCGTTTGGAACCCATTTTGCTCCGGTGTAATGATTTTGAATTTTGTTAAATAGTTGAGCAGTCGTTTTTGCATGACCTTTTCAAATACCTTTGATAACGCCGGTATTAATTTAACTGGGCGATAGTTGTCGATTTCAGATTTATTCTGTTTTTTGTGGATAGGTTTCACGATCGAGAATTTAAGAGCCTCGGGAAAGCATCCTGTTTCAAAGGATAAATTATTTAGGTATGTTACTACCTGGGCTAGTTCGTTTTTACAGAATTTTAACACTTTTGTTGAGATTTCATCATACCCACATGAGCTAGAATTGTTTAGTAATTGAATAATACGAGTAGTTTCTGTTGAATTCACCGGTTCAAGAAGAATTGACTTTGATATATGATTGATCGTTGATAGTATGTTTCGTTTTTTATCCATATCATACATATACCTTCACATTTACATCACAGTTACATCTTTGATGAGTTTCCATGAAGATTTACAAATATTCCGACTGTTCTGGAGATATTTGTTATTGCAATTTTTTGGGCTATTGATATGCACTTCTTAAGCACTTTTGAATATATCAAGTAAGCTTCTCTGTTCTTGTTAGTATTTTGTTTATAATTCTTGAAACGCAATAATCTTTTAGTTTTTATGCAAACTTTTAAGCCCTTGGAAATGAAAATGGATCTATTTTGGCTTTGAATTTTTATTGGTAATTTTAATTTTTAATTTCGGAAAGTAAGATTTATAAAGTGTACAAAAAAGATCATAGAATCAATCGAATGTTGCATTCATGTTTTTCGCGTTGTTAAAATCTGAGAAAGATAGTGACTGTAAGTAGCCACGAAACTTTAGAATATTTTCATTGCAATAGTCCCTCTTGTGTAAAACCAGTATTGTAGACTATGAGTATTTTCGATTCTTGTCGATTTTGATCTTTGTTCTGTCCGTTGTGGTGGTCCTTCTAGTGCAGACGTGGAAAATGGTATTGTTGACAGGCCGCTCTGTGTTACACTGAGATGTGTAATATTGCTGTTAATTTGCATGCTTTGGTGTTATCATGTTATTACGAGTACGTCTCTCACGTTACACTGGTGTGGGTTTGTGGCGGAAAAGTGTTACGGTGTGCTTGAACTGTTATTACTCTATAGTAAATGTATAGTGCGTTACGCTGTCTTCTTATTAATTATGATTAATTGCGTAAGCAAGTGAGCAAGTTGATAATTCGCTCTCACAATTTTACTATTTTTAACAATTAAAGGTTAACCTGATGTATGTTCCGACAACAAAAGTTGGATCTTGTTATGCAGTTCCGATATATATTGGCGATCCTACAAACAAACAAATCATTTCGAAATATAATCACATTGGCACTATACCCAGCCAGAGCCCTTTGTCTTAGCATGTGGTTGGTGTACATAATATCAGTCGTACATATAGCTGAAACATGGTTGTTCAGCTGAGCACTTGTCATAAATTTCACAGTAATCGAGCAATGAGAGAGCGATCCCCGCCGACATCGAAGTAATAGTTATTGATAATTTTATGTGGTGATATACACTCCTGCCTATCTGCATACGCTATAATGAAAACTGTATTTGAAGTTCGCTAACACGCATTACGGCAATGCGGTGGACTCTTGATGCCCTAATAATCCTCTCAGAAAGAAAAGGTTTGCCTTAGAATTCTTAGTTCAAATTAATTTTATATATAAGGCATGGCATGTACATATGTTAGAAGTGGCTCTGGTGAGAAAAGTGTTGCAGGCAAGAAGATGTTATTACCAGGATTAAGAAAGGATTTCTTCAGTAGTTTGATCATCTACGAAGAAATAATGAGGAAAGAGTAACCAAGCAAATTTATGTGGCAGAAGATAATAGCAAATTCAGCATGGAATGCCCTACACGGCAGTTTTTTAACCAAATTGGCGATGTTAAATTGAAGAGGGGTCAAATTAAAATTACCCTTAACCGACGAGCATGTATGCGCAAGTATATGGTCATACTTGCGTAACATCTATACACTACATGCGTGACAGGCGTGGGTTTATGTTATTCCATTTGCAGAATCAGAATATTCATTTGTATTTTTGGAATTAATTTTCTTTGCAATATCGCCATATTTATTATAAACATGGATTCCATGAAAATTTGTGTTATTTTAATATGAATTCCGACGTAGAAACAATGCACAAAATATCAAGGATGAATGCGGACTCTGTACTACTAACGAACAAACTATGCGTTATTGCTTCAATCGCTTTCATTCGAAAAATTATTAACTCGCAAATAAATCTCGTATTCGCCCGGAGAAGGTTGATAATGAAGAAATTAAGGCAAACGTGGAAGCAGACTCGTCTCAAATAACGACTGAGCTGGCATCGGATTTTGATGTAAATGTCATAGCAATTAAAGATAATTTGAAAGAAAGAAATAAGAAAAAAAAATGCATTTGCATATATATTAAGGAAGGGTGATTATATAATATATGATAACGTTGATTGTCTCACGAACTAAGTGACGCAAAGCAAGATGCCCATTTCCAAGTCTGCATCATATTACTCAATCGGCATAGAAAGGAGGAAATGTTGAGTAAATTTGTTACCTGCGATAAGAAGTAAATCCAATTTTAATAAGCAAATTTTTTATTTATCACGAATATATAACGTAAAAATTCATCTATTTCTGTGGAGCAGACTTTTACAGCTAGGACATCAACAAACTGCCTATTATATGGCAAGAATACGTTAAAAAAGAAAGAAGAAGAAAGAAGATGTAGTGACAAAAATGGAGAAAGGTGAGATGCTGAGATGGTTTGGTCATGTCGAGAGAATGAATGAAGAACGATTGACGAAAAAAGTGTATAAGGCGAGTGTGAATGAAAGTGTTGGAAGGGGTAGACCTAGGCGGACTTTTCTAGACCAAATCAGGGACTTCTTGAAAAAAGGCCAGGTCAAGAGTACCCTAAACCGTAGAGCATGTATGAAGGGAATAATGAAAGTGGACGAAGCGAAACAAGTATGTAAGGATCGTAGCAAGTGGAAAAAAGTGGTCTCTGCCTACCCCTACGGGAAAGAGGCGTGATTATATGTATGTATGTATGTATACGTTAATAGTTTAGAAAAATATAAAAATGTAAAAAAGATATTTTTTTTAATTTTTTATATCAATTCTCCTATACATAAATATATGAAGAATCACAATCTTATATATATTCTTTTCAATTATATATATTCTCGAAAACAGCACGTAGACGCGGCTCAGAAGGGAAATCGGTCTGTAGTTCTTCAAGAGAGCGTTGTCACCTTTCTTGAAGAACAAGACCACCGCACTTTTGCTCCACGCCTCCGGTGTAATGCCACCATGGAGGACGGAATTAAAGAGCTTCTGAAGGACTTCAAGTACCGGTCTTCCACCCGCTTTCAGAAGCTCCGCTGTAATTCCATCCTCGCCTGGGGCCTTACCGTTTTTAAGGTGCTGTAGAGCCATTCTAATCTCGCTCAGACTGACGTCCGGGATATCTTCGGAACAGTGTCGGATGAGACTCGCTCTTGGATTGTTACTCACACTTGCGTGTGGCTCCAACGATGACGTGTACATCTGTCCATAGAACCTATCAATCTCCCTCAAAATCTCAGGTGTCCCGGAAACGATGCTGCCACATTCGGTCTTCAGCTTTGACAGTTGGCTCTTTCTGGCAGACCGGTCTCTGGCAAAGACTTTGGAGTCTTGGTATTATCGATTAATTGAAATTAACAATTATATAACTGGGCTAGAAATAATCCAATCAGTTACCATTACAGCCGTTCACAAGTTCAAATTGTATAATATTTTGTATGGCGAAGGAAAGCAGTGTAAACGGTGCATAATAGAGATGAGACATACTTGCAATATTTAATACCAGGGCTTCTAAGTACGAGTATGGAAAAACACCAGGGTCGAAAACCAGGTTTTAAAAATACTTGAAAGTATTTGTTAGTGTCAATATATTTATATGAATGACTAATTCGAATTGGACAACAATTTAGACTGAACGTCTTTTTAATTTTTTTGTTAACGAAATGAAATCTTTCTTTCCTAACTTTTTGGCTTAGGACTACTAATTATTAAAAGTTTTAAAGTTGTCTCTAAATTAAATATACACGCGAAATAAGTATTTAATAATTAGGTCACGGTCAGTAGGTTACGTAATCAGTTCACAATAACAAATGAATTTACAAAAAATCGAAACAAAACTTTTACTTCCACGAATATAAAAATAATTCTTATTACTTAAAGGACGTATCCAGCCGCGGCGTCAAAATGTGAAAATACTTGCATAGGAATTCGACCCGTTTTCCATGCTAGGTTACTATGAATAAGGAGCATAGTCGTATAATTGAAAAAAATACTTTGAAGGTCAAAGTATTTTCATTCACAAATACGATTGCGTTTCTTATTACTATTGAAATAAGGATCATTTTCCTATGCAAGTATTTTCATACATGCAAGTATTTTTTGGTCATAATGGGGCACCGTACTTTGAAGTGAAAACCTGGTAGCGTAAATACGTCTCATTGTGATGCGAGCGACGTGTCCAGCCGTGGTATCAATGTGACCCGTATTCCATGTTATCCTATATTATTAATAAGGAGGCAGGTCGTATAAATAAAAAAATACTTTGACGTTGAGTCAAAGTATTTTTTTATTTACCTATGTGTTATTTACCTATTTACCTATATACCTATGTATTTTCATACTTGCAAGTATTTTTTGCTCGTACCAGGGCGCCGTACTTTGAAGTGAATACCTGGTTTTAAAACCTGGTAGCGTAAATACGTCTCATCTTTTGTGTATAATGGTAAGAAGCAGTACGAAGAGATTACGGTATATTCCTTCTATAAAAGCCAAAATATAGATCATATTCAGCGGTAGGTTGTTTTTACTCAAATAGACAATATATTTTATTATATTATGGTCGTAGCACGAATGGGTCGGCTCGACCGGAAAGCGACCACGCTCTCATAGAATACCAACGTAAAGTAGCAGCTCAATACTGCTCTTACTCGTATGATGAGTGTAGAGAACCGGAGACCCTTTTGACAGAAAACAAGGCATTCCATCTTAGTACTCAGGGGTCTGTATTTTGATAGATGTAGATGTTTATGGGCCACAGCATCCACTTACCATCGGGTGGACTGTATGCTCGCTTGTCACCATTATTCTATAAACATTATTAACAACCCGAAAACATTACTCATAAGAAAATATAATAAACATTTATGTGTGACACAGTCTAAAATAGTTTATATTTTGGATTAAATTTGTCAAAGAGTCCCTTTTCTGATAATAATATTTCTTGTGCCTTTGAGATATTTGGTAATGATACAGAGAGTTTCCTTTGTATATTTCTATTTCTTAATAGTCTCTTTAAAAAAAAGAACGTTTTGTAAATTAATGAAAATACACAAATGTTTTAAATTTAAAAATTATTACTTTTTCTTTTTATTAAAGTCTTTACCGCTTACGAAAGAATTTTATCGTCTGCAAGGACAGCCATCCAGAACCTGAACAATTAATTGTAGGGCATACCCTAGTAGGGCCCTTCACGCTGCGAATCATTACTAAACCTCTGCGCCATGAAACCACGAAGTACAATGTTGTATAATCTCTACGTATTTTAATGTAAAAATTACTGATTTATATGGATTAAGAGTTTTTGTATGTGTTATCGGGTCACAGAATTCACGTATCATAGAACTGGGTCGACCTATAGGAATAGGAGTAGGAGGCGGTAAGTGCATTCGGTTAGTAATGAATTAAATCATGTATAAAGGTAATATAAATAAAGGTTTTCAATACAACGGATATTTTTTTTAATTGCTTATGTAAAATTACAATAGTCAAGGTAGTCTGATAGTCTTTTTTTTTTTTTTTTTTTATAGTAGAGGGGGCAAACGAGCATGCGGCTCACCTGATGGTAAGTGACTACCGCCGCCCATGAACAACTGCAATACCAGGGAGGGAATTGCAGATGCGTTGCCGGCCTTTTAAAAAGGAGTACGCTCTTTTCTTGAAGGTCCCTAAGTCGTATCGGTCCGGAAAAATCGCTGATGGTAATCGATTCCACAAGGAAGTCGTGCGAGGAAGAAAACATCTTCTAAATCGCACAGTGGTGGACCGCCAATCATCCAGATGGTGTGGATGGTATCGGGAGTTCTGCCGCGATGTGCGTTCGTGAAATTTGGCGGCTGGGATTAATCCGAACAATTCCTCAGAGCACTCCCCATGGTAGATGCGAAAGAAAATGCAAAGAGATGCAACATCTCTTCGCAGCGCCAATGAGTCGAGCCGATCGGAAAGAACTCGGTCGTCGACGATTCGAGCCGCTCTGCGCTGGATGCGGTCAAGTGGAAGGAGCTGGCACTGGGGAGCCCCTGCCCAGAGATGGGAACAGTATTCCATGTGAGGCCGAACCTGCGCCTTGTAAAGTTGCAGGCGGTGTGCCGGCATGAAATACTGTCCCGCTCTGCTGAGCACGCCAAGCTTTTTAGAGGCCAATTTGGCCTTCTCTTCCAAATGACCACGAAACTGCACGTCACTCGATATGTCGACGCCGAGGATTCCGATACTGGCTGAGGCAACCAGGGGAGTGCCTTGAAACTGAGGAGATACGACAAAGGGGTTCTTTTTAGCGGTAAACGCGCAAACTTGTGTCTTCTGAGGATTAAACTGGACTAGATTTAGTCGCCCCCAGTTCGAGACTTTGTCCAGCAAAGACTCGACTTCAGACACAAGTTTGTTCCGGTACTCGGAGACGTTTTCCCGAGAAATATTAGCACGGCCGGTGTATAGAGCATCACCAGTGCTGTCATCCGCATAGCAATGAATGTTACCAGTTAGCAACATATCATTGATATGCAGAAGAAACAGCGTTGGTGATAGCACACAGCCTTGTGGAACACCAGCGTTAATAGGCTTGTAGTCAGAACATGCACCGTCTACAACAACCTTGATGCTCCGATCTGCAAGGAAGCTGGTGATCCAATTGCACAATTTCTCGGGAAGCCCATAGGAAGGGAGCTTCGAGAGAAGCGCTTTGTGCCAAACCCGATCGAAGGCCTTCGCAATGTCCAGACTAACGGCCAACGCCTCCCCCTTGGACTCTACTGCCTCCGCCCATCTATGGGTCAGGTAGACCAGAAGATCACCAGCTGATCGACCCCCACGAAAACCGTATTGGCGGTCACTAATCAGCTGGTGATCCTCAAGGTACCGGATGAGCTGGCAGTTGATAATGGATTCCATTATTTTGGAGAACAAGGAGGTGATCGCGATAGTCCTATAGTTGGACGGGTCTGAGCGGTCGCCTTTTTTAGGGATCGGGTGGACAAAAGCTGTCTTCCATGAATTCGGGACTACGCCTTGGGAGTAGGAGTACCGAAAAAGACGCGTTAGGACCGGTGCCAACTCCGGAGCACGCGTCCTCAGCACAATTGGGGGGATTCCGTCAGGCCCACTCGACTTCTGGATGTCCAGGGAGAGAAGTGCTTTGCGAACCGAGCGCTGTGAGAACAGCACATCCGGCATAGAGCACTCACACCGCGGGATGGTCGGCGGTGTTTTCCCCCCGTCATCAAGAGTCGAGTTGGACGCAAAAAGGGAGCCTAAAAGGTCGGCTTTGTCTTTTGCGTCATGGGCCAGTGAGTCGTCCTCCCTGTGCAGAGATGGTAGTGATGGCTTACAGAAATTCCCTTGGACAGCCTTGGCGAGAGACCAGAATGCACGGGTTCCCGAAGGAAGGCGAACTAGTTTCTCGCCAATTCTGCCTATGTGCTCTGACTTTGCCTTGGCAATAACTCTTTTGAAGGACCTGGAGGCGAAGTTATACTTCTTTTTAAGTGTGCTGGTGTTTACATCCCGAGTCGCCGAAGCCGCAGCCCAGGCTTGATAACACTCCTGCTTACTGCGTAATGCAGTTTTACAGGAGCGACCAAACCAAGGCTGAGATCTGCCTCCGATGGGTACCACAGATGATGGAATAAATAGTTCCATTCCCTGTAGCACCACATCAGTGACAGAGTCAGCAACAGCGCTGGGATCATCCGGCGAGAAGCAAACCCGCCCCCATGGGTAGGATGCAAAGAAAGACCGCATTCCGTCCCAATCCGCCGACCTGTAATGCCAAACACGGCGGCAACCTGCAGAACGCAACCGCGAAGGGAGCGTGAGTGGCACCATACTCCGGATCAAACAGTGGTCCGAAGAGCCGAGAGGGGCATCGACGGAAACCTGATATCCGTCCGGATGAGAGGTCAGCAGAAGGTCCAACAGGGAAGGTGTATGATCCTCCACATCTGGAATCCGCGTAGGCGAAGTAACCAGTTGTGTCAGACCATATGCCAAGGCAAAGTCATAAACAGATCTCCCCGCATGATCGGTTAAACGTGAACCGAGCCATTCGGCATGGTGGGCGTTAAAATCGCCAAGGATCACGATCTCTGCGGATGGGACCTGTTGTAGCAAGGAATCTGTAGCCATTTGGACGTGGTCGATGAGTCGGTCTGTTTCGGCATTACCGCTATGGGACCTATAGAGGCACCCGTAGACGCGCGGATGGTCGTCACTGTCTACGCGTAGCCAAAGGATGGACAGGTCCGAACCTTCAAGACTGCCGAGGCGTCGAGAACAGATGTCCTCTCTGACATACACGCAAACTCCAGCCCGAGGCACAAAGGAGTGCTCCAATTTGTACCCAGGGTAGGAGAGATACGAAATATCAGCCGGAAAGGAAACCTGCGTCTCGGTCAGGAAGAGCAAGGCCGGCTTCGCCGTCTCGAGATGGTAGTGGACGGCGTTTAGGTTAGAGTTAAGTCCCCTGATGTTGCAGAAATTCACGGATAGCGTGGCAGGGGTCGCCTTGGTATTGTTGCTCTGTTTACCCCGAGCAGTTATGTTTTTGAGCGGAATTTTGCCCCCCCCCAGAATACGCGGGGCAGCCTGAGCACCCACGCTCAGGATTGGAATAACATGGTCGTGGATGCTCAGCGAGGGATTCTCCAGGGGTACTGGTACCCTCCTGGGGTAGTCTATTGTGTAATTCCGCTACCATGTTGATGGGGGGGGGGGATTGGGCCTCCGGCCACCTGCACTCACCAGACGAAACGCAGAAGCAGAGCTTCTACTTCACGCCGGTATTCTGTGAGGTCGTGGTACTAACCCGGCTCGAGCCGGCCCATACGTGCAACAGCAAAAACTGCTGCATGGCTCTACCACCGTCTAGACTAGATACAAAACAATTTTGGATCCAATCCAACGTCTCTTGCAGTATTTTACTGAAAACGTAGTTTGTCGGCAGATTGTGAAAATAATGCCATTTTTGAATTATTTTATTTATTGTAGAATAACAAGAAATATTTTTCACCCTAGCAATTACATATCTACCTGCTATAATAGAGCAACTTGAAATTCTTTTAACTTGTCGAATAATTTAGAATAGCGCAAAATTTTCAAGTAAGATTATTCGTAGATATGCGAAGAAGGTTCTAAACTGCAAAAAGCTTTTTTCATCAATACACTATAACAATAACATGCGTCCATTTGCAAATATTCTTTTTTTCATCCACTAGTTTCGTCGAAATTGTTTTTGCCGTAATGTCAGCATTTTTGAATATCAGATGTAAAATATTATGTACCTGTCCAGTTGGATCTTGTACTGACCTCTCACTTCAAAAAGCCAAGCCATCGACGGAAACCAAAGTACTATCCAGGTGAGATGTTAGTACAAGGATAAAACTTTGGTCTCCGTCGATGGCTTGGTTTTTTGAAGATTCATTGTATAATCCGGAGCACGGTGCCACTCACGCTTCCATTGCTATATAGTTGATAAAGGAAGGACAAGAATCTGGTATTGTTTTTTTGCTAAAACAAATTCAACAAATACAAAAAATGACATTTTTTGAAATATAGCATATACCCAAATAATTACAAACTAATTACTTGGTCAGTTCATCTATTGATTTTATTTTGTTGCTGGCTCTTTATCTGCTTCCATAACTGAACAGCATTGTTCTGTTTTTAAATCTCCCGTATAGGCAGCACGTACACATTTATTTGTAGCTTATTACTTGATACAGCTTATCGATCGATTTTATGTTGTTGAAGGCTGTCTGGGAGTCATTGATATATTTATTGATCAACAGCAAAATTTTCATTAATTTGGAACTTCAGAACCAGTATTAAATCATAACTTGATTTTTAGTATTTTTTTAATTTTTTGATTTCAATTATATTTTTTGCATTATATTTCAGCAACTAATTAGCAACAAATTATTGCGTATTATCCGCTGCGGCAGGTTTGAATGAAAGTTTTTACTGCTATCTTAATGTAAAATAGCAGTAAATCAATTTTCTCAAAACCGGTTAGAGCAACAAAATCGCGTTTTTGGCAACTAATTAGCAACAAATTAGCTACAAATTCCTGGATACAACTTTAAAGATTCTGCTGAATTTTCACTGTTATTTTTATAGAGTTCTTTGAATAAGCTATAACTCCGCCCCCAGATTCTTCAAAAGTGTTGTAGCCAAGGCAATAAAAGTACATTAGTAAAATTGGCGAACCAGTTCCCCTTCCTTCGGGAACCAGTGAATTTTGGTCTCTCGCCAAGTATGTCCAAGGAAATTTCTTAAAAAAATTTCGGAAATTATTACTTTCATCTCTGCACAGGGAGAAAGACTCGCTGACCCAAGCCACAAAAGAGAAAGCTGTCCTTTTAGGCTTAGTTTTTGCGTGACTTCCTCTATAATCAATAGTAGAGTTTCAGCTCTACTCTTTATTATAGAGGGGAAACACTCCGCCGACCATCCCGAAAGTGAGTGCTTCATGCCAGAAGTTTATACAGTGCTCATTACGCAAAGGAATCATCTGCCTGGACATCCACCAGTCGAGTGGGCCTGAGGAATCCCCACAATTCTGCTGAGGAGGTGTGCTCCGGAGTTGAAACCGGTTTTTGACTCTTTCGGTTCTATTACCCCGTCATGGAATCCCGATATCTAAAGAAGGTAACTGATGTGTTCCATCTAAGTACAGGCCTATCGCCAATAACTCCTCGTTCTCTAAAATAATGGAATCTATTATAAACTCTCAGCTCATGCGGTACGTTAAGGTGCACCAGCTGTTTAGTGACACAAATCGTACTTTTGAAGCTTTCCTCTTATAGGTTTCCCGCGAAATTTTGCATTGGCTTACTAGTTTACTCGCTGATCGGAGCTTTAAGGTCGTACTCGACGGTGCATGCTCCGACCGCAAGCCGGTGAATGCTGGTGTTCCAAAAGTGAGTGAGATTGCCTACCCTGTTCTTTATGTATATCAATGATATGTTGTATTCCAGTAATATTCATTGTTATGCAGAGGACACTAATGCTTCTTTATACACCAGCCATACGTGAATATGCCAACACATTCAGGATGGCTGGTTTACCTGAACTTAGTAAACATTTTTTTCATTATTAATTTATTTTTGCTGCACTACCTCCCATAAGTTTATCTCTGCTTAGCCTAACGGTTGACTGGTAGAGAATAACTTAAGACATTAAGTCCACCATATGGGCAATAAATACGCAAATAAATAAAAAAATAAATATTCACGGATCATCTCAACTATTTCATCTAATTGGATTTGATAACAAAATCCTCACAAAAACACCGATTCCTTCCTTTCTAATATATTTTTACATCTAAATATCGAGATGCAGTGAAAATAAAAGAAGAAAAGAAATATTTAATTTAGAATAAACATTTGGATTATATGGCAATTGAAAGAGTAACGAATGTTATGCGATATCCATTTGATAAAGCATTCCAATTTATCAGTACTTTGAACTTTGCAATTGATTATGATGTCGTATGATTGCATGCAGACTATTTCAGAGCGCTGTGATACATATTTTTAATTTAAAAGCTTATATAAGACTTAACTTCTTTTTCTTTGCTGTGGCAACCCTGGTGATAAGTTGTAAAAGTAATTGGTCCCAAAAATTTTAATAATTTAAATATTGTAAATTCACCATATCCACCTCAATTTTATGTTATAGCTAATAATTACTGCCGCTTTGTATTTAATATTTAACAAAGTTGGTACATAAATATTATAACAACAATTTGGTGTTGGAACAAAAAGTGACAGGTAATGAACATCGTTTTAAAAATTATTGTAATCCTTATTTGATATCATTCCTTTTATAAATTAAAGATTTATTCTATTACTCCGGTTATTACATTCTTTGCGGGTTTCTTTTCGAATTGTTTTAACGATAATTTCATTAGAGACTTGTAAATAGAAAAAAAAAACAACAACAACTTTAAATTAGCTTACTCGGCTCCTTCTGTTTTCGATCTTTGTTTTGTTTTATTATTTATAATAAATAATAAAATGAATACTCGCAACGCCAAGACGCGCCAGATGGAGAACCAACTCCAGCTTGCGCTCCAAGAACTTAAGGCGTCCAGGGAGCAGTGTGAACTGTTGCTTAAGGAAAGGGATGATAATGAAAGGGAAATAGTTAGCATAATTGCCAAAAATACACAATTGAAATGTGATGTGGTTAAGTTACATACAGAATACACAAATGTTATAAAAGAAAGAGATCAGCTACAGGGAACGGTTAATGAGTTTGACCAATGCAGCAAGGAATATGAGGAAGCTCTCAGGTTAATTGCTGCATTGAAGTTACAGTTGAATGAGGCTAATGAGCAAATAACACAATTTAAAACATATATAGATAACCTTAAAGCCTCCCAGACTCAAAGCCTGTTCTCTGAGCTTGTGCAATATGATACTTTAAGAATGTTACAGCAATCTGCAACAATAGACTTGACTGGTGACGACTCTTCCACTTCAGGAAACACAGTAAGGATTAATTGCAGTAAAACCAAATTGAAGAAGTATATAAAAGTTAATAAATACATAAGAAAAGTACAAAATTAATAAGAAATAAGATTAATACCAAAAATTATGTTAACGTATGTAAAGAAAAGCAAGCATTGTTATATGAACTTAAGTTGTGTTCAATTGAGGTGGATAACATAAAAAAATGTTATGAGACTGAAGTAGAGTGCCTTAAATCAGAAATATTATCACTTATGAACTCCCTTCAAACTGTGTCCAATAAATATAAATCAGCCCAAAATGAAATAAAAGAACACATATTGGCTATGGATAATCTGGTAAAGACTTGTAAATATAATGAGGAGCGGTTTGACTCCTCAGTTAAATATCAACGTGAGTGTCAGCGCTCAATGCCAGATTCTTCAAAGTCACTGTGTGCTGATAATATTATACCACCACCAAAACTCTATGACAGTGCCGTAGCAGAGGATATTAAAATAATAAATAACTCAAATAATCCAAAAAATAATATAATTGTTTATAGCGATAACATGGGAAAAAATCTAGGCATAACTTTAAATAACTCTTTAAAGGAAAAAAAAGTTACAAATTGCTGCATGCCTGGAGCATCTTTTAGTGACATCCTAAATAAAATTATTGTTAGTAAATTTTGCCCAAATAGTACAATAATAATTTTTGTTGGTAAAAGAGGCAGTGTAAACAACAAACAGTTAATAAGTAACTAAACTAACTAACTAAAAATTTAATAACTTAAATGTACACAAAATTGTCTTGTTCACACTGCCTTATATACAGCGATTGCCACAGGATAATAATTAAAGACATAATTTAAATATACAAATGCATAATTTAATATGTAATAATAATTTAAATTTGACATATAATTGTAATGATAATAATCATAAATCTCATGAGATTGAAATAAATAATTTATTAAAAAAGTTTTGGACAAAAGACAGATATTACCTATCCAAATATAATTTAAGACTGATAGCAAATGTGCTACCTTATTATTTACTTTTTAACTCAGCCAAGTTTTTGGCTACCAAGACTGCTTTTATTGAGCACAATCATTTGACATTTAATTTGGAATCAGATCCAACTAATTTAAATTAGTGAATGTGACAATAGAGGCAATCTCTAGCAATAATAAGAGTTTAATTAATTTTGAATACAGCCCACAAATAAGTAATAAAAATTGTTTACACATGGTGCATCAAAATATACAAGGCATGTTGGGCAAAGAATTGGAAGTTGAATTGTTTTTAAATAATAACAACATACACATCCTTTGTATTACTGAACATTGACTAAAAGATTATAATTTCATGTTTAATTTCAGAAATCACCAGGTGGTCAGTTCCTTCAATAGAGAAAAAAGTTTACGTGGTGGCTCCTTAATATTAGCAGATAAGTCATTATTATATAAAGAACGTAAGGATATTGTGAGCCTCTCTGTTGAACAAACTGTAGAAATGGCTTGTGTCGAGCTCGAGCACCTCATTGTTGTAAGTGTTTACAGACCCGCATGTGCTACTTATGACAATTTTGAAAGGATTGTGGAAGAAGTTTTACTCAAACTTAGTAAACAGAACAAGTCTGTTGTAATATGTGGAGACTTTAATATCAATCTCCTTGAAACTTCTTCCATTAGTATTAAGTTTAGCTCATTGTCAAAATCGTATAATCTTGTAAATTTATTCTTAGAACCAACACGTATTGCTGGTCCTAGTGCGACCTGTATAGATAACATTTTTACAGATGTTAAGCCCTTGCATAAATCAGTTATTCAAAATTTAAGTTCCTAATACACAAAAAACAGAAAAATAAGAAAGTTCTGTTTGTTCCAATAAATGAACATCGCTTGGAGAGGTTTAGAAGTAATATAATAAAAAGACTTCCATCACTTACGTTTAAAAATAGTGCTAGTTATTTGTATGATATATTATTTAAAATTATAAGTTGTGAATTAAGTGGAATATTTACTTCTAAAACTTTCTCTATTAACAGTCGCAAATCATTTAATAAATGAGCGACAGTAGGAATTTATAAAAGTAGGCGTAGGTTATACGAGCTTTATGATGAAAGATCATATAATAGTAGTGTTATATTTAGAGATTATGTAAAAACATATTCTAAAATATTTAAAAAAGTGTGCTCCACTGCTAAGGCTTTACATTTAAGCAACATAATTAAAACTGCATCCGACAAAATTAAAATGACCTGGAGAATAATAAATAGTAAAACGGGCAAACCACGCAACTCGGATTTTCAATTGAATATTAACAATAATTTAACGCGATCTGATCAAGAAGTTGCTATGGCTTTTGAGAAACATTTCACTGATGTTCCTTTTTTGATAACAAAATTATTAATTTCTTCTCCTACTGTCGACCATTGCTCAAACAAAATGTAAAGGCTTGTTCAAATACTTTTAAATTCCATAGAGTACTGCCAAAAAATATCGTTAAATATTTAAAAACTATTGATGTTAAGAAAACGGCAGACTTATGGAGGATTTTCGATAAAGATATTTTATTTATAATAGATATATTAGCACCTTACCTAGCCACTATATTTAATATAAGCGTCGAATCTGGTGAAACAGAAACAGAATCAGAAACTTTTTTATTCAATATAGATTATAAATAATACTAATTGAAAGTCACTCTTTTGTATAATTACAACTGGTTCGAAAAAAACCTCTGTCCTGGGAAGAACCAGCAAGAAACCCAGCGGGACTTTTTTTTTAAATAACAGCTTACAATCATGTATGTTACACAAATTAACAACACAACAAATTAGAAATAGCTTGGTAGCGATCACCTCATTTCCAGGGGTTATTATCATCTATAAATTCTTTAATACTATAATAACCCTTTTTATACAAACTTAGTTTAATAAAGTTTTTGAACTTTGAGCAGGTCAAATTTTGTATATTTTCTGGAATTTTGTTGTAAAAGCGTATACATCGCCACAAGAATGAATTACTGACTCGATGGAGTCGAGTAACTGGTACTACTAGCTTGTGTCTCTTCCTAGTATTTACAGAATGAATATCACTTATTTTTGTAAAACTAGTATTATTTTTGTGTACGTACATTACATTTTCATAAATGTATTGAGAGGCCAAAGTAATATATTAATTTCCTTAAATTTTTGTCGCAACGACTCTTTAGGCTTTAAATCATAAATTGTTCTTATGGCCCTCTTCTGTAAAACAAATATAATTTCAGTGTCAGCTGCGTGTCCCCATAGCAAAATACCATACGACATTATGCTATGGAAATAGCTAAAGTAAACTAGTCTAGCTGTTTCAACACTAGTTAGACTTCTAATCTTTTTTACGGCATATGCTGCAGAACTAAGCCTGCTTGCTAGTTTTGATATATGGGGGCTCCATTGAAGCTTTGCATCTAGTGTGATTCCAAGAAAAATGGTGGTATCTACAAGACTCAGTTTCTCCCCATTTAAAATTACATTAGTATTTAATTCTTTGACAAATTATTAACATTGAACCAATTTACTAATTTAGATATAGCATTATTTATTTCGTCATATTTTAGCAAATGTCGAATTAATTTGAAAATTAAAGAAGTGCCATCTGCAAATAATACTACATCATGGTTATCTCCTACTATGTAAGGTAAGTCATTAATGTATAAAAGAAACAGAAAGGGGCCGAGAATTGAGCCTTGAGGCACGCCCATCTGTACCATCGACCCGGAAGAACTCATACTGTTAATGACAACTTTTTGCGTTCTCTTACTTAAATATGAAATAATTAATTTAAGAGCATCACTTCTTACACCGTAGTGTTGAAGTTTCCTGATTAATGTTTCATGGTGAACACAATCGAAGGCTTTGGATAGGTCACAAAATATACCCAAAGCATCCTGTGAATTCTCCCATGCATTAAATATATATTTAATCAGCTCAACACCAGCATCAGTTGTCGAGCGACCCCTTCTGAAACCAAATTGATTTTTATGAAGTAAATTATTTATATTAAAGAAATTTAACATTTGATCAAGAATAATTTTTTCAAAATCTTACTAAGTGTTGTTAGTACAGAAAAAGGTCTAAAATTAGCGGGGTCTAATGTACTACCAGATTTAAATAAAGGTATTACTTTACCACACTTCATTAAATAAGGAAACACACCAAATTCGATACTAGTATTAAAAATAACAGCTAAATGAGGCGCGATTGTATATATTATAGACGCAATAACTTTAACGGAAATCTCCCACAGATCCGCAGTTTTCTTAACATCAATAGTTTTAAAATATTTTACAATATCTTTTGATGATACTTTGTGAAATGTAAAATTCTTTGTACACGCATTTACATTTTGTTTAAGTAATGATTCGGCGACCGCAGGAGAAGAATTCAGTGACTTAGTGGTTAATATCGGAATATCAGTAAAATATTTCTCGAAAACCATTGCAACGTCCTGATCTGATTCGGTTAGTTTGTTATTAACACTTAACTGGTAGTTTGAATTGCGATAGTTGATCTTACCAGTTTCGCTATTAATTATACTCCATGTCATTTTAATTTTATTAGAAGTTGTCTTTATTTTGTTGCTCAAATGCAAAGACTTGGCTGTGGAGCACACTCTTTTAAATATTTTTGAATATTTTTTTACATATTCCCTAAATTTGACGCTATGATTATATGACCTTTCATGGTAAAGATCATATAACTTATGTCTGCTCTTACGGACTCCTACTGTCGCCCATTAATTAAATGATTTCCGACTGTTCAAGGAGAATGTTTTAGAAGTAAAAGTATTATTAAATTCATTGCAAATAAGCTTAAATAATGTTTCATACAAAAAATTTGGATCATTTTGGTATGAAAGTGATGGAAGTTTTTTCACTATGTTACTTCTAAATTTCTCCAAGCGACGTGCATTTACTGGAACAAACACAACTTTCTTATCTACTTGCTTTTTGTGAACATATGGTAACCAAACTACTTGTCCACAGTGATCAGAACTTAATTTTTGAATTATACATTTATGCAACGGCTTCACATTTGTAAAAATGTTATCTATACATGTTGCACTAGATTGAGCAATACGCGTTGGCTCTAAAAATAAATTAAAATGACCATATGATTTAAACAATGATTTAAATTTGATATTGATTGAGGAAGCTTAAGGAGATTGATGTTAAAGTCTCCACATATTACAACAGATTTATTCTGTTTATTAAGCTTAGCAAAAACTTCCTCCATAATTTTTTCAAAAGTATCGTATATAGAACATGGGGGTCTGTAGACGCTCACAACAATGAGGTGCTCAAACTCAACACATGCCATTTCTACAGTTCGCTCAACAGAGAGGGTCACAATATCTTTACGTTCTTTACATGACAATAATTTACTAGCTAATATTAAGGAGCCACCTCTTAAAACCGTTTCTCTATTGAAAGAACTGACCACCTGGTGATTACTGAAGTTAAACATTAAGTTGTAAGCTTTTGACCAATGTTCAGTAATACATAAAATATGAATATTGTTGCTATTTAAGAACAGCTCAATTTCTAGCTCTTTGCCTACCATGCCTTATATATTTTGATGCACCAGGTGTAAACAATTTTCATTATCACTCTGTGGAGTCATACAATTAAAGATTTGTAAGCTACATTCTAAATTATTTAAATTATTACAACTGCTAGAGATTACCCCTATTGTCTCATTTTCTAATTTAAATTACTTGGAATGGATTCCAAATTACATATTAAGTCATTATACTGCTCAAAAGGAGCAGATGTCTGTGTAGCCAAGCCCTTGGCTGAGTTAATATATAAACAATAAGATAGCATTTGCTATCTGTCTTAAAATATATTTAGATAGGTAATACCTATCACTAGTCAAATATTTCTTAATTAAATTATTTATGTCTATTAAATTAAATTTATTATTATAATTATAACAATTAAATGTCAAGTTTAAATTATTATGACATGAAAAGTTATTTATTAATAAATTTAAATCATATCTTATTTTATTTTCCTGCGGCCAACCCTGTATGTAAGGCAATGTAAACAAGATAATTTTATGTACATTTAAATTATTTAGATTATCAATATATTTTAATAATTGATTTTTGTTTACATTGCCTCTTCTCCCAACAAGAATTATTAATATGCTATTAGGGCAAAATTTACTAGCTTAAACTTTATTCATTATATGACTAAAGGATGCTCCTGGCATGCAATAATTACTGATCATATGTCCTTCTAAACAATTATTTAACATCATGCCCAAATTTTTGCCTATGTCATCACAATACATAATAACTTTATTTTTTTTTAATATTTACATTGTTGTTTAAGTTTATATCCTTTGTCATGGCACTGTCATAGAGTGTAGGTGAAAATAATGAGTCCTTACTGTTTACTTTGTTATTTACACATATTGTCCCCGATGAACCTGGTATGGAGCGCTGATACTCACTCTGATGTTTTATTAAGGAGTCAAAGCGCTCCTCATTATATTTACATGATTTTACCATATCATTCATGGCCAATATGTGTTCTTTTATCTCATCTTGAGCCGATGCATATTTATTTGATATTATTTCTAGGGAGTTTTTAAGAGATAAAATTGTTGAATTTAGACAGTCTATATCAGTCTCATAACAGTGATTCATATTTTTGGTGTGTTTCCTGATTTAATGAAACATAGTAAAGTCATACCTATACTTAAATCTGGTAGTACATTAGACCCCGCCAATTTTAGACCGATTTCTGTACTACCAACATTAAGTAAAAATTTTGAAAAAATTATTTTAGATCAAATGTTAAGTTTCTTTAATATAAATAAATTGCTACATAAAAATCAATTCGGTTTTACAAGGGGTCGCTCGACAACTGACGCTGGAGTTGAGCTTATCAAACATATTTTTTGTGCATGGGAGAATTCAGAGGATGCTTTGGGTATATTTTGTGACCTTTTCAAGGCCTTCGACTGTGTTAACCATGATATGTTAATCAGGAAGCTACAGTACTATGGTATCAAGAACACAGCGCTTTAACTTATTATTTCATATTTAAGTAATAGAAAGCAGAAGGTTATTATCAATGGTGAAAGTTCTTCCGGGTCACTTGTACTATTGGGTGTTCCTCAGGGCTCGATTCTCGGCCCATTATTGTTTCTGGTGTATATTAATGACTTACCTCACCTTGTAGGGGATAGTCATGATATAGTATTATTTTCTGATGATTGATTTTTAAATTTAAACATCAATCATTTAAATGTGACGAAGTGAATAATGCTACCTATATCAAAATTAGTGCATTGGTTTAACGTTAATAATCTGCATTTGAACGGAAATAAAACTAATTGTGTTAAATTTACAACAACGAATGTTAAAAATCTGAATGCCAATGTGTTTTTAAATGGGGAGGAATTGAGCCCTGTTGTATCCCTTGTTTTTCTTGGCATCACTCTTGACGCAAAGCTTCAGTGGGGCCCCCATATATCCAAACTAGCAAGCAGACTAAGTTCTGCAGCCTATGCTGTAAAAAAGATTACAAGTCTCACTAGTGTCGAGACAGCTAGATTAGTTTATTTTAGTTATTTCCATAGCATAATGTCTTATGGAATTTTGCTATGGGGAAATGCGGCTGATTCAGAAACTATTTTTGTTTTACAGAAGAGGGCCATTAGAGCTATTTACAATCTAAAACCGAGAGAGTCTCTTAGAGCTAAATTTAAATAAATAAGTATATTACTTTGACCTCTCAGTATATTTACGTAAATTTAATGTATGTTCACAAAAACAAAGATAGTTTTAGTATAAAAATTGAGATACATTCTGTAAATACTAGGAACAAACTTAAGCTAGTGATGCCAGTTTCTCGACTCCACAGAGTCAGTAATTCATTCTTGGGGCAATGTATACGCTATTACAACAAAGTCGCGGAAAGTGTACAGGTTCTCTCTATTACCAAGTTTAAATGTTTTATTAAGCTGAAACTGTATAAAAAGGCTTATTATAGTATAAATGAATACATGGTTGATAATAACCCCTGGGAATGAGGTGTTCGCTTCCAAGCAGTTTCTAAAATAAATTTTGTAAATAGTTCGTAATCATTTATATTGTAAAATTTATTCAAAAAAAAGTCCCGCTGGGTTTCTTGCTGGTTCTTCCCAGGAAAGAGGGTGTTTTTTCGAACCAGTGGTAAAGTTATAAAATGACTTTCAATAAGAATTACACATGTAATGTATATTGAATGAAAAAAAAGATAACATCACATTTACCATAATACAAGTACACATTGCAATGATTTAAATAGTTTTTTTTTTTACAAATTGTGTCTCTATGTGCACTACGTAATTTGGCGCATTCTAGCAAGATCTTTGTCAATATGTGGTCTTAAAGCGACTTTTGATAAAACCACCATCTATCGAATATTAGGCAAAAATTCATTTATTGCAAAATAATTATGACAAAATATCCATCCTAGAAGGGACCCATTGCCATCAACATACTGTTTAAGGCAGAATACAAGCTGATCATGGTTTCGTCGTTACTTAAAATGTTCGCAGAGCTCAATGAATACTTCTTTGTTGGTCTGAGGTTAATGTTTATTAAAGGTACGCAGAACATTGAACAAGAAAAAAGTTGGTTCGTTTCACTGGTGTAGTTTTACTTCATTTTAAAAGCACACCAAGTTGCTTATTTCATTTTCACTTGTGTTATGTTTAAGTATAATAGGACAGTGGGAAACACCTGAATAAAGTTTCGGCTTCTGAAAAATTTTAGTTTACGGACACAAATAATGTAAGAAAATTAATCATCATCATCATTACAGCCCTTCACAAGTCCACTGCTAAACATAGGCCTCCCCCAAGGAATGCCACAAAGCTCGGTCCTGAGCCACCTGCATCCATCGACTTCTTACCAGGTCGTCACTCCATCTAGTAGAGGGACGCCCTACACTTCGTCCGCCGGTACGAGACCGCCACTCGAGAACGTTTTTTCCCCATCGGCTGTCGGTTCTTCGAGCTATATTTCCGGCCTATTGCCACTTCAGCTTACTAATCAGTTGTTCTTTGTCAGTCACTCTGGTTCTACTGCGAATATCCTCATTTCTAAGTTTATCACTCAGAGAAACTCCTCAAAAAACCTCAGGTTATATGTTTCTTCTTGGCTTTTGATAAAGTTATTTTGGGCAATAGAATCACTCCATCAGTTATCGTTTCATTTTACCCACTCACTCAACAATATAATAATGTCTATTACTCGTAATATTAATAATAAATATTAAAAAAAAAAATTAAAAATACTACTAGATTGAAAATACTAAGAAGCCAGACATTAAAGACAGATAAAGCAGCGTACTAAAATATGTAGATGGAATATGCTGATGGTGATGGCATATGATGACAGCGCCGTATAAGATGTAAATGATCATAATAAGGTTTAATTGCGCTGCTTTACTACAGAGGTTCACAATCCATAAAAATATAGAAAATTAGTAAAGTTAAATTAACTCCATCATGTCGCAACCAAATAAATCGATTGTCTTTTACTTAACAGGTTTTGTTACTTCGAAACTTTCTTAATCAAGGAGTACTCTTGATTAATTTGGATTCTGGATTCTGGAGGAATTTTGTTCAATTAACATTAAGGTGTTTTGCTTATTCAAAAAAGACCTGTTTATAAATTTATTTTTCTAATAATATTATTTATCTTGTAATAAAATATATTCATGTCATTATAAACAAGCTGTGTGGTCGCGGCGTAAGATAATCCAACACCACATTCCATCGCTTGGATGACGTAAGAGACAACTTTGAAAAATTCTAGAAAAATCTTATGGCTTCTGAAATATGGCACATGGGTCTCTCTTGTTGTAAAAAGGACTAGCCTTAATCTTCAAGATTGAAGTTTGAATCGGATTCGGATCGCAGTGCCAGACGTATCGCAACTTTGGCGCTGCTACGCGTCATCAGTTTGAATATTTTATATCTGACATACACGAAATTGTTATAACGATAGATGACATTATAAACAGCCATAAAATTTCTCTGATATTTTCCTAAGTTGCTTCTTACAACAACCTTGAAATGAAATAGTGTTGGTGGACTATCTGACACTGCTACCACAGGCTTAATTGTTATTATTTCTGAATATTTATACAAAATTTTAATGTCTACGTAATTTTTTTCTATCATTTTTTTATTTAGGCCCTTTTTACTGGAAATGAGGCATTCCATCCTAGTCCTCACGGGTGAAAACGCATCTGCATTTTGATCTGTAACAGACGGTAGATGTAGATGTCTATGGGCCGCAGCAACCACTTACCATCAGGTGGACTGTGTGCTCGTTTTTCACCCTTATCCTATAAAAAAAAAATTATGCATGCTGTATAAACAAAAAATTCATTTCAGTAAATGTTTAGCGCCTTAAAAAATATGACGCGTCATTAGTTATGTAATTTGTTCCGCTCATACCGTTTAGTTGTTTCGGGCGCAGATGCTACTTCTGCTTACAATCAGTGAACGAATTTCACTCCCGAAATATTTAAGAGAAATAGCTTTTTTTTTGTATTCACCATACGAAACAGAGCAGCGTTAAGCTGCTCTTTTACGCTGGTATTCTGCGAGAGCGTGTCCTTCCCCGGTCGAGTCAATCAATTCTAGCTACAACTATTCTACTAATAAATAAGTCAAAAATATCAGATATTATATTTCTGATGTTTTATTTATTCTTTATATAATATGCGCTTTTAAGTGATTGAAATTATTTTTACTTCCAGAACAAAATGAAACAAACGGGCGATTTATTTGAATAAATTGAAAGATAAAGTACTTAAAGATAAAGATTAACATACTTTCATACTAAAAACGCTTGAATAAACATTGTGCTACACTTACTGATACTGCATTAGGTCCGTAAACGTCACAATTTTTTTCGATGCTTAACTCACATTTTTCACTTTTTGTAATAAAACTTCAGAATTTATTGAATTTATTTTCTTCTTTCTCTTCTTTTTTTAGATTTACTGACTTTGGCGGGAAGAAAAACAATTGTAAAATGGCGAGAAAGTGTTTTTTACGTTAATTTTTCTTTTTCTTTATGTTCAATATGTATTGGTATTAAAACCAACCAGATACAAACAGTATTTCTTCAATTTCATACAAATAGAGTACGAAGAATCTTTTTTCCTGACCTATTATATATATTCAATACTATATATTCTGAAAGTGACCGCAAACGTATAATAGATCGTAATTTCAGCATATAATTAAACTGTATTGGAAAAGCGATCACTACAAAAGGCCATTGAGATCAGTTAAATGGATAAAAATTTGTTGTAATAAATGTACGCAATATAATAAATTACGCCAATAAGATTTAGAAAAGGCTGAAACTCTTATCTAAAATATACTATAGTAATATGATTTAGTGTAAAGATTTACTTATCTAAAACGTGAAATGTAATGAATATAAGAATGAAAATTTGTCAGAGGTATTATAGTATTATGTCCTAGTATTTATTTCATCGGTAATGGACTCGTACAGTTGTCCTTTGCCAATATCAAGTAAGAGAAAATTATCATTTATAATAATTTGTTTAAAAACTTCTCTACGGTTCTTCAAGCTATATGGCCGGACCATTGCCACTTCAGCTTACTAATCCGTTGGGCTATGTCAGTCATTCTGGTTCTACTGCGGATATCCTCATTTTTAAGTTTATCACGCAGAGAAACTCCGAGCATAGCCCTCTCCATAGCTCGCTGAGCGACCTTGAGCTTCCTCATCCGGCCAGCAGTAAACGACCACGTCTCAGTTCCATAGGTCATTACTGGCAACACGCACTGGTTGTACAGTCTCGTTTTCAAGTTTTGAGGTATACCTGAAGAGAAGATGTGCCGAAATTCCTCGAACGCAGCCCAAGCGAGTTGAATCCGTCGATTGACCTCTCGGTCGAAGTTGGACTTACCTAGTGTGACATGGACATTAAACATGATCTTTGTTTTGTCCATTTTCATCTTAAGACTTATCCGTAGGGAAACACTATTGAGGTTATTACTTAGGTTCTCCAGCGATTCTGCCATAAGGACTATATCGTCGGCAAATCGAAGGTGAGTGATGTTCTCGCCATTGATGTTAATACCGCTTCCTTTCTAGTCCAGAGGAAAACGCTTGAAAACGTCTTCCAATGCAGCGGTGAAGAGTTTCGGGGATATAACGTCACCCTGTCTTACACATCTCTCCAATTCGATAGGTTTCGTACTCTGGTTGTGTACTCGGATAGCCATCGTAGCCCTGCTGTACAAGCACTTCAGCACTTGGATATAGCGACAGTCAACTTGGCACCGCTGAAGGGACTGCAGCACCACCCGAATTTCGACGAAGTCAAAGGCTTTCTCTTAGTCCACATACACCAGGCATAGTAGCAAATTGTTTTCCTCGGAGCTCCGTACAATTTGCGAAGGATATGCATATGGTCTATGGTGCTAAAGCCTTTTCGGAAACCGGCTTGTTCGGGAGGCTGAAAGTGATTCGTAATGACTTTCGAATCCAGCACGTAGACGCGGCTCAGAAGGGAAATCTGTCTGTAGTTCTTCAATAGAGCGTTGTCACCTTTCTTGAAGAACAAGACCACCGCACTTCTGCTCCACGCCTCCGGTGTAATGCCACCATGGAGGACGGAATTAAAGAGCTTCTGAAGGAGTTCAAGTACCGGTTTTCCGCCCGCTTTCAGAAGCTCCGTTGTAATTGCATCCTCGCCTGGGCCTTGCCGTTTTTTTTTTGTTTGGGGGCTTGTCTAAGGTGCCTTAGCAAACAAAATAAACTTACGGTTTATAGCAACATCGGATACTTATTTCATAAACTTAACTAACACAATTGATGCGCAGACACTTGATACCCAAAATCACACTAATTTTACGTATCAAAGCCAACTGAGTCATTATATTCCTACGTTAAGATATTCTCATATCACTATATTTTTCCACGTGAATGGCTTTTCTTAACAGAAGCAGTTTTGTTGATCTCAAAGAATTACGAACATTTATAAGACTTTCATAACTGTCGTTTATTGCGCCAAAAGCATTCACGAACGTCTTGCTTTGCTGTCATGGTCGTTATGCCGAAATATGTAGCTAAATTAAAGACGATATAACGTCTGCGAAAAGTATTATTAAAAAAAAAGAATTTACCTTTAGTTAATTTTTGATCTGAGTCCATTTATTCTTATTGTGCCGTTGTAAACTTAATTGTTCGGTTTAACTAAATTTAAGATCATAATATATCATAGCACGCAAATGTTCACGGTTAAGATCCAATGAAAAGATTTAATGAAAAGCGCGGGAAGCATTGCAGGCAAATGAGGGCATCCACGACTTTTTCTGCCACCAGGGCGGCGCCACTTTACAGTATATATATTATAAAATATTTGACAGATTTCATAGCGGGGATGATAATTTCTTAGGAAAATGTAATCTTTAAAGTTTGTTTCTGTATTATTAGTTATATTTTATATTAATTACATTAGAAATGAATAAACCAAACTATAAAATATAACTAAAAGCCGATTTAAAAAAAAAGAGTTAAAAAGTGCAAAAAATTAAAAATCAAACCACTGACGCATTAAGTTGTGTATTAATATAATATTCAAGATAATGATAAACTATTTATTAAAAACTAATTTCTCAATTAACTGACAATGTGTAACAAAAAACTTTACCTCAGTCGCTACTAGCGACATCTGGTGAGTGGAAGATTATTAGCCCTCATTAATACAACTTTGTTTTTTTTTAATATTGAGCAATCAGCTTATGCAGTTTTATTTTTAAATAATTTTTTTTTTGGAAACAAATAACACGGATGCGTTTCATTTTTAAATTTTATGCATCTCAAAACTTATTGATTGACCTGCGTATACATATAATATACAAAATCTTTACATACAGTTTAAATATATGAACAAAATATGTATCATACATAATATGTATAATAAAATACATATGTTGAAATGATTGTAAATAATTAAACATCTAAATATATCAAAATATATCATCATCATTCTTAACATCCAACAAAGCTACGTTTCAAAAGAAAGTCAGGTACCCACTTTTTAAATGAGACCTTACTTGGCGCTATTCTTACGTTTTTGGGCAAGGAGTTCCAGAGTAGTGTTGCCTGAATTGTAAAGAAATTTTTGGTGAACCCAGTGAAATGTTATGGAACACTGATCTTTTATTAGATGATGTCTTTACTTTATTTGTATGCCTCTGGGATATATATCTGCCTATGTCTTATGGAATTTTGCTATCAGGAAATGCGGCTCATTTAGAAACTATTCTTCTTTTGCAGAAGAAGGCCATAAGAGCTATTAACAACCATAAATCTAAAGAGTCTCTTAGAGAAAAGTTTAAAGAAATAAATACGAGTATATTAAATTTAGCCTCTTAATATAATGTATGTTATGTTCACTAAAACAAAGCTAGTTGTAGTAAAAAAAGGGATACTTGTACACTCTGTAAATACTAGGAGCAAACACAAGCTGTAATACCGGTCTCTCGACTCCATAGATTCAGTAATAATTCTTGGGGCAATGTATACGCCATTACAATAAATTGAAGTATTGTAGAAGCGATCGAGCGGAGCCAAGGCTCCAGAGTCTATGCCAGAAATCTGTCTGCCAGAAAGTGCCAACTGTCGAAGCTAAAGACCGAATGTGGCAGCATCGTTTCCGAGAAACCTTATATTTTGAGATTAAGAGTTTCTACGGGCAGCTGTACACGTCATTGTTGGATCCACATGCAAGTGTGAGTAACGATCCAAGATCAAATCTTATCCGACACTATTTCAGTCTGAGCGAGATTAGAATGGCTCTCCAGCAACTTATAAACGGCAAGTCCCTGGGCGAAGATGGAATTAGAGCAAAGCTTATGAAAGCGGATGGAAAACCGGCACTTGAAATCCGAAGCTC
Organism: Parnassius glacialis; assembly: GCA_033319125.1. Classification (NCBI taxonomy): domain Eukaryota; kingdom Metazoa; phylum Arthropoda; class Insecta; order Lepidoptera; family Papilionidae; genus Parnassius; species Parnassius glacialis. The sequence goes on along the minus strand of JAVANC010000019.1, from coordinate 9,707,304 downwards.
TTCAATTCCGTCCCGCATGGGAGTAGTGCCACCAGTGGTCTTGTTCTTCAAGAAAGGTGACAACGCTCTCTTGAAGAACTACAGACCGATTTCCCTTCTGAGCCGCGCCTATCTACTAGTTTCGAGAGTCATTACGAATCGTCTCGCATGCAGACTTGACGACTTCCAACCTCCCGAACAAGCCGGTTTCCGAAAAGGTTTTAGTACCATGGAACACATACATACCCTGCGGCAGAATGTGCAGAAGACAAATGAGTATAATCTTTATTTTTTATAGGATAAGTGTGACAAACGAGCACACAATCCACCTGATGGTAAGTGGTTACTGCGGCCCATAGACATCTACATCTATCCCCAACCACAAATCCAAATGCAGATGCGCTGCCACCCGTGAGGACTAAGATGGAATGCCTCATTTCCAGTAAAAAGGTCCTCCGGCCACCTGCACTCACCAAGCGAAACACAGAGGTAATCCTCTACTTCACGCTGGTATTCTGTGAGGTCATGGTACCACCCCGGTTCGAGCCGGCCCATCCGTGCGACAGCAAAAGCTGCCGCGTGGCTCTACCACTGTTAAAAAATCTGCCTCTCTGCCTTGCGTATGTGGACTATGAGAAAGCCTTTAATTCCGTCGAAATTTGGGCGGTGCTGCAGTCCCTTCAGCAGTGCCAAGTTGACTGTCGGTATATCGAAGAGCTGAAGTGTTTGTTCACTAAAGCTACGATAGCTATCCGAGTACAGAATCAGAGTACGAAACCTATCCAACTGCAGAAAGGTGTAAGACATGGTGACGTTATTACCCCGAATCTCTTCACCGCTGCATTGGAAGACGTTTTCAAGCTACTGGACTGGAAAGGATGCAGTATTAACAACAATGGCGAGTACTTCACTCACCTTCGATTTGTCGACGATACAGTCCTTATGGCAGAATTGATGGAAGACCTAAACACTATATTCAATGGCCTCAATAGTATCTCCCAACGGATAGGTCTTAAGATGAACATGTACAAAACGAAAGTCATGCTTTGCATTAAGACGTTAGACCATGTCACACCAATGCCGGGAGTTGTTGGGAGCACTAAGCTCAAAGTTGTTGACGAATATGTTTACCTCGCGGGGCAGAGGGTGTTAAGAATCTCCGATGGAGGTTCGGTTGCCACCTTAGATGACTCGACCTGGCAACGTACAACGCACGCACACTGAGGACTGACGAGAAGATCGTGGAGCTGGAAGAAGAGATAGACAAGTTACGCTTGCATATTATAGGATTATCCGAAGTCCGAAGAGAGGGGGGAGGACATGGTAATCCTCGAATCCGGCAACTTGCTCTATCACCAGGAGGGCGACCATCTGTCCCAAGGAGGTGTCGGATTTATCGTCCACAAATCTCTCGTTAACAACGTTGTAAATATCGAGAGTGTGTTGGCGAGGGTTGCGTACCTTATATTCAGAATCACCAAACGGTATTCGCTGAAGGTCATACAGGTTTACGCACCAACCTCGGCACACCCCGATTGTGAGGTAGAGCTAATGTATGACGATATATCTAGAGCCATGCATTCCTCCAAAACCCAATATACGGTGTTGATGGGAGACTTCAATGCAAAACTAGGCACAAGAGAGAACGGTGAGCTGAAAGTTGGGAAATTTGGAATAGGGCAACGGAACCCAAGGGGCCAGCAGCTGGCCGACTTCATGGAAAAAGAGGGACTCTTTATGATGAACTCTTTCTTCAAGAAGCGGCCCCACAGGAAGTGGACCTGGTTGAGCCCCGACGGTTCGATAAAAAATGAGATTGACTTCATTATGACGACCAGACGACAACTGTTCAATGATGTCTCCGTGATCGCGAGGGTAAAAACTGGTAGCGATCACCGAATGATTAGAAGCACATTGAACCTAAACGTTAAGTTGGAGAGGTCTCGTCTAATGAAGTCAACGCGCCGTCCCCTTCGTGCTTTGTTCCAAACTTTTCAGCTCGAGTTACAAAACCGTTTTCAGTGCCTAGAAGACTGCAATGAAGTGGACGATATGAATGACAAGCTCGTGGAAACTGTCCATGCGGTCGGAGCAAAGTTCTGCAAGACCCGCCGCAGAAGAAAACAAAAACTCTCCGATCACACTCTTAATCTCATGGCTGTTAGACGAGAGATAAAGCTACATTATTCAACAGATTTGACAGCATACAGGCAACTGAACAGACAGATCTCCACATACATGCGGCGGGACTTACGCAACTTCAATACAGCTTGTATTGAAGAATCAATCGAGCGGAACCAAGGCTCCATAGTCTTTGTCAAAGATCTGTCTGCCAGAAAGAGCCAACTGTCAAAGCTGAAGACCGAGTGTGGCAGCATCGTTTCCGGGGCATCTGAGATTTTGAGTGAGATTGAGAAGTTCTCGAGGTGTGATTAACGATACAAGAGCGAGTCTTATCTGACACTATTCCGAAGATATTCCGGGCGTCAGTCTGAGCGAGATTAGAATGGGTCTCCAGCACCTTAAAAACGGCAAGGTCCCAGGCGAGAATTACAGCGGAGCTCCTGAAAGCGGGTGGAAACCGGTACTGGAAGTCCTTCAGAGGCTTTTTAATTCCGTCCTCCATGGTGGCATTACACCGAAGGCGTAGAGCAGAAGTGCGGTGGTCTTGTTCTTCAAGAAATGTGACAATGCTCTTTTGAAGAACTACAGACCGATTTCGTTTCTAAGCCACATCTACGTGCTGTTTTCGCGAGTCATTACGAATCGTCTCACACGCAGACTTGACGACTTCCAGCCTCCCGAACAAGCAGGTTTATGAAAGGAAATTAGCACCATAGACCATATACATACCCTTCGGGAAGTTGTACAAAAGTCCGAGGAGTACAATTTGCCACTATGCCTGGCGTATGTGGAATATGAGAAAGCTTTTCGTCGAAATTTCGGCGGTGCTGTAGTTCCTTTATTGGTGCCAAGTTGACTATCGGTATATCGAAGTGCTGAAGTGCTTGTACAGTAGGGCTACGATGGCTATCCGAGTACAGAGCCAGAGTACGAAACCTATCCAATTGCAGAGAGGTGTAAGACAGGGTCACGTTTTATCCCCGAAACTCTTCACCGCTGCATTGGTAGACGTTTTCAAGCTTCTGGACTGGAAAGGATACGGTATTAAAATCAATGGCGAGTACATTACTCACCTTCGATTTGCCGACAATATAGTCCTTATGGCAGAATCGCTGGAGAACCTAAGCACTATGATCAATGACCTCAGTATTGTCTCCCAACGGATAGGTCTTAAGATGAACATGGACAAAACAAAGATTATGTTTAATGTCCATGTCACACCTATGCCGGTAGTTGTTGGGAGCACTAAGCTCGAAGTTGTTGACGTGTATGTTTACCTGGGACAAATAATCCGAATAGGTAAGTCCAACTACGACCGAGAGGTCAATCGACGGATTCAACTCGGCTGGGCAGCATTCGGGAAACTACGACACATCTTCTCGTCAGACATACCTCAAAACCTTAAAACGAAATTGTACAACCAGTGCGTGTTGCCAGTGATGACTTACGGATCTAATCCGTGGTCCTTCACTGCTGGCTGTATGAGGAAGCTCAAGGTCGCTCTGCGAGCTATGGAAAGGACTATGCTCGGAGTTTATCTGCGTGATAAACTTAGGAATGAGGATATCCGCAGTAGAACCAGAGTAACCGACATAGCCCAACGGATTAGTAAGCTGAAGTGGCAGTCGGCCGGCCATATAGCTCGAAGAACCGACAACCGAGGGGGAAGAAAGGTTCTTGAGTGGCAGACTCGTACCGTAAAGAAATGTTCACGAGTGGCATCTTCGAACCGGCAGGCGAAGAGTAGGGCATCTTCCCGCTAGATGAAGTAGCGACCTGGTAAGACATGCAGGAAGTTAATGGATGCAGGTGGCTCCGGGTCGTGCTTTGTGGCATGACTTGGGGGAGGCCTATGTTCAGCAGTGGACTTATGAAAGGTTGTAATGATGATGATGATGATGATGTTTACCTGGGACAAATAGTCAAACTAGATAAGTCCAACATCGACTGAGAGGTCAACTGGGCTGGCAGCGTTGGGAGATTACGACACATCTTCTTTTTAGACATACCTCAAAACCTCAAAACTAGATTGTTCAAGCAGTGCGTGTTGCCAGTGATGACCTGTGGATCCGATGCGTAGTTCTTTACTGCTGGCCGTATAAGGAAGCTCAAAATCGCTCAGCAAGCTATGGAGAGGGCTATGCTCGGGGTTTCTTTGCATGATAGACTTAACAACGAAGATATCCGCAATTGAACCAGAGTAACCGATACAGCCGAAATAATTAGTTTGCTGAAGTGGCAGTGGGCCGGCCATATAGCTCAAAGAACCGACAAACGATGGGGAAGAAATGTTCACGTGTGGCATCTTCGAACCGGCAGGCGAAGTGTAGGGCATCTTCCCGCTAGATGGAGTAGCGACCTGATAAGACATCCAGGAAGTTAATGGATGCAGGTGGCTCGGGGCCGTGTCTTGTGGTAATCCTTGCAGGATGTCTATATTTACCAGTGGACCTGTGAAGGACTGCAATGATATAAATACTTCTATGCGTAGTTATACATACTTTATTACCTTTACTGTAATTCAAAGTAATCATCATTAAGTATAATTTCAAATTCTTTCAAATACAAACTCAAATTCTTTATTCCATAACTTAATCTATTACATCAAATTGTGGTTGGGGCTTCTTTTTAAGCAAAGGATTTGCTTGTACTAGGAATGTGCTTGTATTTGGAATAAAAGAGTAAGAATTATTATATCATACATGGTATCTTCGCTGCAGCTTTATTATGGTTGTAGCACGAATGGATCGGATGGACCATGGACGATGCTCTTTCTCGTTGCCAACATTTATCGAGCGTGGCAACTGTGGCAAATATTATTTTATTTTAAAACATTATTGTATTAACCATATAGGTTACAGAGGGCGACTTAATGGAAGTTAGCATTCTCAGTCAACCAATGGCGTGGTGAAAAATTAGTGGCAGCTGACACCCTTATATGGCAATCTATGAAGGTCGATATTCAGCAGTTTTTATAGCATGTAATGATGATGATGATTATGATGATGACAATAAACATTATGTCTAATAAATCCTCTGCTGTCCTTTGCTTAGGTTTGCCTAAGCTAAAAAAATCTTAGCACTTACTCAATGTTTTACACTACGTGAGCAGTCAGTGTTCACCCCGCGTTGGTATCAATGATTGCAATTTTTGGTGATGATGCGCTACGTTTTCGGCGATAAAAGTAAAATATCGTGACGAAACGTGCATGGCTGAGTATTTAAATATTTTGAAGACATATGAAGTCCGCTGTACTGGCTCCAATGAGAAGCAGTGCAGCAGACAACTTGCTCCTTGATTCATCTTAATAATTAAAAGATTTAGCCCATAACCTTACTTTTTTTTACTACTTACGACTAAGAGGTTGGTAGACGCAGTGCCGATACACTTTTACAAAAATTCTCTAAGCATCTTCCACAAAGACGATTGGAAATACTGATGCTTAGGGCCGATGAATGGGAAAAATATAAATAAATATAATAAGGGTGACAAACGAGCACAAAGTCCACCTATAGTGGCTGTGGCTCATAGACGTCTACATTTATCTTAAATTAAAAATCAAAATTCAGATACCTTGTCACCTCTGAGGACTGAAATGGAATATCTCGTTTCAAGAATAAAGTTTCTTTGATTGGAGCACCACTCAGCATACGAATCATAGCAGCAATATTCTGCTGTTTCACTATCGAACCTGGTCGAGGATATCTATTTGGGCTGTAGCCCTATAAAGTTGCATGGTTTAATATATTTTAATTTAATTTATGAGTAAAAAAATGCTTCGAAACATTACTTTGTTATAACAAGATTTTATAAATAACAAACAAATAAATAAATGCGTGATATAGAATCGAGTAAATTGTTGCTTTTATTGTTATATTATTGTTAAAAAATGTATTGTTTTATAATTATCCATTTGAATGCGAAAATTTCTGTAAGCACAAATTTCACGAAAAAATTATAGGAGTGAAAAACGGACATTTTCGTGAACACCGCCGGAGTTTGATGTTTGCCGAACCAATTCAGAAAGTGGCAGAGTTGTGTATTATCTCAAATAAGGTAAGATTTTGTAGAAGTGCTACTTCGTAATGTTCTGGTCGCCAGACAAGCCTTACAGTTCCAACCCTGACATCAATAAATCAGGTGATCCTAGCAATATGACTACTCGAAAGCGTAAACACGACAATGACTTCTCAGAGGCTCTCAAAAACTTTACCTCAGAGATACGTAGTAATTTACATAACTGGAAAAAGGAAATTTAAGATGAAATATCAGGAATTAAAAATAATTTAGACTTCGTATTAAAACCGATGTTGAGAAACTTAATGCATCCTTTGCTGAGATAATGTCGGAACTAAGCAGCTTCCGTCAGGAATATCACGAGATTAAAAAGTTGGTCATAGTACAACGAGACAATGAAGCAAATCACAGTTTAAGAAAACTTTGTACAGTTTAATTGCGACTAATATGACCATGTTCAAAAGAAAATGGAATTATTATCTGTTAACAAAAAAGCAATCGTATCACTAGAATCTAAAATGGACTTATTGACTAACGATAAAAGAATATTACAATTGGAAATCAATACAAATGATCAAAGAGATCGCTTTTTGAACTTAGAGATCGTCGGCGTTCCTGAAATCAAGGATGAAGACTTAACTAATATAATTATATCTATTGCTAAGTACTGTAATGTAACTATTTCCCCTAAAGATGTATTAGAAGTTAATCATGTTTAACCGAAAATCAAACAACAGGGCCGCCCGAAAAATATAATTGCAAAGCTTAAATCCCGTCTTTTAAAGGACAACATAATCTCTGGCACTCGAAAAAATCGACTGACAACCAAAGACCTTGCCATACATGGAAGCGTGCGTCCCGTGTATGTCAATGAGCATCTTACACAGTGCAATAAACTTCTACTAAGGAAATATAGGGAGATGACGAAACTTAAGCAGTATCAATATGTGTGGACAAAAAACGCGAGGATCTAAGTCAGGAAGAACGACACGTCTCCGGCTTTGCATATATCACAGGAAAGAGACATTTTAAAATTAATTTAATCTTACATTGTATATTGTTTTGTTCTCTGTTCAAGGACGTTATATTGCTTACATTAATCAATTTCATCGTTGTAAAAGCAATTCACTGGTCTCTCTTATATCAGTTTGTCTATATTATATATCATTGTTTGATCGCACGTAAAGGGAGCTCAATAAGTGAAATATTCTTGGTCTTAAGTGTATTGGCCACGCGCGCGATAATTGTGCGGCTAAGTTGCATCCATATTCTCCACGAACGTTACACAACTATATACGAAACCATAATATATATATATATATATATATATATATATATATATATATATATACATATTATGGTTTCTTTTACTATATCCTTTATATTTAATAAAATATCAATTATATTTTTTCTGGAGTCTTGTATATTATGTATTAGTTTATATTATTTTGTCAATCCATGAATTCATCTATTATATTGTTATATTTCATAATAATTACCCGTTCAATAATAATTTATTAAATCTAACAACAATACTTAACACGTCTATGTTGTTACATTCGCGATATATATTTATATATATATATATATATATATATATATATATATATATATATATATATATTTATATATACATTACTTAAGTCAAAGGTTAATTTTGCCAGTTTTACATACTATGGATATTACGTATTTTCAATGACATCAAACTGTAGTATAATTTTTCGTTGGTGTTTTATGAATGTATGTTGTATGAAGAGATATGTTATTTTAGGAAAATTAAACATATATTATATTATTATGTGGTGCGTTTGTACGAAGTGTAAATGTGTATGTGCATGTCTTTGTAATATAGTCATACGGCAGAACATTAATCTGTTTCTGGAAATAGATAGAAAGGAAAACGAAAACAAATTATTACTTCTGTTACACTGTGTAGCTTTAACGTACTATAAATTTAACACAATTGGGTACATATTTGATTTTGATTAATGGCTGCAAATAATTTGAACTGTTATTATCAGAATTTTTGTGGTCTTAGGACTAAACTTCTTGAATTACGACTAAATATTTTGACGAACGATTACTACGTTATAATTATGACGAAATCATGGCTACACAGTGGAATTTTTGATGGTGTGCGACGATAGGTATGACGTGTTCAGGACTGACAGATTTGCGTAATAGTGGTAAAAGTACTGGTGTTGGAGTATTATTACTGACACGACGTACACTCGGTGCCATGTATCGTGACCTCGGCGTATACGGTCTTACTGAGCTATTGTGGATTACTATTCCTTCACGCGCGTGCGCCTCAAATTCCAACTTACATATTTGTGTTGCATATATTGCCCCTGACGCTCATCAAATGCCATTGGAACTCGTTTTTATTAAACAAAAAATTAACAGTATTATCGATTTTTCTCCAAATGATATTTTGTAGTATTACGACATTTCAACTTGCCGTTCATTTCTTGGAACCCAAACACACTTTACAGTTTTGAAAAAAGGGCCTACTGAGGTACAAGAAGCAAGTATCCAGCTGATGGAAACACTAACATTTCACAGGTTAAGACAATTTAATACTTTAAAAAATCATGCTGGTAACACATTAGATCTTGCATTATCTAATCTAACTCTGAATATCATCCCTGCGGCTGCGCTGCTACTCAAGGAGGACCATGCACATCCTTCTTTTTGCTTCATGGTTTTGGATTTAAACATTACTCCACTACGGGAAATAGCTGTGCCGAGGCGAAATTTCAGGAGGGCTGATTATGAAAACATTAATATATCTTTTAGAACAGGACTGGTGGTCTCTTTTATGTACATGCACTGTAGACGAAGCTACAGATACCTTTTATAACATACTGGATAGTTGTGTTCTTTTACATGTGCCTTTTAGATATAACACAGGGAAGCGATCATATCCTAAATGGTAAACACCTGCTTTAATAAAAATAATTAAGAAGAAAACCATAGCTCACACACGTTGAAAAAAATTCAGGAATAGATTAGATTACGGTGAGTTTTCGTTACTCCGAGCAAGAGAACGCCGTGTTCAGAGAGAATGCTTTAATAAATTTACATCAAGTTGTGATAATAGCATCAAAACACATCCTAAAACGTTCTGGACTTTCGTCAAAGCCATTCGGGGTGGGTCAGGATACTCTAAGTAAATGTCTTTGAAAGATACAGAGTACACCGAAGGTATAGACATATGCAATGCTTTCAACTCATTCTTCAAGAGTGTATTTGGTGTACGTAGTAATAACTACATATATCCACATACGGAATCGTGTACTGACACCGTTTCTAATGTACAGACAAACGCTGCAATAATTGAAAAAATGTTAAAAACTTTGAACACGAACAAAGGTGCCGGTAATGATGGGTTACCTTTTTTTTTGGTCACGATGCGCTTAATCACTTGCTCTCCCCTTGTTTGTTATATTTAATCGCTCTCTGCGTGAAGGGATATTTTCGCATCTATGGAAGTGTGCACACATAGTCCCTGTACACAAGAAGGGATCGCGTACAGAAATAAATAATTATAGAGGCATTTCTATTTTGAACACCGCAGCTAAAATCCTTGATAAAGTAGTATATAACGTAATTTACTTTACGCTCTCACATGCTTTCCCTGAGCAACAACATGGTTTTTTACAAAGGCGATCCACCACTACGAACCAGGCAAGTTTTTTTTCTTTTGCCTTGAAAATATGGATCAAGGTGGGCAGGTTCATGTGATCTACACTGATTTTGAAAAAGCTTTCTATCGTGTGGATCACATGATCCTGCTCAACAAATTACAAATATTAGGGATTCACGGTGACTTGCTCCGGTGGACTGAATGATATCTCACAAAACGCTCACAAGCAGTCGTGATAGGTGGTTTCCGTTCGAGCTACATAAACATAACTACAAGTGTTCCCCAGGGCTCTCACTTAGGTCCACTTTTTTACAATGCCTACCTATATGACATTGGTTCGTGCATTGTAAACACAAATTATCTCATGTATGCAGATTATAAGAAGATTTTTTGTAAAATTAACACCATACATGACTGCCTATTGATATAAAAGGAGCTGGACCGTTTATTTGAATACTACAAAAAAATAATATAACTTTTAATGCAAGCAAGTGCGAATGTATTAGTTTTACACGGAAATCTAAGCCAATTCTAAATAAATATCACTTTTACGGATTAGAAGTCAGCTGAAAAGTAAGTGTTAGGGATTTAAGCTTAAATTTTGATCATAAAATGATACTATCCAAACACTTTGATTACGTTATCAGTAAAGCCTATAAAAATCTTGGTCTTGTTCTTCGCATCTGTAAACCATTCTCGAATATGAATGCAATTAAAATGGTTTATTTTGCGTATGTCAGAAGTGTTTTGGATTATGCTAGTTCGATATGGTCTCCACAGTACAATGCCTACAAAAGCCGCCTTGAGCGTATTCAAAAAATATCTGTTAATCACCTTAACTTCCGCTGTTGGAATGAAATCGATACTTACACAGACAGTTGCACTGATCAAGAACTCTTATCTTTGGAACAGAGGCGTGTTTTGCTTGACATGGCTTTGTTATATGATATAATAAACAGTAATATTAACTGTCCATATCTTGCTTCAAGAATCACCTTTTGTACTCCAAAATTCCGCACCCGCAATACTACATTGTTACAGACTCCCTGGCATTATTCAAACTACTGTCGAAACACTGTTCTTTCGCGGCTTGCTCGTACATATAATGAACAATTAGGACACATTGACCTCTTTGCGAAATCTTAACTTACGTTTAAAGATTACATCAAGAAAACTATTAAGAAATAGAGCTGTTGAAGTTAGAATCACATACAATCATACATTCTCTCATCTATTTTTTCTATATGTATTTTTTGAGCCTACTTATATAAATATAAGTACTAAATTTATTTCATTTAATATATATATATTATAATTATTTTTTTGTATTATCTTTATATATTTATACATTTTATATGTATATGTACATAAGTATGTATGTGTGTATATGTATAAAGGTATATATAAAGGTAATGTAAAATATCATTCTCCCTATCTCTCCTGATCTGTAAACTTATGACCACCTTCATTACATTGAATTGCTTATAATTTATCTATTAGATTGTTCATTTTCCTTTTCTTCCAACAACAATACACCTACCATCAAGGAATATAAGGGAAACCTGTTATTGGCCATACTTTTAGTTTGTTAAATTATTGTTAATATTTACTATATACGCTGTTGGTTTTCTAAATAAATTAAATAAAATTGAATAAGAATTTCTTTTCTGCGTAGGAGTTTATCTCGATAGATACTACCCTCTTACCTATTTCTGCTGCCAAATAACAGTGCTTACTATTCTTAGTTTTGGTCTGAAGCGTTTAGAGAACCAGTACTATATCGGACTGTAAGGGATTCCATCTTGTCCTTTAGAAGTGACAACACATATGTAGCCTTCTTTATGTGAAGTTGTGTGAAGTTGTCCATGGGCTGCAGGAGCCACCTACCATCAGGTGAACTGTTAGTCCTTTCGTCAATTCAATTCTATAAAATGGAGTAGTGTGCCAACAATATAAATGAAAGTCAATAGAGCGAAATCATAACTAGTGGTTTTATATTTTTTTAAAACCGTATAACTTCAACAATAACAATTGATTTCATTTTGAAGCACGCGACTTTCAAACATAGTACAATGAACGTGATAAATCACCTTTGCAACAATATAAATTGAAGCGAGAGTCGAAAATGGAAAATAAAATGACTATATAGATAACTATGTAAAATTTTTCCAGCAAAAGTAAATAAAAACTACAATTCCTTTATTTGACATATTTGTTAGATTTTATACCGAATTTGATCACTGCAAAAGCACAAAGGGGAGAACTGAAATGCTTGATGCCCTGATATCACAATTAACTTGTAGTAATTTGTAGCCTTGCAGTAGTATGCTTGGTCTTGGATTTAATTTTATCAATTACGAAATTCTTTTCATCTAGTAATTTTCTTTGAATATTATTACCATGGAAATTTCGTTTTTTTTTCGTATTGTATAAGCGTTTTACATAAATATGTGTATTACACATGGTTATACCCGGAAGAACTATTTAAGGTTATACAAAAAATTATTTCATGCGAAATCCGAACATAGATTGCCTCATAGTTGGGAAATTAGGAGGGGAGGAAGCGGGTTGGCAACGACAGTCTTATATTCTCTGGTTGATATTAGGAAGGCGCTGCTGCCGATCCCCTTAGATCATTACGACACCTACAATATGGGGTAGTGGATATTCTTACACCGCCATTACACGGTTAGTAACATGACATATAAAATTCTTGTCTGCGAGAAGTTGGTGAATGCAAGCGTTTTGTGGCATTAATTGAGGGAGTCCTTTTTTTAGCAGTGTTGTTGTGATGGGATGTAATGATGATGAAAAACGTTGATATTTTTAAATTTTTTTTATAGAAGAGGGGGAAAACGAGCATGCGACTCACCTGATGGTAAGTGATTACCACCGACTAACACCAGGGGAATTACAGATGTGTTGCCGGCCTTTTAGAAAGGTGTAAGCTCTATTCTTGAAGGTCCAGGTTAGAGATGGAAGAAATGGCTGACAAAAGTTCCCTTGGACACCCTTGGCGAGAGAACAGAATGCACAAATGCGAACTAGCTTCTCGCCAAATCTGCCGATGTGCTCAGACCTTGCCTTGGCAATGACGCTTTTGAAGAAACTGGAGGCGGATTTATACTACTTTTTAAAAGCGCTGGTATTTACATCCCCAGACAACTTTGCGGCAGAATTTTGCCCCCCTTAGAATACGCGGGGCAGCCTGAGCACCCACGCAGTAGTGGAGTAGTTTGGTCGTGTATGCTCAGTGAAGGATTCTCCAGGGGTGCTGGTACCCTCCTGGGGTAGTCTTTTGTTTAATTCCGCCTTCTTCTTTTCTTTAATTCCGGTTCGAGCCGGGGTGGTACCAATCCTTTGTTGTTCTGAGGTTAATGTTTATTAAAGGTACGTAGAACATTGAACAAGAAAAATGTTGATTCGTTTCACTGGTGTATTTCTACTTCAATTTAAAAGCACAACAAATACTTACTTATCTTCACGCACAATCCCTGACGGGGTAGCCAGAGAGAACAGATCGCCAAGTGTCACGATCCTTACATACCTCTTTCGCTTCTTTCAGATTTATTATCTTCTTCATACATGCAGTCTAGGTATCCGAGTACTCTTGACCCTCCCTTCTTCGAGCAATTTGCTCACATGGTCTTCGAAAGTTAGTCTCGGTCTACCTCGACACCTTTTAATATTAACTTTCGCGCTATATATTTTCTTCACCATTCGATCTTCACTCATTCGCTCAACGTGCCCAAACCATCGAAGCACGCCCTTATCAATTTTTGTGATAAGGTCATCTTTCAAACCTGCCATATCTCGAATCTCTTCGTTTTGCTTTCGGTCGGCCATGGTAACGCCACACATTTTACGAAGAGATCGCATCTCCACTGCATTCAACTTGCTTTTATGCTTCTTCTGGCATACCCAAGTTTCGCTGCCATATAACAAAGTCGGTACCAACACTGCGTTATGTATTGCAAGGCGTGCACTCTTCACTACGCCTTGCCTTTTGACTAACGCAATCAGGGCACCATTGACTTTGTTCCCGGCAGCGACACGCCTGTCCACATCTAAATCACATCTTACATCCCGGCTAAAAGCACTCCCCAAGTATACAATTTAATTTACCTAAGGACATATACCCGTATAGTATAAAAAAATTAAGCTTGCAGTTTATTCAAATTTCTCGGTCTCGTATCATGTAGGGGAGACCGGGGCCACAATTAACAAAAATTGCTTTTTTAGTTGTACCTTCGAAATTATTTAATATTAAGACTTTATTTTGATGTGATATGATGCTTTAATTATTAAAGTATCATTTTATTAACATAAATCAAACATAAAATAAGTGATGTCTTAAATGGAACATTATTTCTCAAAAAAGTCAGTAGTTAATTCTTACCCCATTAACAGCTCTGAGGAAAGTATTAACATTATGTTATGCCAACTATTCAAGAAGAAAATAAATAAATGCATGGAATTATTTTTTATTAATAAATGTGCTATTAAAACAGACGTGTTTGGAGCATATTTTTTAAATAAATTGACATTACAAATCACAAAATATCTAAACATGAAAAAATAAATCCGTTTAATTAATCGTTTAAGTATTTTAGATATCAATATTTTTTGGTCACTTTTTCTTAACATTTATCAGTTTTACACTGGTCATAAGTTATGGTTTCTTTGCGCAGAATTAAACAATTATGCAAACAACGAGATGAGATGAGGTGGAAAAACGCATTTTCCTTTAACGTGCACATGTTCAATGAAAAAATACTAAAAAAATATCAACGATTAGGAACTAAATTAAGTATATCAAAAGGATATCCATTCGTACTCATCATCCGAACTACAATTCAGGCAATTGAATGATGTGATATCAATTTTGATACACCCAGCTTGGGCTCAGCCATTGCGAGAAATATATTAAATCCTGTAACCATCTAATAAATCTTCATTGTACCAGATTCCACAAACAATACATATCTTTCTTTCCTGGAGTATCTGGCAGATTTTTAGCCCACTTACGATTAAATTGAGCTTGTGGAGAAGCTTTTCAGTCAGCGTTCTTTCAGGTAGAATAGGGCTGGGTTTTTGTATCTTACTCATTTCCGCTGGTGCACCCGCTTTTTTTTACAAAATGGAATAGTGAAAATAGCGAAACGTGACAGAGCCCAAATTCTTTTGCTACATTTTAGTAATTTCTGTTTTGCTCCATTACTTCTAGCACAGTCAACTCGTAGACCCGTAGATTTGGTGCCTGAGTAGTTTTTCGTTTATACGTTCTCATGCGTCATAAAAAACATAAAATTATTACTTATACACAAACAGTAAGTTTCCTTGTTAATATTAGCCCTCGCATTCGGGGTTGGTATTAACACGTTAATACTAACCCCGACGATTTGTTAATTATATCCCCAAAGGCACATTTTAGGTTTTAAATAATAAAACCAAATATTGGTTAATAAGTTAGTCAAATTAAGAATGGAGCATTATTAAGTATAAAATATGCATCTGAGGAAACAAAAAAACATAATAATAACAAAGTTTATTTTGAGCATAAATCAAGAAATTTTAAAGTTAAAAATGTTCGTTACTTGCGTAAAAAATAAGTCTGGTACGTATCTCAGTCGCACGATGCGCGGAGCACAATTGACCAGTACCGAGTCATGCGGCGTGATCTATTCGCCGTTTTAAAACACACGCTGAAGGTTTAGTATGTATAGTTTTAGAGAAATTCGCTTGTTGATACTTACCTCTGTTAATTGTAGCCCCGGCTTCCCCTACATTGACTTTACAAAATAAAACTCTTGACGTAGCATCATATAAGATAACATTATTCCCCTACCGTTTGATATAGCTTCCATTTGCATAAGAATCGGGCGTGCATGCATAAAACATTTCACGAATATTTTGTGATATTACAACCTTAAAGGAAACTTTGCTTCCATTTCTATTACATAAAATTGTAAATGTATACTTTATATAACATAACCCAGCAGACCTTGATTTGGCCTTTCATGTAGGTGCCGTAATTATTTTCTCTTTAAGCTCATTATGTAATTTTAATAGTGTAAATAAGAAATATATAAATAACTCGACCACAGTAATTTGGTTCAGATTTTGTGATTTCCTTCTTTGGCACTTAACCGACACAAATTGTGAAAATGAGTCATTTTGTGTATAAAAACAGTATTTGTAGTTACTAATACTGTAATATAGCGCCATCTTTCTTATCAACGCATTGACAGTACCATCGTGTTGATAAAATTAATATAATGTATGAATATAACCTCAATTTGCTTAATTGTTCAAAAGTTACATCATTACTAACAGATGCACCAAATAATGCACAAAATACATAGGACACACCTTTATATGGAGTTAAAAAAATATATAATTATCTAAGGAACGACACCTATTTTGAGGAACTTGGAAAGTAAAACATCATCTAAGCACGTTTCATGTTGTATAATGGTGTTGTGAGAGGCGACATAGGGACATTAAAACTGGTAATTAGCAGCAGCATATCATTCCTGATAACAACAAAAAATAATCAAATACTGCGGTTGACAACCCGCTCGCCAGGCGTGTCAACTATGGCGAAATCTCCCCTATGATGCAATATTTGGGGGACATTGGCATTTCTTATTGAAGAGAGGCAAGATTTATTCCTAAGTAGCGCCCGCCCTGATCTATTAATGTGGCGTTATTTAGAGTTAACATAATCAAAATAATTTATTTTATCAATTTCTTGTTTTATAAGACGTCCAAGTTTTTTGGATAAAGTATTACCTAGATAACTCCTGGCATTGATCTCGATCTCTTCGTGAAGTTTCAGTACAATAGAATCAGCCATTCCGAAGATTACACCAGACAGACAGACTAACAGAAATTTAAAAAATGGCTATTCATGACAATATAAGGTAGCTATTTCAATATTGGAAACAGCCACTTCAATTTTATTTATATGTGGTATGGACTTATATTAATAAAAATAAAAGAAATGCCAACTATGAAATTACCCACCTACATACACGGTAAAAAGTGTCTGACAAACTATAATATATTTCGAAAAAAAATTTTGCGCCCGAAAGTTATTCTTAAAATTATTTAATTGTTACCATCATGTGGCATTTATCTCTAATTATATATGCTGATTTATGATTTTAACAAAACTGAATAGCAATTTAATTGAGTGTCATCACCATTCATAGACAATACAAAACCTAACGGAGAACATAAATTTGGCTCCTAGTTATTGAAGCCTGTAATTTCTAACAATTGAAAAGCAAAAAGATTAAGCCGATCAGAAACGTAACCAAATTAACAACCAAAACCCAAAAAGGCATGTTTTGTAGCTCACAGTAAATAATATTCTAAAGGTAAATTGTTTCTACAACGGTTGTTCGCGCCAAGCGCTAATGTCAAGAATCGACGCCAGAGGGCGCTCGGTTCGGCGCGATACCGGTTTGACGTTCGATCGAGCGGAGTGGTTGGTGAGAACGCGCGAGGGCAAATTGGAGTCTTTTGCAGGCGGTGCTATCGACGGCACGCTGTCATTTTTTATGCGGGAACGCGGAATAGTGTAAGCGCGTCTAGTAAATATACTGTCTAGAATTCGTAACGCGCATTCCTTGCCAGAGAGCGTCTCACGGGACTTATTTGTGTTTAACTCTGAATCCGTATATAAGTGTATTCGACAATATTAGCTACTAGTGCGGCATTTGATATTCTAGAAATAATAGTTGCCACGCGAAACGGTAGTGAACTTTGATCCGGACATTCGTGTTCGTGCGGTGTGTTACGTTATTGCTTATAGTAACGGGATTTCGTATAGACCGACATTCTGTATTCGTGTTGGGTGTTACGCTTATAACAAATTGGAGTTAGTGACTTCTGGAAGTTAGTTAATTAAAGTTAAAGTTAATGGACTGTCCTCGTGACAAACGAAGAAAGTGACTGTGGACAACTCCGTGGAAGATTACCACAATTTGGTGCGGTGCTGAAGTCCGAGCTGCTGCCAACGGCAACGGTCTAATAAGGTCTATCACAATCAGTCACACACAGATACACATCACTGCCCCTTACTTCCCTTGCACCATACAACCACATGCGACCTGACCGACCTGCATCTGCTTGTAGGTTCTTCCTTCATGGGCCGGGAAGATCCTACTCTTGGATAGGCAGCTGCACGCCGTAACAACGGTACTTACCCATGTGCAGCATTATAATTTTACAGGCTCATGAAGTATAAGAATGAAGAATTATTTTCCATCATATTAGCAGTATATACCAAAAAGGATGAATTTGATCAAGTTTCATAAGCATACCAGTTCAGTAAGATATTATGTATTTGAAAACTGTCTTGAATATTCATACTCGTGATGTATTGTAAACTTTCGGAGCATGTAATTCATTAATGAAGTTCTGCAGTGAAACTTACACACACGAAACAAACAAACTAAATACGAGTTTACCAATGTTTCGTCGTCTTTAGCTGCTAATATATGATAGTAATGATGTTATGTATCAAGAATAGAGTATATTATTAAGGTATTACTAGTAATTTACATTAGTAGGTGTATTTGTTTATATGTTATGAATGTTTTTATATTTATTTATATATATTACTATGTTTATGTAGCACCTGCTTAAGTTTATCTGCTTAGTTTATGGTTGACTGGTAGAAAATGCTTAAAGCCATTAAGTCTGTCCATTGTACGAACACTTTATGTTCAATAAAGATTTTTATAAATAAGTTAATCATTTTGTAATACGAGTATATAAGAGAATTTAATACTTTTTTTTATATAAGAGGGGGCAAATGAGCATGCGGCTCACCTGATAAATACAACAACCTCAACCTAATAAATTTCATTGTATAATATTGCGCTCAATGATTATCAAGTTCAAGGGTGTCTCGTATAGTTATGATATAAGAATAACATTGCGTGTTTTGTTTTGTGGCTGCAATACCAATGAGTCGTTTAAAAATAAACTGCAATTGCACGGAATAAGAGCGGAAAATAGCAGCATTACTTTGCTGTTTCTAGTATAGTGCGTAATAGGGGCTGAAAACTCTATTAACTGATAATGAGGAATTTCATTTTAGATCTCAGGTTTGACAGCAGAACTGCACTTAAGTTATTGTTATGAAAAAAACATCTCGTAAACCGTGTAATGTCAGTGGAAGAATATTCACTACACTATATCGTACTCTAGGTGTCGTAACAGACCACAGAGAGACAAACCAGAAGCGGGGCAGTAGCCTCTTCTTTATAACAAGAAAACAAAAGACTGGGGTACCAATTCGCTTTCCATGCGTGGCAACTATGGGAAATATTCTACCTATGAGCCAATCTATGTGGGAGGACTATGTTCAGCAGTGGATTTTGATAGACTGTAAGGTGACGGTGTTGCGTATTATACACGCCGCACGAATGGGTTTGTCGATGAAGAACCACATTCACACATACTGCCAGCGTAAAATAGCAACACAATGCTGCTGTTCTTCTTATGGTGAGTGATAACAGCCAAAGACCAATTTAATGGTAATGCGGAATTTCATCTTATACCTCAGGTTTTATGATTCTTGTTGGCTTTTGATATAGGAATTTTTAAGCAATAGAATCACCTTCATCAGACTGGTGCCCTTTGTGCTCGTGTTACACTCTTACTTAAAAATATAATAGTATGTAATACTCGTAATATTGATAATAAATTGAAAAATCAAATTGAAAAATACTACTAGATTGAAAATACTAAGAAGTCAGACAGATTAGACAGAGGACTAAAATATGTACACAGAATATGCTAATGATGACGGCATATGAAGACAGCGCCATATAAAATGTAAATGATGATTATAAGATTTAATCGCGCGGCTGTACTACAGAGGTCCATTATCTATAAAAATATAGAACGGATATTAAAAAAGAAAGTTAGTAAAGTTAAATTAACTCCATCATGTCGCAACCAAATAAATCGATTGTCTTTTACTTAACAGGTTTTGTTACTTCGAAACTTTCTTAATCAAGAGTACTCGGGAGGAATTTTGTTCGATTAACATTAAGGTGTTTTGCTAATTCAAACAAGACATGTTTATAAATTTAGTTTTCTAATAATATTATGTATCTTGTATTAAAATATGTTCATGACATTATAAACAAGCTGTGTCGTGGCGGCGTAAGGGAATACAACACCACATTTAGTCCCTTGGATTTCGTAAGAGACAACTTTGAAAAATTCTAGAAAAATCTTATGGCTTCTGAAATATGGCACATGGGTCTCTCCTGTTGTAAAAAGTACTAGCCTTAATATTCAAGATTGAGCTTTGAATCGGATTCGGATCGCAGTGCCAGATGTATCGCAACTTTAGCACTGCTATGCGTCGTCAGTTTGAATATTTTATATCTGACAAATACGAAATTGTTATAACGTTAGATGGAATTATAAATAGCCATAGAATTTCTTTGATATTTGCCAAAGTTGCTTCTTACAATAACCTTGGGACGAAATAGTGGTGGTGGACTATCTTACACTGCTACCACACACTTAATTGTTATTATTTCTGAATATTTATACAAAATTTTAATGCCTACGCAATTATTTTCTATCATTTTTTTATTTTATGCATGCTGTATAAACAAAAAACTCATTTCAGTAAATGCTTAGCGCCTTGAAAAATATGACGCGTCATTAGTTATGTAATTTGTTCCGCTCATGCCGTTTAGTTGTTTCGGGCGCAGATGCTACTTCTGCTTACAATCAGTAAACGAATTTCACTCCCGAAATATTTAAGAGAAATAGCTTTTTTTTGCACTCACCATACGAAACAGAGCAGCGTTAAGCTGCTCTTTTACGCTGGTATTCTGTGAGAGCGTGTCCTTCCTCGGTCGAGCCAACCCATTCGTGCTACAACTATACTACTAATACAGCTGCAGCATGGCTCTACCATGTAAAATAAGTCAAAAATAGCGGATATTATATTTCTGATGTTTTATTTATTCCTTATATGATATGCCCTTTTAAGTGCTTGAATTTTGTTTTACTTCCAGAACAAAATGAAACAAACGGCCGATGAATTTGAATAAATAAAAAGATATAGAACTTAAAGATAAAGATTAACATATTTTCGTACTGAAAACGCTTGGATAAACTTTGTGCTACACTTACTGATAGTGAATTAAGCCCGTAAACGTCACAATTTTTTTCGCTGCTTAACTTAAATTTTTACTTTTTTGTAATAAAACTTCAGAATGTATTGAACTAGAGCCCAATGACTTCGTCAATCTTACTTAGCGGTACCATGTAGCGACATCTATGGAAATGTATTAAATAAAGAATGATGTATTTAGCGCGTCAAATTTTCATATCGATATACATCGCAACCGCTTCCGTAGATAGATAATAGATGGCGCTAGAGTAGTCAAGTGAGCTCGGCCACGGTCCTTATTGCTTTGTAAGAGAGATTTATTTTCTCATTTTCTCTTCTTTTTTTTTAGATTTACTGACTTTGGCGAGAAGTATAACAATTGTTAAATGGCGAGAAAGTGTTTTTTACTTTATTTTTTCTTTTTCTTAATTTTCAATATGTATTGGTATTAAAACCAGCCAGATACAAACAGTATTTATTCAATTTCATACAAAAAGAGTACAAAGAATCTTTTTTACTGACCTATAATATCTCTGGAAGCCCATAGGAAGGAATTTTCGAAAGAAACTCTTTGTGCCAGACCCGATCGAAGGCCTTCGCTATGTCTAAACGAACGGCCAATGTCTCCCTATTGGACTATACTGCCTCCGCCCATCTATGAGTCAGGAAGACTACATGATCACCAGCTGATCGACCCCGATGAAAACCGTAATGGCGGTCACTAATCAGCTGGTGATCCTCAAGGTTCTTAATGAGCTGGCAGTTTATAGTGGATACCATTATTTTAGAGAAAAAGGAGAAGATGGCGATAGGCCAGTAGTTGGACGGGTCTGAGCGATCACCTTTTTTAGGGATCGGCTGGACCGAAGCTGTCTTCCATATATTCGGAACTACGTTTTGGGAATAGGAGTACCGGAAAACACGCGTTTACACAGATGCTAACTCCGGAATACACATCTTCAGCACAATGGGAGGGACTCCATCAGTTCCACTCGACTTGCTGCCGTCCAGGGAGAAGAGTGTTATGCAAACCGAGTACACAGAAACCGCACATCCGGCATGGAGCACTTACACCGCTGGATGGTCGGCGGTGTGTTCCCACCGTCACCTAGAGTCGAGTAAGATGCAAAGAGAGAGCTTAACAAATCGGCTTTCTCCTTTGCGACATGGGCCAGTGAGTCGTCCTCTCTGTGCAGAGGTGGAAGAGATGGCTGACAGAAGTTCCCTTGGACAGCCTTGGCGAAAGACCAGAATGCACGGGTTCCCGAAGGAAGGCGAACTAGCTTCTCGCCAATTCTGCCGATGTGTTTAGATCTTGCCTTGGCAATGACGCTTTTGAAGGACCTGGAGGCGGAATTATACTTATTTTTAAGAGCGCTGGTGTTTCCATTCAGAGACGTTGATGGGTCAGCAAAATCATTAATTTATTTTATCAAATTCATGTTGTTTTAGACGTCCAAGTTTTTTGGATAAAGTATTACTTAGATCACTCTTGGCATTGCGTTTGAACTGTTCGTGAAGTTTCAGTATAATCTAATCAGCCATTCTGATGTTTAGACCGGACAGACAGACAGACAGATAGAATTTTTAGAAATGGTTATTGATTACAATATAAGGTAGCTATTTCAATATTATAGACAGACACTTCAATTTTATTTATAAGTGATATAGACTTATATTAATAAAAATAAAAGAAATGCCAACTATTAAATTACCCACCTACATACACGGTAAGAAGTGTCCGACAAACTATAATTTATTTCGAAAAAAAATTGTGAGCCTGAAAGTTATTCTTAAAATTATTTAATTGTTACCATTATGTGGCATTTATCTTTAGTTAGATATCTTGATTTATGATTTAAACAAAACTGAATAGCAATATAATTGAGTGTGATCAACATTCGTAGACAATACAAAGCTTTACGGAGAGTATAAATTTGGCTCCTAGTTAATGAAGCCTGTAATTTCTAACATTTGAAAAGCATAAAGATTAAGTCGACCAGAAACGTAACCCAATTAACAACTGTAAGCCATAAAGGCAGGTTTTGTAGCACTAAATAATATTCTAAAGGTAAATTGTTCCTACAACGGTACATACCCATGTCCAGCATTAGAATTTTACAGGCCCATGAAGTATAAGAATGAAGAATTAGTTTCCATCAAATTAGCAGTATATACCAAAAAGGATGCATTTGATCAATGTTCATAAGCATACCAGTTCAGTGAGATATTATGTATTTGGAAACTGTCTTGAATATTCATACTCGTGATGTATTCTAAACTTTCGGAGCATGTAGTTCATTAATGAAGTTCTGCAGTGAAACTTATACACACGAAACAAACAAACTAAATGCGAGTTTACCAATGTTTCGTCGTCTTTAACTGCTAATATATGATAGTAATGATGCTATGTATCAGTTGTAAAGCATATTATAAAGCTATTACGTAATAGTAATTTATATTTATAGGTGTATTTATATGTATGTTATGAATGTTTTTTTTATATAGATTTGCAAAGACTTCTAGCGTAAAATAGCTGTTAATCTTATGATAAGTGACACGAGCCGAAGACCGATTTAAAGGTAACGAGGAATTTCTTCTTATAACTCAGGTTTTATGATTCATGTTGGCTTCTCAAATAGGTATTTTGGGCAAAAGAACCACTTCCATCAGGCTGGTGTCCTTTGTGCTCGTTTTACACCCTTAATAATAAATATTTAAAAAAAATAAAAAAATACTTCTAGAATGAAAATTCTAAAAAGCCAGACATTTAAGACAGATTAAGCAGAGGACTAAAATATGTAGACAGAATATGCTAATGGTTATGGCATAGGATGACAGTGCCGTATAAGATGTAAATGATGATAATAAGATTTCGTCACGCGGCTGTACTACAGAGGTTGGTAATCTATAAAAATATAGAACGGATATTTAAAAAGAAAATTAGTAAAATTAAATTACCTCCATCATGTCGCAACCAAAGAAATCGATTGCGTCATACTTAACAGGTTTTGTTATTTCAAAACTTTCTTAATCAAGAGTACAGGATTTTTGTTCGATAAACGTTAAGGTGTTTTGTTTATTAAAAAAAGGCGTGTTTATAAATTTATTTTTCAAATAATATTGTTTTTCTGGAATTAAAATATATTCATGACATTATGAACAAGCTGTGTGGTCGCGGCGTAAGAGAATCCAACACGCCATTTCGTCTCTTGGATGTCGTAAGAGACGACTTTAGGAAATTCTACAAAAAAATTATGGCTTCTGAAATATGGCACATGGATCTTCCCTGTTTTAAAGAAGACTAGCCGTAATCTTCACGATTTGCAAGAGGTTTGAATCAGAGTGGGATCGCAATATCAGGCGTCTCGCAATTTTGGCGCTTCTACCCGTCGTCAGTTTGAACATTACATATCTGACATACGCGAAATGGTTATAACAGATGGTGCTATAAACAGCCAAAAGATTTCTCTGATGCTTCCCATACTTGCTTCTTACGACAACCTTTGGATAAAACAGGGGTGGTGGACTGTCTTACACTGCTACTAAACGCTTAATTGTTATTATTTGTAAATATTTATATAAAATTTTAATGCCTACGCTTTTCTTTCTATCATTTGTTTATTTAATGCAACTGTTTATACAAAAGATTCACTTCAGTAAATGTTTAGCACTTTGAAAAAATACGACGCGTCATTAGTTATGTTATTTGTTCCGCTCATGCCGTTTATTTGTTTCGGGCGCAGATGCTACTTTTACTTACACTCAGTGAACGAATTTCACCCCTAAAATATATTAGAGAATTAGCTAAGTCAAAAATAACATATTATATTTCTGATGTTTTGTTTATCTTTACATGATATGCTTTAAATTATTTTTACTTCCAGAACAAATGAAACAAACGGGTGATGAATTTGAATAAACAAATAGATAAAGATAATCATACTTTCCTTTTCACATCCTAATAAAAAAACATTACATTATCAAACCTCTTTGACATCGAAATTCCCGAACTGAAAACGCTTGAAAATTAAACGTTACAAGTTTATTCGCTGCTTGACTCGCATTTTTCACTTTTTTGTAATGAAACTTCAGAATGTATCGAATTTCTTTTCTTCTTTTCTTTCCTTTTGTTACATTCACTGCTTTTAGCGAACAGAAAAACAATTGAGAAAGTTCTAAATTTAACTTTAAATACAACAGCCTGGACTCAAGCTACTTTACCCATAAAATTTGGTGGCATTGGTGTGAGAAATCTTTCTATCGTTGCATTGCCTGCTTTCCTTGCCTAGTGCATTCCGTGCATAGTGTCAGTTATTTATGTAAAATAATTTTAAATGATAAAGTAGACCTACGTTTTGCTACGGAGGCAGGGCAGACATGGCAAACACTATGTCCTGGTGAAAATGTTCCACTGGAAGTTAACCAATAAAAACTGTGGGATATTTCGTTGGTACAGGGCGTGCAGAAAGATTTGTTTCATAATTTCCATAGTGACCAAGATAAGGCACGCCTTCGAGCTGTTTCGACTAAGGAATCTAGTCACTGGTTACATGCTTTACCATCAAGTAATCTCGGCACATTACTTGATAGCGAAAGCTTGCGCATTGCCGTAGGAATCCGACTAGGAGCGGCGATTTGTCAACCCAATCAGTGCTCCTGTGGTAGTAGTCTCGTTTGGGCTCCACGGACTTTTATGTAAGAAAAGCGCTGATAGTTTTTCACTACACAGTTCTTTGAACGATGTCATCCCAAGGGCTCTTGTCTCTATAAATGTTCCCTCGGTTTTAGAACCTTATGGAATATTTAGACGCGATGGCAGGAGACCCGACGGTATAACATTGGTTCCTTGGGAGAGAGGTAAAACCCTAGTGTAGGATGCTACTTGCGTAGATACTCTGGCGACCTCTCATCTCAGGGGTATCTCGTTTAGAGCCGTGGCGGCATCAGAGGCAGCTGAACTGAGTAAGTGGCGCAAAAATATGAGTCTCTGAGAGATGACTACATATTTGTGCCATTTACTGTAGAGACTAACAGTCCGTGGGGTCCACGTGCGGAAAAGTTCCTAAAGTAACTCCATCCGCGGCTGGTCGTTGCTGCTGGTGATAAGAGGGCTGGTTCTTTTCTCGCTCAAAGGCTAAGTATAGCCATTCAGCGGGGAAACGCAGCCAGCGTTCTTGGCACGATACCGCGGGGAGTAGGACTATATGATAATTAAGTTTCTAATTTTAGCTTTTTTATTATTATAGTTTTTAATAATGTTTATAATAATTGATATTATTAATAATTTAAATTTAAATTATGACATTGGCATTGTAAATTAGAAATATTGAGAAAGTGCAGAAAAGTGTTTTCTACTTTTCTTTTTCTTTTTCTTAATGTCCAATATGATGTATTGATATTAAATCCAGCCAGATACAAACAGTACAACCAAAGAGATTGTTCTTCAATTTTATAGAAACAGAATACGAAGACTCTTTTTTATCCCCGACCTGTTATATATATATTCATTGCTATATATTCTTAAAGTGACCGCAAACGCATAATAGAACGTTATTTCAGCCTATAATTAAATCGTATTGGAAAGGTGATCCCTACAAAAGGCCATTGAGATCAGTTAAATGGATAAAAATTACCAAGCAGTTGTAACGCATGTACGCAATACAGTAAATTACGCCAAATAAGATTTGGAAAAAGCTGAAACTGTTATCTAAAATATATTATAGCAATATGTTTTAGTGTATAGATTTACTTATTTAAAACGTGAATTGTGAATGAAAAGTGTCAGAGGTGTTATAGTATTATGTACTGGTATTTTTTTCATTGGTAATGGACTCGTTCATTTGTAATTTGCCAATATCATGTAATAGAAAATTATCATTTATAATCAGTTGTTTAAAAACTTCCCCACAGTACGTCGATCCAACACATTGCGGAGTTTTTAGAAAATTACGACGACAGTTTAAACCAGCAGACAGTCGATGACGACACTATCTCAAGTTCCTAGGGCGCTTAAGCAAACAAAATTAACTTAAGGTTTATAGCAACGTTGGATACTTATGTCATAAACTTTACTAACAGTATAGACGCGCAGACACTTGATACACAAAATCGCACCACCTTTACGTATCAAAGCTAACTGAGACATTATATTTCTACGTTAAGATATAATCATATGAGTATATTTCTCCACTTAAATGGATTTTCTTAACAGAAGCATTTTTATTAATCTCAAAGAAATGCGAACATTTCCGAGACTTTCATAACTGTCGTTTATTGCGCTAAAAGCATTCACGAAAGTCTTGCTTTGCTGTTATGGTCGTTGTGCCGAGATATGTATCTAAATTAAAGACGATATAACGTGTAAGAAATGTGTTATTAAAAACAAAGAATTTAACTCTCGTTGATCTAATAAGAAACTAATTTAAAAAAATTACCGATAGGGATGAAATGTTCTCGAGTGGCAGCCTGGTACCGAGCCAAGTATAGGTGCCCCTCCCTCAAAAGGTGGAGTGGTGACCTGGTAATAGACTGGATCAGAGCTGTAATGGTAATGATTATGATGATAAGTTATAAATAATAGAGACTGCTGCCAGCCTTACTTATTGACGTCTGACGTAAACGTGATGATAATGCTATAACGCCATCTGTTATGTGGTGAGGGAGTCTTTAATACCACTTACACATAGCAATTATCACAGTAACAAGCCATGTGGCGTAGAACCCGTGCAATTATAGCAATATTATTATTGTCTAGAGCTAAGGTTTGACTTGGAAACGGAAACACATATACACGTAATATTAAATAATCAGCCTTTATGGTTCCTAGACTAATTAAAACAAAAAAGAAAAAGATAAATCATTAAATATAGTTTTTAATAATTTAATAATGTGTCCTGCCTGTCGCAACTGTTTTCATGTTTTTGTCTCATGTTAGTTAAGGCCTTAACAGTGGTTGAAATGCCTTAATCTTGGATATTTAAGTAAAAATATCTCAATAACTAATGATTTAATCCATTAAGAAAAAATACATGGTAACAGAAGAGGATTTGTTAAATGTTTTTTGTCAACCAAATTGTATTTTTGTCAACCCCTTATTAGAAAAAAAATCCCCAAAGAGTACCTTTCTTTGTCATATTTTGCAAAATTACTCCAAAACGGCACAAGCTTTTTAAATAGTTCTTACACTAAAAAAAAGGTCTTAAAAATATTAATATTTTTATTTGAGAGTTTTATTTTTATTCCCCGTTTTATAAGAGAATATATCATTTATCTCTGAAATTGAATATATTTACGCGAGCGCGCATGCTCCGTCGCCCTGTCAGCCTGTCACAGTCCGTTTTCGGACATCGTTGAGGGTGGACCGCGCATCGGTGTTGGACCGACTTTGTTCAAATATATATTAGTTTTTTAAAAATTTATACTCAATTATAAATATTTTTATGACTAGAAATACTTATTTTAGTTAATATCTGTACACTGGTAACTGTAAATATTATTTTCTAAATAAATTAATTTTTAAAGTGCCCAAAGAAGAAGAAATTTTCGTGGCGACGTGGATTAGTGAAATTGAAAAATGCATTTTTATATAATTTAGATGTGGAACGACCAACATGTTCTCGTTACTTAGATTTCGATAGTTTTTTATACCTATGTAATTTTATTGTTGTATATTTTTATTAATTAGTTGATACTGAATTTTATAATTATGTATTACAATAAAACGCTGTTTTTATGAGTATGACTTTATAAAATATTATTGGGGAAGGAAATATAGATACAGATACTTACATTTAGGTAGACTGTTATCAAACTAAATAAAACAATTTAAATAAATTAAAAAAATGGAGCTTCCCTAAGTATAAATAACTATATAAAGATATTCTTGGGTTTTGTTTTTTTTTATGTTAGAAAAACTATCATTTAAAAAATGTAAAAAATTTAAATTGGAGAGGGGTTTCTATACGTGATAAAGTTATAAATGAAGATATTCGCAATAGAACCAGAGTAACTGACATAGCCAACGGAATATTACAGTGAAATGGCAATGGGCTGGCTATATAACTTGGAAAACAGATAAAAAATAGGAAGAAAGGTTCTCGAGTGGCAACCTCGTACAGTTAAGCGAAGTAGTACTCAACCTTTATTCTTCTTCACGTATTCTCATACGCTTTTTTTCACACACACACACACACACACACACATACACAAACACATAGGTCGCAAATAATACTTAGGTACCTATTACTATTAGGCAAGAGTGAATAGGTTTTTGTTAAGTCAGTGAAATTCACCATCTTAGGCTACATAACCACTTGCCGATGGGATTGTAGTTGCTTTACTACTTACTGGATAAAAATAGTAAAAAAAAATTTACCTTGTGAAAGTTTGCATTTAGATATTGTTACGGCTTGAATGTTTCGCAATGTGTTTCGTGGGTGGTTTTGGGAACCAGAGAACAACCAGACCAAGGGCTGGCTAACCCGATGATCCCGACCGGGAAGTAAACGAAAATAGCTTTAGAGCTGGGTAGATAAGGCAAGGATACTCACAAGACTGGAGCACTCCTCGTGGTTATGGTGAAGTCTGTATATTTAGGCTGAAGTTCTCGTGTATACACAGATACCACACTGCACTTCGAATGGATATGGACACGAGCAATTGCACGATAGTCTTACAACTTATTTATTGA
Organism: Parnassius glacialis; assembly: GCA_033319125.1. NCBI lineage: Eukaryota > Metazoa > Arthropoda > Insecta > Lepidoptera > Papilionidae > Parnassius > Parnassius glacialis. The sequence goes on along the minus strand of JAVANC010000019.1, from coordinate 9,677,684 downwards.
GTATTTTTAAACGAGCGGTAACGAACACGTTTCATGCGTGCGCGGCCATCTTGCTTCCTCTTTTCTCGACGACAGGTGGCGCATCATTTTGAGTAGTGCGTATATGGGAGAGGCGGGAGGATAGGAAATACTTAGGAAAAGGATGTTATATCGGGACTGTTCCGAAGCCACAACATTCCCTCCCACCTGAAATCACCTAGGGATTTCACAAGACAACCATCGACCCGGCAGCTCTCCAGGTCCCCAGTTGCTCATAGAGTATAAATTAATATAAACTAAATAGATATCTGAGCTAAGTTGTGCATTGATAACCTTAACTAAACTACAAAAGAAAATCAAACTTAGTTAATTTAATTTTAAAATTAGAACTTACAATCTAGCTTAATAAAACAATAAGAATAAGATTCAATCAAGAGGAAGAGGGCAGACTTTGACTACTGGTCTTGTAAGTAAGCCTCTTTTGGTCTTTAAGGTCACAACCCGGATAATATTGTCCTTTCCGGGGTGGATTTGGACTACTCGACCTAGGCGCCATTCGTTAGGTGGTAGATTAGGCTCAATGATTGAAACGACTTGACCAATATTAGGATGTTTGTGATCATCCTTAAACCACTTAACTTTTTGTTGAAGCGTATGTAATAATCACTTTGCCAAATACGCCAAAAACTTTGAGAAAGCCTTTGAAGTAACTGCCAGCGTGTTCTAGGATTCATATCTTCAACGGACGGTTCTGGTAGAGCTACTAAAGGACGTCCTATAATAAAATGACCGGCCGTGAGAACATCAACTTCGCCAGGATCAGCCGATAACTGACAAATCGGTCTTGAGTTAAGCATCGCTTCAACTTTAGTTAAAACTGTAGTTAGTTCTTCAAACGACAGGACTTGTGAGCCTATGACCCTCTTGAGATAATATTTAGTAGATTTTATACCACTTTCAAAAATGCCTCCAAAGTGAAGTGCTGAAGGTGGATTTAATTTCCACGAGATTCCACGCGACGTTAATTGATCAGAAATATCCTGTTTTTATCTATCAATAATTTAACCATTTCCTCAAGATATCGTTTAGCGCCTACAAAGTTAGTGCCACAATCTGTCACAATATGTTGACATATTCCACGTCGAGACACGAATCTGTCTAGGGCGGCTAGAAACGCTTCTGTAGACAGTTCAGATACGAGTTCTAAATGAACTGCTTTTACAGATAAACAAATGAACAAGCATATGTAAGCCTTACTGACCCGTGCGTTACGTCGTCTGTTTTCTTTTATAAGAAAAGGACCGCCAAAATCAATCCCTACCTGTTGAAAACAGTAACCTTGTTGAGATCTACAAGGTGGCAGGTTGCCCATAGACGGCTGATAGGGTATAGGTTTAACCCGAAAGCAAGTTACACACTTTGTTAAAATAGAACGAATAAGATTTCTAATTCCTAAAATCCAGAACTTGCGAACAATTAGTGATTGTAACGTGCGAGGTCCACAGTGCAAATACCGTTTATGATAATAGCTAATAATTAATTGAGATAAAATAGATTGTTTCGGTAACAAATATGGATGTTTTGTGTGCTCAGGTAAGTTAAAATTAGTAAGTCGTCCACCCACTCGCATGAGTCCTAGGTTATCAATAAACGGAGACAACTTTTGTAAGTATTTAGGTAGAGGCTTCTGCGATTTTAATTTAGACATCTCTTGATTAAAGCTGGCCCGTTGGACATATTTAATAAGGCTAAGCAGAGAGCACTTTACCTCATTCGTAGTCAAGTGACCTTTCTCGCGTTGGCTTGGTTCTTTGTGCGAATTTGAAATGAAGCGAAAGACCCATGCCAATATTCGCTGTAGTCGCGATAAGGATGAATACCATTTAATAACACCTTCATAATGTTTTATCAGATTCCCGAGATTGAGCAATCAGAGTGCGTGTTCTCAACTCTGGCAACTCATCCTGGGGCTTACACCGAATTTGAGCTGGCCAGTGATCTGGACCACTAAGCATCCAATCTGGTCCTTACCACCATCGCTTACAATTGACCAATTCTGCACACGAGAGACCTCGGCTAGGAAAGTCAGCAGGATTGTCCTGAGTCGAGACATGCCTCCAGGTAGAAGGTTCAACTGCGTCAGTTATTTTAACTACTCGATGCGCAACAAAAGGTTTCAATTTGTATGGCTCTGTATTGATCCAAGCTAATACAGTTGAGCTATCAGTGTAGGCAACAATATGAGATATATTTATTTTCGAAATAAGTAAAGTTTGCATGTGTTTGAGAGTACGTGATAACAAGAGCGCACCGCACAACTCCAAACGATTAACTGTTAGAGGCTTAATCGGAGCCACTTTAGATTTAGAAATCAAAAGAGAAACTTGTTTTTGATCATCGATACTTGATCGAAGATAGACATATGCTTTGGTTGATCCATCGCAAAACCCAATCAGCTGGTGTGTAGCTGTTAAATCAATCACGGTTTTACGAGGGATTTTTATCGATTTTATATTAGACAAGTCAGACACAAATGAAACCCAATCGTTACACAGATTGGCGGGAATGATTTCATCCCAAGCCAATCCAATACGCCATAAGTTTTGAAGAAGTAGTTTGGCTAAAAGAATAAAAGGTGAAAGCCAACCCAACGGATCATAAATACGAGCAACGTGGGACAGGATTGAACGTTTCGTAAACTCCACATTCACAGGAGAGACGGAGTAAGTGAAATAGTCTTCCGCAGGATCCCATTGAACTCCTAAAACCTTAAGCGTTATTGAACTATCATCAGAAAATGTCTTCGGACACTGACAATGTTCCATGGGTAACGATCGAAGAAATAAAGGGCTGTTACTGCTCCACTTACGCAAATCTAGCTGAGCACAATTAAGAAGATTAATTAAATCTTCTTTAAGCTGAGAGGCTGCTTCGACTGAGGAAGCACCTGTAGTAATATCGTCCATGTAAGTATGATGCCGAAGAGCTTCAGCTGCATGAGGAAACTGATCACCGTGATCTGCAGCTAACTGATGTAATATTTGTATCGCTAAGTACGGCGAGCTTTTGACTCCGTATGTGACCGTACGAAGTTCAAATTCTTGAACAGGCAAGGAAGGGGATTCACGCCATAGTACGTGTTGCCACACTCGATCCTCAGGCCTTATCAAGATTTGCCTGTACATCTTAGATATGTCACATGTAAAAACTATATTATGGACCCGAAATCCAGTAATAATGTCAACCAAATCAGCCTGTTACTTCGGTCCAGTATAAACAATATCGTTTAAAGATAGTCCTTTAGTCGTCTTGTGACTCGCATTGAATACAACGCGAAGTTTGGTCGTTATGCTTTCTGGACGAATCACACAATGGTGAGGAATGAAATATCTACCAGGTGTAATATCCTTTCCCACTGGTTGCATATGATTAAGCTGCTCATAATCACGCATAAAATCGTTATAAAGTGATTTAAGTTCTGGTTGTCGGCAAAGTTTTTTCTCAATATTTATAAACTGCGACAAAGAACTATTATATGAGCCTCCCATATAGACAGACGACTGCGTCAATAAGATAGGGACTACATATCGACCGTCCGATTCCCTATAAGTTTGAGTGGAATACAGGCGTTCGACCTCCTCATCTTCTGGAGCAGGTATATGTTGATGAGGCGGTTCCTCGACTTCCCAAAATTGTTTCATCATCCTCTCCAATGAATTGGTTGAAGTAATTAATGAAGTGCCAACCGATTTTACCGGACTCTCCACATTGGTGGGTCCTGAGAGAACCCAACCAAAGACGCTATGTAAAGCAGCAGGATAGCCGGGCTCTGGGTGAATGACACGGCCGTCATAGATGTGATGAAATACTTCAGCACCCAGCAATAAATCAACATCAGACGGTTTGTCAAAGTCACGATCCGCTAATACTAAGTGTTTATAACAGTCTCGAACCGCTAGAGGAATATCAGTGGTTGGCATTTTAGAAGTAATGTTATCGATGACTATAGGATTAATATCAAATTGTGGGTCATTCGAATCACACGGGCGTATAGAGCATTGAGTCACTCCCTTGACTTGACACACAGACTGTTGTCCAAGTCCAGCCACAGTTGTGGTGCATCGACGTTATTGAAAACCAAGTCTCTTTGCGCATTTCATAGTGATGAAGCAGTCCTAAGCGCCGCTATCGATGAGCGCTCTAACTTGATGGAACGTGCCATTAGAGTCCTGCACACGCACCATGCACGTCCCGAGCAGCACCACGCACGGGCCACGAGCCTCTCCCACGAATGCACTCGTGTTAGTGTGGGCGCTACTCGAACCGGTGGTCACCGCGGTCGGTGATCGAACTTGGTTGTCGATGTGTACCAGAGTGTGATGATTACCACTACAGATAAAACATCTCATTTTTGAGACGCATTTATCAAGAGAATGTTTTCGTAAACAGTTAATGCATAAATTATTTTGTTTGACAATATTTATTCTAGCACTGGTATCCAAAGATTGAAAGGCACTTATAGATACTGTGTGCTGCGTCACAATAATAGTAGGCTTAGACTGAGTAGTGAGCACGGAACGTTTCAGGTTCGGTGCCCGCGGTGAAACATTCTTGATCTGTTTACCGCCTAAAAATTGATAAGATCGCGCCCTAATGTCGACATTAGCATTTATTTCTAAAACTTTCACATAGTTTTGAAGAAACTGCATAAGACTTTGAAAAGAAGGAATTTCCGATTTATTTTTAGATTTAAAGCGGTGGCGCGTATCTGAGTCCAGTGCGCGAAACGCTGCGTTAAATAAAATAAAATCGCCTAAGTCATCTAGCTCAAAGGCCTTAAGGGCATTGACTGACTCACAAAGAATATTAGTATATGTTTGTAAATCATTGAAGTTAGGAGTTTTTAAATAAGGATAGTTATTTATTTGATCTAAATACGCCACTGCTAAAATGCGCTTATTTTGATAACGCTTAATAAGTTCATTGAATACAAGCTCATAATTATCGGAAGTTAATTTTACCTTCTTTGCGATCCCTAAAGCGGATCCCGATAAACAAGAAATGAGATAGTGAAATTTAGTAATATTCGCGATGGATTTATTATTATGAATTAAGGTTACGAATGTGTCGTAAAATGTTTGCCAATTCTCAATTTTTCCGTCGAACTTCAGAAGCTCGATTTGAGGCAGTCTAGCTTGTATCTTTTCCGCGTCGGGCGTAAAGGTGTAGTTAACGTCAGCGGACGTTGGGCTGCTGCCTCGTTTGCGCTCCGGTAGGGAAATCTCCGCGGCAAAACTTAGAAATTCATAGTACATACATCAAATGCAGACAACGCTTGCATATCTATTTTTTCTTTAGGAAACAGTGCCAGTTTTAACGAATTAATTTTTTCCGTAAGCAGCACATATTCATCACGAATGTTCTCAATTTTAAGAAATCTAGATTTAAATTGGCTAACTTTAGATGAACTGGAGTCTTCCCGTATTTGAGTGGATAAATCGAAAAGAGTTTGAATAGAACGAAAAACATACTCTCGCTGTGACGTATAAAGTTTGAGTTTGATTTCTTCTTGCGACATGATTATAAAATAACAGCGAAAATTAAATATGAATGTTAAGTATAATTATTAACGACAGATATTTAAAACAATATTTAAGTTTTTCAAAACTAAATTAACACTCAAATACTGAACTTAATGTTAACATTTTTTAACTATTTGAATTAGATAACAATTAACAAACGACCCAACACTCATAGATATACTCGTACAAGTATTTATACTTAAGTGCTATTATTCCAAGACCAAATGAATCATTTCCATAAACTGATTTAGTAATTTTTTCCAACAATAATTATAAAATACCCTCAAGTTATAATAATTTTCAAAGCGTAAGACTATCAATGCACATTCGAAATAAACTTAGCAATTATAACGCAACCAAATAAGATAAGTCTGCAGAGTTTGAGCAATACGAAACACTTCACGAGCATTCAAGTCTAGCAGGATTATAATGGAAACGAATTAGTTACTTTCAATTATAAGAAAAATAGATTGAAATATCAAAGTTTTCCTTAGAAATTGAACTTGATATTATCTTATGGAGCGGACTGTATAAACATAGAAATCCATAGGTACCCGGATCGTATGGACCAGAGATTATGTTACGGCTTGAATGTTTCGCAATGTGTTTCGTGGGTGGTTTTGGGAACCAGAGAACAACCGGACCAAGGGCTGGCTAACCCGATGATCCCAACCGGGAAGTAAACGAAAATAGCTTTAGAACTGGGTAGATAAGGCAAGGATACTCACAAGACTGGAGCACTCCTCGTGGTTATGGTGAAGTCTGTATATTTAGGCTGAAGTTCTCGTGTATACACAGATACCACACTGCACTTCGAATGTATATGGACACGAGCAATTGCACGATAGTCTTACAACTTATTTATTGAGTATTTTTAAACGAGCGGAACACGTTTTATGCGTGCGCGGCCATCTTGCTTCCTATTTTCTCGACGACAGGTGGCGCACCATTTTGAGTAGTGTGTATATGGGGGAGGCGGGAGGATAGGAAATACTTAGGAAAAGGATGTTATATCGGGACTGTTCCGAAGCCACAACAGATATAATTTTTCTAACCAACCATAAAAATCATCATCATCATTACAGCCCTTCACAAGTCCACTGCTGAACATAGGCCTCCCCCAAAGAATGCCACAAAGCACGGTCCTGAGCCACCTGCATCCATCGACTTCCTGCATGTCTTACCAGGTCGTCACTCCATCTTGTGGGGGGACGCCCTACACTTTGCCTACCGGTACGAGGCTGCCACTCGAGAACCTTTCTTCCCCATCGGTTGTCGGTTCTTCGAGCTATATGGCCGGCCCACTGCCACTTCAGCTTACTAATCCGTTGGGCTATGTCGGTTACTCTGGTTCTACTGCGGATATCCTCATTCCTAAGTTTATCACGCAGTGAAACTCCGAGCATAGCCCTCTCCATAGCTCGCTGAGCGACCTTGAGCTTCCTCATACGGCCAGCAGTGAAGGACCACGTCTCAGTTCCGTAAGTCATCACTGGCAACACGCACTGGTTGTACAATTTTGTTTTAAGGTTTTGAGGTATTTCTGACGAGAAGATGTGTCGTAGCTTCCCGAACGCTGCCCAGCCGAGTTGAATCCGTCGATTGACCTCTCGGTCGAAGTTGGACTTACCTAGTCGGACTATTTGTCCCAGGTAAACATACTCGTCAACAACTTCGAGCTTAGTGCTCCCAACAACTACCGGCATAGGTGTGACATGGACATTAAACATAATCTTTGTTTTGTCCATGTTCATCTTAAGACCTATCCGTTGGGAAACACTATTGAGGTCATTGAGCATAGTGCTTAGTTCCTCCAGCGATTCTGCCATGAGGACTATATCGTCGGCAAATCGAAGGTGAGTGATGTACTCGCCATTGATGTTAATTCCGTATCCTTTCCAGTCCAGAAGCTTGAAAACGTCTTCCAATGCAGCGGTGAAGAGTTTCGGGGATATAACGTAACCATAAAAATATGATTAGAATATGTATATAAGTATAGAGGTTCCCTCACACGGGACAGTAATAATATAATATCATATTTTCCATTATCTACACATGAAAACTTTTAAAATCTCTGAATCCCGAAGTATGTTCATATTAAGAGGCTGAATAGAGCCACATTGATATGCATGGGGATCGTTTTGTAATTTCACATCTTTCTCGAAAAAACATTGTACTAATTTCAGGTGGCGGTTTGCAAAACACGATTCCACAAAAATTCACTCAATAGAAAATAATTGCAAAGTTACTTCTGAAAATACTTAAATTTTCAACGTCAACTTTTCTTACGTGGTAGAGCCATGCTGCAGCTATATTAGTAGTAGGTATAGTTGTAGCACGAATGGGTCGGCTCGACAGGGGAAGGGCCACACTCTCACGGAATACCATGTAAAATAGCAGTTGAACCCTGCTGTGTTTCTTATGGTATGTGTAGAGAACCGGAGAACCTTTTTACTGTAAATGAGGCCTTACATCTTAGTCTTCACGGGTGACAACGCATCTACATTTTGATACGTAATCGAGAATAGATGTAGATGTCTATGGAACGTAGCAACCACTTAACATCAGGTGAACTGTGTGCTCGTTTGTCACCCTTATTCTATTAAAAAAAAACTTTCTGAGATTTCAGTAAAATAATTTTAAGTATTGTAAGCACTCGTACAATTATATATCTCATGTTAATAAAGCTATTGGGCTATTTTGATTTCAAATAAAGTGATTTTACTTTATTGGTTAAATAATTTATTTACCCTTCTATATCAAGAACCGTTTTTCAGTCACTCCTATTGAATTTGACAGTGCTTGCTGAAATTTAGCATCTTTAGATGGATCAGAATCGCGCGCTGATCGGGCTGTTAGACATTGCAAAAATAATGGAAAATATTTATTTTTACTTTCATGCCGAAGACTACCTTGTTTTATTTTATTACGGTCAAATAATATTTATTAGGTTATAAAGCAAGTATTTACAAATATTTTCATTGTTTTGTTATTCTATTGTTTACAGTTATTATCACGTCTTAGCTTTACACCAAGAATTACATTAGAAATACTTGATGGGATGCGATGTAACGCGCATACTTTATTTTCATCAAGAACTTTAATATATATATATATATATATATATATATATATATATATATATATATATATATATTTGGTTTTTTTTTACCAGTAGAGTTTCAACACAAACTTAAAAAAGTTCAATGAATTAAAAAAATGCCGATAATTATATAATTTCAAGCCAGTGTTTTTCATTTAAAGATCAGTTATAAACAGCCAAAATTCTTATTTTCATTTTGATTAATTTAATTCGAGACTACAATAAATGTGAAAGGGCTTTTATCTGCAATAATAATTTTCATCAAAAATAACATAGACTTATAAAAGTCATATACACGGTCAATCATACTGAAGATTATCAATTGTACTACAAAATATTTAAAAGACTATTTCCAGTATAATGACCCGAATATCATCATTAATGTTTGACTCGCACACTTAAAAGTTTTATCACGTGGCTAAATGATTAACTATTATATTATGATAAGGTTATGCTTTTCTATAAAAAGTTGCAAGAAATTTTAAATCACGGACCTATTGGTTTGTTTTACTTTTCTCTTAATTAGTGAAAAACAAGATGGACTGATCTAAAAGTTTACTTTCTTGTGTAAAAAGTGCTATTTAGAATTTTATGCAAATGATAATTAAAATTTCTATGTAAATAAGTGTGACATAGCGGGTATTATATTCAATGGTAGCGGCCATCCATATTAGCAAAGCCAGTATCATTTTCTGTACAGAAACCGGCAAAGTGTTGCTCAAGGTACTATAAACAAAGCAGCTGATAAATGTTACACTCATAACTGTTAACAAAAACTGTTTCTGCAAATGGTCTTATAGATAATAATAACTGTTCCGCCGTGTTAGGTGCAGGAGCTATTATTAGAAGGAGAAGAGGTAAAATTTTGTTTTAGAAATGCGCAATCAATATTGTTTTGTCTGCAATTGAGCATAAAATAAAAAATAACTTCAGCCAAAGAGCATAACTGGCATTATACTCAGAGCCCATCAATTGGGATGGAAAAAAATAATTTTACCAGGTTTAAAAAAATCAATCAAAATTCAAAAAAACATAAATATTAAAATCAAAAAATTAATATATGTATGTCTATACATACATATAATGATTTATGGCCGCTTAGTAACTGACGGTGAAACAGTATAACATCCTACAGTGACGCCGAAACTAAGAGGAGAGAATCACTGTAGAAAAGGTAATAATTTATTGCGGAAATTTTGTGATAAAATTTAAAAAATTACAAACTTATCCAAGTTAACTTAGTCTAACTTATCTTATATGCCTTACAAAAAAAAAACAAATAATAAAATAGTCAGATGGCGTCAGTTTTTAAGAAGATATAACAAAAATAAACAAAAAAGAATTTCAAAAAAGTTTAGTATTTAATTGATTATATACCGCTGACACTTAATCACGCTTTTCGAAACCACGCCAGTTGTAAACAATACTTGTGTGAAAAGACAAAATCTTTTTTTAAATTTCCGCCGAGTTGTAAGTAGAAAGCCAAATAGGTCATGTGTCAATTTTATTTAAATATATTTTATATGAAGTGATCTTGACTACGATTCATCAATTAACCATTGGTAAACATTAAAACAGGAATTTTACAATTGTGTTTACAAGAAACATTATTAGTTGTACCTTGCAGCTTGTTCATTATTTTTATTATAAATACCTATAAATGTATATATTATTAATAAATAGTTCCCATAATATTTTGGATTATTTTTTATTTTGAACTCTCTGCAATGTTCTACGCTCTATAGAAAATGTGGCGTATGACATGATTGACAATCTTTCGAACGTTTTATCTAGGTACAAAGATGTTTTACGTTTTCGTCACCTCCACGTGATATTTTTGTCAGCATAAGGTACCCTTCTGTATCTAATATAATATAAATATAATATAATATAATATAAATAATATAAATATTGCTACAAATTAATGTAAAAGGCTATACAAATCCCTCTACTGGGCACAGAACTCTTTTTTTTATTTCTGAGAGGGTTTTAGGGCAAGAAAATGCCCGCCGAACTGCCCCAATGCGTGTTGACGAAAATTGCAATTACAAATTGCATTCGTTCTGTTGAGGATCAAACCCGGGAAAAATTTACAGCGAACCCTTTGACCCAGATCTACTAATACGATACAAATAAATACGATTTAACATATATAATAAAAAAACTCTTACTTACTTGAAACTTGAACACTTGATAGCTCGTGACGCCTACCGGACAAAGCTACAGCACAATGTAATTGAAGATGCGTAACTGCAACATAATTCTCAGTGATGCGCAAGCGTAACGGGCAGTATGTCACTTTTATAATTGTCATCTTTGCAGTTTATTAAACTTTGCACTTTTATTAGTAATACAGAACGTAGTTGCTAGACGGTGTAGACGTTGGTAAAAATCTCTGCGATAGCCGTTTCGTCAAGGTTATTCAGAGTAGATAAAGCCTTAAGTCCAGTTTTTACCTGCTTTTGTGAGTCATCGGTTAAGCGATCTTTGAATCTACCTCTTACATTTTAAACTTCTGGACTTTTCAAAGTTTGACTCGTTTTGTCCATCTTTCATGTGTTGTCTTTTTAAAATAAATTGGAGATAATTTACAGTCTATTTCATGTTGGCGAAGTGACTTTTACAGGCTATAGAAACCTGCAACCAACTTCAAAAAAGAAGGCTATGGCATTGTCACCTTTCAAGAATCACAGCTTCGAATTTCACTGACTCTATTTATCCTTCATAACGGAACACAGGATGCAGGCAATATTATTTAGCAGTAGAAATAGCTAAGTGGGCGTTCTTTTGAACTCTTATTAAAATTAAGGCAATGGATTTCTAGTTTGACCTTCTGCATCTATTACTTTGGATATTTTTTCTTAGATCAATGCTCTTCTGTTTTTAGCGCATTGGCATGACCGTATTTAAGTTTTTGTGGTTCTGTTAAGGGTGCATGTTCGGCTACCGTATGTTAGGTAGGGTAACAGGCCGTAATCTATGTTTTTGACGTGACAACGTCTTCTAATTCAATGAAGCTGACTGCACGCATGAAAAACCATGGCTCATGCGGCGTTACCTCGCTCTGAGGCGTTCAATTTAAGGCTTGAAATGCAAGCGAGAGCGCGGAATGAGCGACAAAGAGCCACAATTGGCCTCCGCGTTCGGCAGCATTCGACATCTGTCTCTCTCCTACTTGAGTGAGCGATACGTTCGCATGGACAGCTGCTATACAATAATACATTTACATGTTTTCGTCAAGTATGAAGTGCAAAGAAAAGTGAATGTGGCGTCAATTGTTTATAGCAACGATAATTGCGGCGATAAAGGTAATGATTCTTTCGATATTAAATATATGTTCAGTGATATATTGTCCAATATTCGTGCTTTCATCATTAAAATAAATAGCATCGGTCCGCTAGTGCAGCGATTGTAGGTTATGCTATAATTGACAAAACTATAACAATAAGTTAACAGAACTACTTCACGATGATTAAAAAATCAATTGCTTTACTATTTGATCGAAATAATTATAGAGCGGAGCTATGATTTCAAAAAATTAAAACATATCATCACATATCATAACAACGTGTCTGAAATGATAGCCAGCCAGCCGTCAAAGAGAACAATTTTCTCCTATATCAAACACATTGATTTTTAAAAGCTAGAGTTACAAAAATTTTAATGATGTTTCCAAATTTAATTCAATTATTCTTATAATAAATTATTCAAAATTATTACTTTTTTAAAACAAATTACAATTAAATTTGCAAAAATAATTAAGTAACTAATTGAACAACAACTTTTATTCAGTTTACTTGCTCAAAGAAATAATGTCAATACAAAATTTATTATTATAAAATAATAAAATCAAAAATTAAATTTTAACAGTAGAGTAGAAATTTAAACAATAAATTTTATTTAAGTATTTTGTAAATTTAAAATAATTTTCTGAACGAAGAATTTTATGAAAAATTTTTCTAAATTGTTTCGAACGACGATTCATTTTGCAGAACCGCTTACAATCGCTCCATGGAAAAACAACCTGACGAACCAGAGGATTTCACGAATGAGCCACTACCTTCGATGAGTGAACCCGTGGAGGTTCAAGATGCTGTAGCTATACTTTAGCAACGCCATTCGCACAGCCAATAATCGCTGCTTCAAAATCGAAAGCACAAAAACAACGTGAGTACAGACAGCGTATCGCAGCATCTAGAATTCCTGCTCAGGCGGCTGCTGCGAGAAAATCAAAAAACGAAAGACAACGAAACAACAGATTACGCCAAGCTGCTAACTTGGCTATTGCCAGAGGTTCTCTTGAAGCGACAACTACACCTTCATCTCGTTCAGGGGAAGAGCCGAACAATGTTCAAACTAGAAATCAACGACAACACGCGCAACAACAATCTACCACCACTGCAGATCAACCTGATAAGCGAGTCAATCTCACAAATGAGCCACTCTTTCTGGTAATTCCTGTTCCAGGTTTGAGGTTCAAGAAGCTGTTGCATCTACCTCTGCGACGCCATTTGCAAAACCAATAACTGCTGCTCCAAAAACAAGGGCACAAATACAACGTGAGTACAGGCAGCGGGTTGCTGCATCCAAAACTCTTGCACAAGCAGCAGCTGCAAGAGAAGATGTAGATGACAATTCTGCAGAAGCAGGACCATTGACCAGTACAACTTCGCCAGCAGCTAGAGAAGAAATTGTTACTTTATGGTTCGAGTTTCCAGATGAAACAACAGAAACCAGAGCAAAAGTTAAATGTCGACCTCAAGTGCAAAGCAAGCCAAATACTTTGTCTACAAACTGGGTACAAGTTCATAAGAAAATAGTAAATATTACACTAACAAAAACTATTAAAATATAAACGGAAACAATTTCCTTGCGTTCCTGCTTGTGCCATAACTATTCACAAGTCACAAGGTGGAAGTTTTGCTGTCATTTTTTATAAATACTCATCCAAGCAACCGCAATAGTTGGTGTACGTGGCGCTGAGTCGGGTAACAAGTATAGAAGGCTTGCATATTATCACCGAAAAAGATGCTCCATTTCGCTTTAAACACGGACGGGAGGGAAACGATTCGCAGACAACAAGAGATATCCGTAACGAATACATTCGACTTCGTGGACACACACTTCGAACAATTACTGATAATGCAGTAAAATTCTGTTATAACTCAAACAATGCAGGACAAACTTTAATAACGATCCTTAATTCACAGAGCTGCCCCCATATATTCAAACTAACAAGCAGACTAAGCTCTGCAGCTTATGTTGTAAAACAGATTAAAGATCTTACTAGTGTTGAGTCAGGTAGAATAGTTTATTGCAGTTATTTCCATAACATAATGTCTTATGGGATTTTACTATAAGGAAATGCGGTTGATTTGAGAACTATTTTTGTTTTGCAGAAGAGGACCATAAGTGCTATTAACAACCTTAAACCGAGAGAATCTCTTAGATAAAAAATTAAAGAAATAAATATATTAACTTTGGCCTCTCTGTATAATGTATGTTCACAAAAACAAAGGTAGTTTTAGTAAAAAAAAGTAATATACACGGAATTTACACAAACTAGTGATACCATAGTATTTCGACTCCACAGAGTCAGTGTAATTCATTCTTCGGGCAATTTATACGCTATTACAACAAAGTTTCAGTAAATTTACAAGGTATCTCTATTGCCAAGTTTAAATATTTTACTAAATAAAAACTGTATAAAAAGTGTTATAATAATATAAATGATAACATGGTTGATAATAACCCCTGGGAATGAAGAGATCGATTTCAAGCTGATTCTAAAATAAATTTTGTAACTAGTTTGTACAACCATTAATGAAAAATTTACTTTAAAAAGTCCTGCTTGGTTTTTTGCTGGTTCTCCCATCAGACAGAGGTTTTGTTTAGAACCAGTGGTAAAGTAAATAATGACTTTTAATAAGAATTACACATGTGATCTATATTGAATAAAATAAAATATTCTATTCGATTCTAGTCGATTCTATTCAATGGACAAAATATCTGCAGAAGAAATGCGGAAATGATTTTTTTCCAGGCATGTTTCTCTTTAGAAATTACCTGCGTCAACGTATTTTAATATAAATAGGGCTTTTTGTGCAAAATAAGGGTGCCACTTATATTTTAAGCAATACAGCAAAAAATATATATGTAAGACATTTTGACACCACTAAGCTGTAAATCTCAGGTGTTACTCCCGTGTGCTTAATTTATCCTCATCTTCAAAAAGTAGGTAATTTTTTCAAGATTTTCTTTTTGTTCGTTTTTGTTTTGTCGTGATAGAGCCTTATTGTTTGACTTACTCACCTGATGGTAAAATATGATGTGACAGAAGATTGCAAGGTACACTGTCTCTGTTTAACAAAAGTTATTTCCAACCCACTCTTGCCTTGGAGACATCCACGTAGTCATCTGATGGAAAGACAGACGCTGGAAAATTGTTCCACTTCTTTGCTATACGCATAACGAACGAAAAATCAATCAGTTTGGTTCACACGTATGGTATGAAATGACACGGGGGGCTGGTGACCCTCTGACCTTCTAGTTGTACGATGGTGGAATACAGGAGTAATTGGTAAGGAATTGAGTCAAGTAATTTCTGCGTTTACAATTCAAAATGAAACCCGTAGATTACCGACAGACTGGTTATACTAAACGTGTGCTCGAGGCTACCTTAAACAAGTTTCAGGTGATCAAAAAGCCTCGTAATACTCCTCTCTACTGACTCCAAAGCTGCTAGATGACATTTTGCAACACCTGCTCATATGTGTACACTTTGCATAATGTAAGAAGCTGTTGCGGTCTAAAATACCGACACAGCCGTACCTTTAAAATAATACTAAACTTCTTTGCTCACTGCTTGTATTTGTTTTGGTCTTAGGCTGAGATCTATAGATCGTACTTTGATTTTGTTTAGACTTAACTTACGAAAAACTTAGCTGAGTATATGCTTAGCATAATCTTTGATTTCGAATTTATAGTTTTATCGAGCTAAGATTATGCTAAGCTTTGGCTAAGTCTCAGACTCTCAAAAATTAATGGATGATTTATTCCACGCATTATGTTATTGATTTTAGTGAATAATATATATATTTAAAAATCGAAAATATTCCAAGTTTTTAAATTTTGTTTCACAAATAAGTTATTATTACATGAAGTAGAAATTAAGCGAATTTAAAGAGAGATAAAAGAACATTTAACTCATTTTACTTTAAAAATATGACATAGAAACGGAACGTTTGATCAGCCGGTCGCGCGCGGGCTGTATAATCACTGTTTCTATTTTCTGCCGACTTCCAAAAAGGAGACGGTACTCAATTCGACGCGTATGTTTTTTTTATGTGTTTTACCTCATAACTTTTTACTGGGTGGACTGATTTCGATGATTCTTCTTTTATATGAAAGCTGATACTTCTCGTGTGGTCTCATATGAATTTGATCAAGGTCAGACCAATATTTTTTGAGTTATTTGAGTTAATCTTAATACCTTATATTGAAGTCGGCTGTACAAAATTTTTAATTTTAAATTATCTAACGTGAAGCTTTTGGTTTATCGATATGGTGTGCATTTTAATTTTTTATTTATATTATAAATTCCTGGTCTTTTCATTACGACTGGCTTTGGAACTTGGACTCCCGATCCTACCTACCTATTCATATTCACATACGCTTCAGAAAATTGGACCCGAAAATTTTTGGGCTTTTCGGTAACCCAAGCTTGTTCTGTGTGATATCATGGACAATATAGATAAAGTTCTATCTACTTAAGAAAATATAGATAGATTGGGAACTTCAGCAGATATCAATTTTCAGCGCATGCTTAAATTCTATGTTCGAAATGAATACAACCAAAACCCTTTCAAGCTGTATGACGAAAATGAATTTAGAAGAAGATACAGTTTCACTAAACTTATTATTAAATTTAATCAAATGAGGATGGATTTTTATTTTTATATGCTCATAAATTTGCTATTAGCAATAGTTGCTTTGGCTGTGGCTTCTTCTGGGATCGTAGCTACACTGCTTGAAGGTGGACGAACTGCTCATGCTACCTTCAAGTTACCACTCAATTTAACAACAGCTGAGTCATTTGTAACATATCGAAACAAAGTAATTTTGCTGAAGTAACATTAAAATTTGCAGGTATAGACTTAAGAGAAAATTGTTAATCACACGGGTAATTCTATGTGGCTTGCTCACGCGTAAGCTCGCCCAGTACTCTGATAATTTTGGCACACAGTAATAGATTAGCAATAAATTTGGTGTATAAAGAAGTTTTGTAGTTTACTAGCTTTTTTCTACGACACCAGTTATAATTGTGGCTTGTACCAGCAGACTGTTTCACACATGTTCGCGATATAACCGAACTCCACGCGGACGAAGTCGCGGGCCAAAAGCTAGTATACTTATATTGAGCGTGCAGTTGAATTTTACATAAAATAGAAATCTTCAAATATTAAAACGTAATGATGTTTTTCATCATCATCATCATTACAGCCCTTCACAAGTCCACTGCTAAACATAGGCCTCCCCCAAGGAATGCCACAAAGCACGGTCCTGAGCCACCTGCATCCATCGACTTCCTGCATGTCTTACCAGGTCGTCACTCCATCTCGTGGGGGTCGCCCTACACTTCGCCTACCGGTACGAGGCTGCCACTCAAGAACCTTTCTTCCCCATCGGTTGTAGGTTCTTCGAGCTATATGGCCGGCCCACTGCCACTTCAGCTTAATAATCCTTTGGGCTATGTCGGTTACTCTGGTTCTACTGCGGATATACTCATTCCTTAGTTTATCATGCAGAGAAACTCCGAGCATAGCCCTCTCCATAGCTCGCTGAGCGACCTTGAGCTTCCTCATACGGCCAGCAGTGAAAGACCACGGCTCAGTTCCGTAAGTCATCACTGGCAACACGCACTGGTTGTACAATCTCGTTTTAAGGTTTTGAGGTATGTCTGACGAGAAGTAGTGTCGTAGCTTCCCGAACGCTGCCCAGCCGAGTTAAATCCGTCGATTGACCTCTCGGTCGAAGTTGGACTTACCTAATCGGACTATTTGTCCCAGGTAAACATACTTGTCAACAACTTCGAGCTTAGTGCTCCCAACAACTACCGGCATAGGTGTGACATGGACATTAAACATAATCTTTGTTTTGTCCATGTTCATCTTAAGACCTATCCGTTGGGAGACACTATTGAGGTCATTGAGCATAGTGCTTAGGTCCTCCAGCGATTCTGCCATAAGGACTATATCGTCGGCAAATCGAAGGTGAGTGATGTACTCGCCATTGATGATAATACCGTATCCTTTCCAGTCCAGTAGCTTGAAAACGTCTTCCAATGCAGCGGTGAAGAGTTTCGGGGATATAACATCACCCTGTCTTACACCTCTCTGCAATTGGATAGGTTTCGTAGTCTGGTTCTGTACTCGGATAGCCATCGTAGCTCTACTGTACAAACACTTCAGCTTTTCGATATACCGACAGTCAACTTGGCACCGCTAACGAGACTGCAGCACCGCCAAAATTTTGACGGAATCATAGGCATTCTCATAGTTCACATACGCAAGGTAAAGTGGCAGATTATACTCCTCTGTCTTCTGTACAATATGCCGCAGGGTATGTATGTGGTCTATGGTGCTAAAGCCCTTTCGGAAACCGGCTTGTTCGGGAGGCTGGAAGTCGTCAATTCTGCGCGCGAGACGATTCGTAATGACTCTCGAAAACAGCACGTAGACGCGGCTCAGAAGGGAAATCGGTCTGTAGTTCTTCAAGGGAGCGTTGTCACCTTTCTTGAAGAACAAGACCACCGCACTTCTGCTCCACGCCTCCGGTGTAATGCCATCATGGAGGACGGAATTAAAGAGCTTCTGGAGGACTTCAAGTACCGGTCTTCCACCTGCTTTCAGAAGCTCCGCTGTAATTCCTATAAATAAATGTTTACACAAATTATAATTAATTTTATATTTTTATATATTATGTATTCAAAAAAATCTTCGAACAAAAACTAGGATGTATTGACATACAGTACAGTACAGTACTGATGTACTGCATTCTAAGATTTGATTTATATATATATATAAGACACATATCATTTTGACCGTGAAACTTCTTTTATTCTAAATGGATAACATATTATTATTTGAGGATATAGACACTTCGGGTGATATCAAATGTACCTACGTTGATGATCCAATCAATTGTAAAAGTTATTTGGACCTAACTGAAAAAGGCAATCCATTTTCAATCCTATGTGTAAATATACGCAGTATACATAGTAACTTGGATAGGTTCCTAGTGTTTTTATCTCGGTTAGATGTAATGATTGATATTCTGGTATTCACTGAATGCTGGATTAATGAAAACTCACAAATACCAATCATCAATAATTATGAAGCTTTCAGCACTAAGCAAACTTTCAATCAAAATGATGGTGTTATTATATATGTTAGGAGTATTTTTCGGAATATTGAAGTTTATGAACCAAGTATAAAGGAAGGTAATTGTCTAATTGTAAAAATAGATCAGCAATACACAGTCATTGGTACATATAGACCACCAAGTTTTAAAAATGCTAGTCCCTATCTAGACTCCATCGACTGCATATTGCGTGACATAAAAACTAAGCATATTGTTTTCACAGGTGATACTAACCTTGATATTATGTCAAATAGTCCAACATGCTACACCATTGACTATCTAAACATCATGGCTTCCTATGGCTTACGTCCTGGAATAAGTGTCCCAACAAGAGATGGTACCTGCCTAGATCATTTTATGGTTAAAACAGGTCTTCGAGCACAAACCCTTGTATTCGAACATTTTACGGACCATGCTCCAATACTATTATGTTTAGAATCATCGTCAATAGGGAAGTGCGATAGAAGCATTTATTTAACTAAGACTTTTATGAACTTTGACAAAATGGGAGAGAGACTTAAATCTATTAACTGGTCTGAGTTTTATTACTTACAATCAGCTAATGATGCAGCTCAGTACTTAATCACATTGTTGCAGAAAATTATTATAATAAACACAGATACTAAAAAAATTCCCAATAGAAATAGGCCATTAAAACCTTGGATCACCACTGGTGTAGTAAGATCTATACGAAAGCGAGATAAAATTCATAAACGACTTAAAAATAATATAAATGATGAGGACCTTAAAAACTACTATATACAGTATAGAAATATTTGTAACAATATTATAAAAACATTAAAGTGTAACTATTACCAATCTCAACTCGAAAAACGTGCAGGAAACAGCAACGAAACATGGAAAACTATTAAAGAATTGTGTAATCTGAATAAACCAAAATCGAAATCTATGGAACTATTAAGAATCAAAGAAAATTCGACTGACTCCCTTAATAAGGTCAATAAGTACTTTACATCGATTGGTAAAATCCTTGCCAACGAGACTCTTAATAAGTTAAATAAAAGCGAGGCAGATTTAACACGAGAAGTAACTAATAACAATAGTCCTAAAAACTCCATGCTACTGTTACCAACTGACCCAGTAGAAGTAAGATGCGTGATATTGAATCTTAAGAATAATAGTGCTGCAGTTCATGATCAAATTCCTACAAGAATGTTAAAAATGTTTCATAGTATTCTAGCGGAGCCAATATCACATCTCTGTAATCTTAGTTTCTCATCAGGAGTTTTCCCTGAGATATTTAAGAAAGCCACTGTGTCGCCTATTCATAAGGCAGGTGATAAAACCCTTGCTTGTAACTACCGACCTATAGTTTTATTAAGTGTCTTGTCCAAAATTGTAGAAAAAATTGTCAACAAGAGGCTAATTGGTTATCTAGAATCCAATGAGTTGCTATCTCCCAACCAATTTGGCTTTAGAACCGGTAATTCAACGGAAGACTGTATACTTAACGTGACCTCACAAGTAAATAAGTACGTAGATGAGGGTGACAGATGTGTAGGTGTTTTTATTGACCTACAAAAGGTCTTTGACACAGTGTCAACTTCGATTCTTTTGCGGAGGTTGGAGAACTTGGGTATAAGAGGGACTGCACTGCAATGGTTTCAAAGTTATTTATGTGACAGAAAGCAGTGCGTCAGAGTGGATGGACATTCCAGTAATGACATGCGATGTACATACGGTGTCCCACAGGGCAGTACTCTCGGACCAACATTATTTTTAACTTACGTAAATGATATGAGTAAACTAGAATTAAATGCCGGCAATATAACTATGTATGCTGACGACACCGTTATAATATTTCATGCAAAGAGCTGGGAGCGTGTGAAACAAGTTGCTGAGGCGGGATTGGCTAAAATTTCTTGTTGGCTAGAAAATAATCTACTTTCACTAAATAAAACCAAAACAAAATTAATCTGTTTCAGCAAAACTCTAGCGGGTCAACCAAATGACAAATTTAAATTAAAGATTCATACAAGTCCATGTAACAAACTTGATGATGTTCCAATATCTTGTAACTGCCCTTTCATAACTAAAACTAACACAATAAAATATTTTGGAATTATAATTGACAAAAAACTTCAGTGGAAACATCAAATAATATCACTTAGTAAAAAGATAAGAAAGCTAATTTATGTTTTTAAGTTACTAAGGCTTGTAGCGAGTCCAAAATTATTGTTGCAATCTTACAGGACTCTCTGTGAGTCTTTAATATGTTACGGTATCTGTTCATGGGGTGGGGCTTGTAAGACAATTCTTGTCGAAGCTGAACGTGCCCAACGATGTTTTTAAAAGTAATGCTATTACTTCCATTTCGTTATCCAACTGCACTAGTATATGAAAAAGCCCGAGTATTAAGCGTAAGAAAACTTTTTATCTATCAATGCATACGAAGGTACCACCGTATAACTGCACCATGTATCAAAATTCCAAAGAAAAGGACATTTAAATACCCGACCCCTAGAACAAGAAGTATTTTTGCGAAAAGACACTATAGTTACATTGCCCCGCATTTATACAATAAGTTATACAAGGACTTTTAATTAAACTTAAATAATTACAGTAACCACCAAATAAAGGCAAGGATCAGAGTGTGGTTAGAGAATCTTGTTTATGACAACACAGAAGCACTTATGCCGTAGGTTTACCACACGCAATAATCACACATATATATTCCAAACACACACACACACATACACACACACACACACACACACACACACACACACACCCACTCACACAGTTACACACACACCAACACACGAAAACACACACACACACACACACAAATGCGTTTAAAATATATTTTTTCTCATTTCTTATTTATATTTCTGTACTTGTTTAACTAAATAACTAAATTATTATTATTATATAGAAATTGACCTTTTGACAAGGCTAACTTTAAGGGGAGGAACTGGTTCCTGAAACACAATTATACTAGCACAGGGACCAGGGAATCAATGAACTTATGTAAAAAGGTTGTTAGTAAATAAATAAATAAGTTCCATCCTCGCCTGGGGCCTTGCCGTTTTTAAGGTGCTGGAGAGCCATTCTAATCTCGCTCAGACTGACGTTCGGGATATCTTCTTAATAGTGTCGGATAAGACTCGCTCTTCGATCATTACTCACACTTGCGTGTGGTTCCAACGATGACGTGTACAGCTGCCCATAGAATCTCTCAATCTCACTCAAAATCTCAGGTGTCCCGGAAACGATGCTGCCACATTCGGTCTTCAGCTTTGACAGTTGGATCTTTCTGGCACACAGATCTCTGGCAAAGACTTTGGAGCCTTGATTCCGCTCGATCGCTTTTTCAATACAAGCTTAATTGAAGTTACGTAAGTCCCGCCGCATGCATTTGGAGATCTGTCTGTTCAGTTGCCTGTATGCTGTCAAATCTGATGAAGAATGTAGCTTCATCTCTCGTGTAACAGCCATGAGATTAAGAGTGTGATCGGAGAGTTTTTGTGTTCTTCTGCGGTGGGTCTTGCAGAACTTAGCTCCGACCGCATGGACAGTTTCCACGAGCCTGTCATTCATATCGTCCACTTCATTTCAGTCTTCTAGGCACTGAAAACGGTTTTGTAACTCGAGCTGAAAGGTTTCGGGACACTGGAACAGAGCACGAGGGGGACGGAGCGTTGACTTCATTAGACGAAACCTCTCCAACTTAACGTTTAGGTTCAGTGTGCCTCTATTCATTCGGTAATCGCTACCAGTTTTCACCCTCGCGATCACGGAGACATCACTGAACAGTTGTCGTCTGGTCGTCATAATGAAGTCAATCTCATTTTTTGTCGAACCGTCGGGGCTCGACCAGGTCCACTTCCTGTGGGGCCGATTCTGGAAGAAAGAGTTCATCATAAAGAGTCCCTCTTTCTCCATGAAGTCGGCCAGCTGCTGGCCCCTTGGGTTTCGTTGCCCTATTCCAAATTTCCCTACTTTCAGCTCACCATTCTCTCTTGTGCCTAGTTTTGCATTGAAGTCTCCCATTAACACCGTATATTGGGTTTTGGAGGAATGCATGGCTCTAGAGATATCCTCATACATTTCCTCCACCTCCTCATCGGGGTGTGCCGAGGTTGGTGCGTAAACCTGTATGACCTTCAGCGAATACCGTTTGGTGATTCTGAGTATAGAGTACGCAACCCTCGTCGACACAATCCCGATCTTTACAACGTTGTTAACGAGAGACTTGTGGACGATAAATCCGACACCTCCTTGGGACAGATGGTCGCCCTCCCGGTGATAGAGCAAGTTGCCGGATTCGGGGATTACCGTGTCCTCCCCCTCCCTTCGGACTTCGGATAATCCTATAATATGCCAGCGCAACTTGTCTATCTCTTCTTCCAGCTCCACGATCTTCTCGTCAGTCCTCAGGGTGCGTGCGTTGTACGTTGCCAGGTCGAGTCGTCTAAGGTGGCAACCGAACCTCCACCGGAGATTCTTAGCACCCCCTGCCCCGCCATTACCATGGTCGCCACCGTAGCCAGGAATAGTTGGGCCGCCGGGGACTGGGGGCCGTCTGTTTGTTGCTCTATTCATTGGGGGGTATTTGCCATAGTTGCCACGCCTAGCGAGCGGGTTGGCAAACGCAGTTTTTTTATTGTAATTTTGGCAATTATCAGGAAGATGCTGCTGCCCATCTCCTGCCTTTTTCCCTTTGTCGCCTTTTACGACACCCACGGGAGGATATGGGGTATTGGATATTCTTGACCGCCACTACATGGCAATGATGTTTTTATATATAATGAATTCGACACGCGAAAACTTCGCCTTTGTGTGCCGGTTTTTGTTAAGTTTTTGTATTATATATTATTAATTTTAAACAAATATAACTAACTAACATAATTAAATTTTGCATTTCATTGGCTTTCTGTGAGTGATTTTTATTCTGATATACGTAAAGAACTTTCTCCGTGGTAACGGTTTTAGTCGAACTGGTCGCGATCGGTCCGTATAAAAATCGCGACTAGCGTCGCCGGAACGTTCAAGGCTATTGTCGCCGCGTCGTCCGGACGTTTGAATGGTTAACAAAACATACTAAATATAATAGTTAAGTTAAATGATTTACTAAAATTCATTAAAATTATGCATATGATTGAGTGAGGCTTAAATAAATGAGCAATTTCCTATTGGTAGTCCTTATACCTTGCAATTAATACTTATGTCCAACCTAGCTTGAAGAGTTCCGCTCGTAGCTTACTCAGCGTAAAGTAGAGTGAGTGTACTTATAGAGAAATAATGAATTTCAAGAGCTAATTGAGACTAGTGTGTCTAAAAAGTTCGGTCAAGAATGTTAGTAAATATCAAAAGTTATAAATACTTTAATACCTTTACTGTAATTCAAAGTAATCGTCATTATTATCTGGAATAAAAGAGTAGCAATTATTATATCATACATGGTATCCACGCTGCAGCTATATTATAGTTGTAGCACGAATGGATCGACTCGACCATGGACTATGCTCTTTAAAAATTTTGCAGAAATGGTATTTTACTGGCTAATGATGGCATGGCTATATGGCGCAGTGACTTAGGAATGAGTTATGGCGCTCTAAGGGCTGCAATTTCGAATCCTGCACGGAACAAGCATTTGTATAGACACGTAATTGTTCCGAGTCTGGGTTATTGTCCTTGTATAATTTATGTATGTAAACTGCCTCCACGATACAAGAGAAAATTCTTATGTGGGGATCACGTTTTTATAGAGAGCAAAAAAGAAAGAAGAAGAAGAAAATAATACTTAAACTAGATAGTAAACCTTCATCTATATAGTTAAGGTATGTGGTCATTCTGGCCCTTCAAATATATTATGTGGCCCATGGACATCTACATCCATCCTCGATTCAGAATTAAAATTTAGATGCGTTTTCACCCCTGAGGACTAAGATAGCAACGTACCTATAAAAAAGGTTCCCCGGTACTCTATACTCACCATACAAATCACAGCAGCAATATTCTACTGTTTCACGCTCGTATACTGTGAGAACGGTGTCCTACCCTGTTCGAGTTGATCTATTTGGGCTGTAGCCAAGTATAGTTGTATTTCATCATCATCATCATCATTACAGCCCTTCACAAGTCCACTGCTGAACATAGGCCTCCCCAAGGAATGCCACAAATTTCATCATCATTTCATTATGTATTTTAAATTAATTTATTAATACAGAAATGCTTCAAGACATTATATGTTATAACAAAGTTTTATAAATAACAAATGAATAAATAAATGCGTGAAATAGAATCGAGAAAATTTATTGTTTAAAGAACTTCTTTTTACCTTAATTATTTGTTTTCGTCTGAAGGGCTTATAGAGCCAGTATTATATCGGGCTGTATGGCATTCCATCTTAGTGACAACACATCTGTGATGATAATGTAGTTCGTTATAAGAAATTGGTTGAAGGTATCCATGGGCTGTAGTATTCACTTACTATCAGGTGGACTGTAATTTCAATTCAATTTTATAAAAAAGATTAGTGTGACAAAAACAATATAAGTCAAAGTAAAAAAATGACCTTTTTAAGACATTTTGAGGGCATTATACAGGAAAAGATATAAATAGAGAAGACATCCTTTAAACAACAATTTAAATGTATTATAACAATAAAATGGCGAAATAGTAGTTAAATTTACAAAATAAATATGTAGACGAATAAAGTAATAACTAATAAATAAATTAAATTGATAAAATTTATAAAAAAATCATAATAGAATAGAATAGAATATTTTTTATTAAATGTTAATTATTGTTAAAATGTTATTGAAATTCATTTTTTTATTTACCACTGGTTCGGATAATACATCTGTCCTGAGAAGAACCAGCAAGAAACCCAGCGGGCCTTTTTTTTCTTAAACATAATTTGACTTAACAATAATTTTGTTTGAACAATTTTAAATGAATTTTCATAGAACCAGCATAGTGGCGATCACATTATTCCCAGGGGTTATTTTCATTCATGTATTCCTTGATATTATAATAACCCTTTTTTATAGTTATTCATTAGTAAAACTTTTAAACTTGTTTATGGACAAACTTTGAACGTGTTCTGAGATTTTGTTGTAAAAGCGTATGCAGTTCCCCATAAATGAATTACCAATTCTGTGGAGTCTTGTAAGTGGCATTACAAGCTTAGGTTTGTTCCTAGTGTTTAAGGTATGAACATCCTTATTCATATTAAAGCTATTTATGTTTTTATGTTTATACATTACATTTTCATAAATATATTGCGATGCCAAAGTTAATATAATTATTTCTTTAAATTTTTTTCTGAAGGACTCTTTACAATTTAGATTATAAATCGCCCGTACGGCTCTCTTTTGCAAAACAAATATAGCTTCAATATGAGTCGCATTACCCCATAGCAAAATTCCATAAGACATTACGCTATGAAAATAACTAAAATACACTAACCTAGGTGTCTCAACATCTGTGAGACTTCAAATTAATCTTTCTTACAGCGTATGCTGCAGAACTAAGTCTGCTTGCTAATTTAGATATATGAGGGCCCCATTGAAGTTTCGCGTCAATAGTAATACCAAGAAAACAGTGGTATCCACAAGAATCAACTCCTCCCCATTTAAGAGCACATTGATTTTCGAATGTTTTACATTAGCTATTGTAAGTTAAATACATTTTGTCTTATTGCCGTTTATGAGTAAATTGTTGGCGTTAAACCGATGTACTAATTTCGATAGAGCATTATTTACATCGTCATAATTAATTGACTGCCGTTTGAGTTTGAAAATGAAAGGGGTATCGTCAGCAAATAATACTATATCGTGATTTTCCCCTACAAGATAAGGTAAGTCATTAATATAGATTAAGAACAGGAATGGGCCACGAATCAAGCCCTGAGGAACGCCCATTGATACTACCGATCCAGATGAACCTTTACCATTTATCACGACTTTTTGAGTTCTGTTACTTAAATATGAAGTAATAAGTCTAAGCGCAATTTTTTTTGTAATGTTGTAGTTTTCTGATTAATGTCTCCTGATGAACACAATCGAAAGCCTTAGAGGTCACAGAAAATACCTAAGTCATCTTGTGAATTCTTCCAGGCATTAAAAATATATTTCATAAGCTCAACACCGGTGTCAGACGTCGAGCGACCCCTTGTGAAACCAAATTGGTGTTTATGAAGTAATTTATTTGTATTAATTATGTGTATTAATAAATAAATAAATAAATATATATATATATATATATATATATATATATATATATATATAAATATATATATATGTAGGAATGTGTAATTGAGTATAGTGCAGAGACTAATTTTGTAGTAAGAAATAATAATTAATTCGTTTACACGAATTAATTATCCAACAAGTCGAGGATAAGCTAGTAACAAAATATGACAAGAGCACTGTTCCACGTCAGAGCCAAAACTGTCCTATCGGCGGCCGCTCCGTCCGTTTTATACATTCCCTTCACCATCCCATGGTCCTTCCCGCCTTACGGCATACGGACCGAATCACGGGAGACGCACACGGTACTTGCTCGTGGCTCTTTCCCACGTGCGCTTACTTGACTCCCTACAAATCTCTCTGTTCCGTCCCTTTTCTCTACATTTCACTTCTCCCCCTTCTGAGGCGTGACTCCACAGCGACGACACTTCGCTTTCGCAGCTATTTGGTCGTATTTTCAGTCCTCATACTGTTTCCTTTTGTGATGCCATGCATGCGCAAATCTCCTAAACTCCTTAAAGTTGGATTCGCAGCACACTAGGTCCCGGAAGTATACTGGTCCTATTTCTGTTCTTTGTAGGCTGTCCAATAATGCGTTCCTCTCTTCAATATACAGATCGCAATCCCAGAGAGCATGGTCACGACTCTCCTGTGCTGAGCCGCAGGGGCATAAGCCAGAGTTCCTAAGGTTGAATTTTAGGAGACGCTCGTTGAAACACCCGTGACCAACAAGAATCTGCGATACTGCATAATCGGGCTCGACCCACCTGAAGATTAGACGCTCTGCGATGTCCGGGAAAAACTTGTACAGATCCCTGCCATCTTGGCTTGAATCCCACCGGTCTTGCCAAATGGCAACGACAGCCGCCATCATCTCCCTCTTTTTCTTCCTGCGCTCCTTGTCGACCAATCCCGTCCCCTCCTCGTCGACTCGTCCCGCACGAAAAACTTCCAGGTCGGCAGGCAATACGCCCGCCAACACCGGTAGCGCTGCGTTGCTAGCCGTCCTGTAAGCCTTCTGTGAGAAGAATCAAAGCTGGTCTTTGCGTCCTCATCAGTACGCTTCTGATAACATAAAGGGACGAGCGTTGGTACCATACGGCAGCAGCATAAGTCAACGTTGCCACATAGGTCCCTGAATACAGGACTCTAAGGGCGTGAAATCTTATACCCCAGGTCGATGAAGACAATCGCGACATCTTCCCGAAGCAAGCAGCGGCCTTCTCGCCGATATATAATGCATAATGCATTAAAAAAATGCGTCCGTTTTATACAAGCAAAACGGGCGCTACCGCAGTTGCAATGGTGCAGGTATGCGGAGCACGTGTTATTTACAAGAATTCTGTCTAGCTACACCGACGCCGCCGCACGTGCAATGGTGCACGTGCCGTCACGGCCATACTGACATGCGTGCGTCCTCGCACGTGCTCCATCACAATTTTATCTGTTGACAGAAAACATCGTTCGATTATCCTAACAAAACAGCGTCTGGTCCGGTCTATATTGACCCTTCAGACTCGGGCGACAGTCAGTTTTGTTCCGGCAGTAAGCCCTAAACAAAACATTAATCACTTTTATGCTAGATCGGAATGATTAGTCTGTAGCTTTTTCTTTTTTTTAAGTACTGTTTTCGCTAGTCCTGAATCACTATTCCCTATAGCGATATCATTGGACCGGCACAAAGCCCTGCAATGATATTACGAACTATTTTTTTTCTTACTCTTTTTTTTTCAAGAACTTTTATGCTAGTCTGGAATCACTATTCCCTGCAGCTATATCATTGGACCGGCAAACGCCCTGCAATAATAGTAAGAACCACTTTTTTTTCTTACTCTCTTTTTTTTCAATTCAGTATAGAACAGTTACAGACTAACCACAACGCAAACATGTCCCTGTCAAATTCACACAAAAGTGTATCGTGAGGGACGTAGTAACATGATTACACCTAAGTATGTAAACCAACAGCAACACGACACATCACAGTGCAGCACAGACCAGCCTCTCTGCAACTCCATGCTCCTTTCCTGCACTAGAATAATTACTTCGCTAGAGTGTTGCGACGTCTCTAGTATTTTCTAGATGCACGGACACGGCAACCTCTGACTGTCGCACGTCCTCGTGCGGTTGACAGTAAATAGTGTACAGTCTATCAGTTATCACCACCTGCTAACATATATTAACTCTTGTTAGATATTACAACGGTCGACCATCCCAGACTTCATTTAAGTCATGGACGAGCCAATATGGCTACCTCCAGACTAACGCACTCCAGCTTTTCGTTCTGCTGCGTTTGTGCCACATTCGCGCCAGCGAGCCGTCGCGCCGTACTGGTGCTAGCGAATCGTCGCACTGCTTTGCAAAATTAAAAAAAATGGAGATAAATGTATTGCGAGTCATGAAATTCCGAGCTTCCAAAGTTCATCACATTCTCTTAAGAAACGGCAACTGTATGACATTTGAAAACATTTAAAAAAACGGAAACTATGTGTAGAGACAGATACCACAACATATTTCAAAGGGAAGAAGGCAACTGCGCAAAATCTACAAAAGCCGGCTAAGCCTCAGACGTCCATTTACAGTGCCAAAGCACAATTTGTTCGGCGGCCGTTTGAATTGCCTTGCCGTAAGATCAGTCGATAAGTTACCGACTGTGGCGGTGTAGGCTCAATCTTACCAGCGCTCGGCCGTACCTGACCATGTTTGATTAGGCGTCACAACGTCTTCCTCATTGATCATTGTTGTAGAGACTTCTACGAATCCCTCGACATCAAACCCCAATCTTGTCGACCACACAATATTCGGAGCAAACTGCAACACTGAACAACACATTGGAACACAAAAATGTCACTTATTATTTTTAATTCATAGCATGTTAAAGTTAATCCTCATTTTGGTACATCCTTTAAACGTTTTGAACTTCAAAATATAGCAAATGATAATTATGTTTCGCGTGAACGCGTCAAATTACAACAAAACTTGAACAAGTTAAGTTTTCATTGAATGCAAACTATAACTCGTCTAGAAAGCCTCCAACATTTCTTTCGACATTTTTAACATATTACGGTACGTCAAGAAATAATGAAAATACTTGTGGGTACTTTTAATACAAATCGAAAAACAGGATTTATCTTTTGGCTTAAATAATTTCACTTAATATAATATAATAATATAATAATGATAAGACAATATCGTAAGTAGGACAGCAAATTTCATTACGGTATTTAACATAAAAACAGGAGACCCATCAATGCGAAATGCATTATAGCCTTTACAAATGTAATAATTCTAATACTATTCGAAGATTATTTGTGGGCAATAAGGGGACTTTATCCCACTTCTGATGTAGGAATGTGTAATTGAGTATAGTACAGAGACTAATTTTGTAGTTAGAAATAATAATTAATTCGTTTACACGAATTAATTATCCAACAAGTCGAGGATAAACTAGTAACGAAATACGACAAGAACACCGTTCCACGTTAGAGCCAAGACTGTCCTAACGGCGGCCGCTCCGTCCGTTTTATACAAGCAAAACGGGCGCTACCGCAGTCGCAATGGTGCAGGTGTGCGGAGCACGTGTTATTTACAAGAATTCTGTCTAGCTACACCGACGCCGCCGCACGTGAAATGGTGCACGTGCCGTCATATATATATATAACAATCTTAAAGTGTCAACAAACTTCTAAAAATACTAATCCTCAGTATAGGAACATTTTTGTAAAACTAAAAGATTTCAGTATTTTATTAAAAGTTCAAAACTTTGTTTATTCATAATATCTGGTAGTAATTTACTGAATATTTTGATGAACATGTAAACTGAACTGTTATCGATCATATTAATGCCGATATGATATGTCGATGGTTATGTCTCTATTATTTTCGAAGAAATAGTTATTTTGCGAGTTAGTCAATTCATTTTTAAAATAAAATGTTTTAACGGATTTAATATACACAATCTAGAAAGAAAATTAAAACTAAAAGGTCCATATTCAGCAATGGCACATGGGACCTACCATATGATTTCCGTACGTCCCGGATTGACAGGGAAAGAATAGCAAAAGGATCATCAAAAAATAAATCCTTTGTAATCCTTTCAACAAGGTGTTTTACAATAATGTATAAATAAAAAAAATATAAACTATTGGCAAATCCAATTGTGCATGCCCTAACCGCATTAAAAAAATTACGTATAGCATGATTATATGGATATTTTTTTAAAGTAGTTTAAATACATACCAGTTTTTACTAATAACCTTATATACTTCCAATTTTCCAATAATTTTATATCAAACTTCAATTTAAAAATAAATTTGGAAAATCCAAAAGTGCACCTCGACACCATCATAATGGTCATATGATCATCATATCATCATTCAGGTCACTCCATAAAGTCTAAGACGTATTTAAGTATAAATATATACATCGTACATACTTTTATTATACGTACTGCTATTATTTATTCTGTGCTTTTAAAATATTGTAACAAAAATCTCTGATTATTGTAATAATCAAGTATGCATGAAATTTCGCCACAAAAAAAATATTTTCTACACATACGGTGAGTCTTTCGCCATAAGAGGATTCACATGTATACATGGAAAAGAGGGGATGATAGAAGCATGATACATTTCATAATTGTGGATGAAAGAATGAGGAGCGCTGTGGTAGATACCAGGGTTTACCGTGGGTCCAACGTAGGGACGGATTATCACTTGGTCTTATGCCGAATTAATGGTCTATTCAGGCGTTGACGGCATCGCACATCTATCTACCACTGCGTTACAGCGTATAAGAATAGAGAGGTTACAAGATAGAAGGTGTAAAAGAGAAGTAAAAATGCAGACTGAGAGAAAATATAAGTGTGTTGAATGAATTATGTATGAATAATTTAGACTTGAAGAATATATGGAATAATGGTAAGAAAGTTTTGTTGGATACAGTCACTGAAGTATGTGGTGTAAGTAAGAGAACGAATGAAAGGAAAAGTAATACGTTGTGGTGGGATGATGAGGTACGGATGGAAGTTGAAGCAAAGAAGAGAGCACGGTTAGATTTACTAGCAACCACAGCTGGTAATTCTGGCCAGTATAACTGATGAGATTGAAAGAAAAAAGGCAGACTTTAGACGTATAAATAAGAGAGTAAAAGAAGTTGTTGAAATTAAAAAGCAAGAAAGGATAGATAATAATGATAAAAGGATATCTGGTAACTTCCAAGCAAATATTAAAATGTTCTAGAAGCTCGTAAGAACTGCCAGGGGAAATTGAAAACTCCCTAGAATGAATGCTATACGAGACGAGAATAGCTGCATGCTGAATGATGAAGTTTCGAATTTAAAGAGATGGAAGAAATATTTTGAAAGCGTGTTTAAGAGCGAAGAGTCGTCTGAATTAAGTGTAATAAAAATTCCGAGAGAAATGGAAAGAGGTAGGAATATAAATGTAGATAAAATAATGATAGCAATGAAAAGCATGAAAGCAGGTAAGACAGCCGGATATGATAGAGTATCACTCAAAATGCTAAGGACTGGAGAGGGTGTGGTTGCAGGCCTGCTGTACACCTTGCTAAATTTATGTTAAGAACTCAAGCGGGTATCGGAAGACTGGTGCAAAGCCGTTATAGTCCCAATATATAAGGGGAAGGGGTCACAGTAGGACTGTAAAAACTACCGTGGTATCAGCTTGCTTAGCATTGTGGGTAAACTGTATGCTAAATGCTAATGCTTAATTGAAGGAGTTATGGAAGAAACTGATAGAAAAATTTGGGATGTGCAAGCTGGATTTAGAAAGGGGACGGGGATCAAGTCTCTTCCATGTGCGTGATTGCGGAGAAATTTTTGGCCAAGAAAAGAAAGTCTTTTGCGC
Organism: Parnassius glacialis; assembly: GCA_033319125.1. Lineage (NCBI taxonomy): Eukaryota > Metazoa > Arthropoda > Insecta > Lepidoptera > Papilionidae > Parnassius > Parnassius glacialis. The sequence goes on along the minus strand of JAVANC010000019.1, from coordinate 9,644,515 downwards.
GTTCATGGACTTAGAAAGGGATTATGACAGGGTGGACAGGAACGTGTTATGGTGAGCACTGACCTCATTTGGGTTGAGCGCTGGTTTGATACAGGCATTAAAGTCTTTTTATAGGGACTTTGGTGCTTGTATCAGCTTCAATGGGGTCTACTGGGACTGGTTTGGCATTCAAAAAGGTGTCAAACAGGGCTGTGTAGCTTCCCCGTGGCTGTTTAACCTATTTTTGTTATAGTTGTTTGCAAACTTTGAAAGTTGAAGTATGTGGGTTGAGAATGGGTGTGTTAACCGTCAAATGCCTTTTGTAAGCTGATGATCAAGTCATATTTGCATCAACGGCGGCCGAGTTGCAAATGATAGTTTCTTTAATGAACTGGTCATTAAAATAAAGGGGTACGAAAGTGAATGCAAGTAAGACGAAAATGATGGTTTTTGAAAGAGAAGAAAGTAAAACGTTATGTGAAATAAGAATAGAAGGGGAGTTGATTGAGAAAGTGGATGAGTTTGTATATTTGGGATGTTTATTTAGCAGGGATGGTAGATATGATAACGATATAGAACGACGAGTGAACGCAGGATATAAAGTGAATGGGGCTCTAAACGATATTGTGAAGAGTCAGAATGAGTCAAAGAAGGCACGTATGGCAATTCATAATGCTGTGTTAGTCCCTACTTTAATGTATGGTAGTGAAAGTTGGGTCTGGCAGAAGAAGCATGAGAGTAGAATAAATGCCTAAGAAACGCGGTGATTAAGGAGTATTCTAGGGCTGAATCTGAATGACAGGGTGAGAAATAGTGTGATAAGAGAAAAGTGTGATTTGCAAGATGACGTAGTGACCAGGATTAAAAAAAGAATGCTTTGGTGGTTTGGTCATGTAAAAAGAATAAACGAGGAAAGAGTGACAAAGCAAATATATATTTCATAAGTGAACGGCAGAATCGGGAAAGGACGCCCTAGATGAAGATTTATCGACCAAATCGACGATACATTCAAAATGGGTCAGATTAGGAGTACCCTTAATCGACGACCATATATGCATAGATAAATGTATGTAAAGGAGGCAAGAGAAGTGTGTCAGGATCGCGCCAAGTGGAAGGCCGTAGTCTCTGCCTAACCCTCTGGGTGACAGGCGTGATAGTTTGTGTTGTGTGTTGTGTGCATGAAATTTGGTTTATCGATTATTTTGTACTTGTACAGCGATATTTTTGAGCCACCGCAAATAACCGATACAGTATCCAGTCACGTCGGCGGTTGACGCAGGACTGAGTGAAGCAGTCTACTCAGTAAAATAAATTAATACAAGGCTGCTAAAAACACGCAAATTTCGATATTTCGCAACCGAAAAAAATTAATTATAACTAAACAAAACAAAATAAACTGCTAATTAAATTCCATAGCTTCCCACGTGATAGATAAAGAGATTAAAAAATAAATTGAGTTAAACAATAGATATTTCCAAAAGTTATCGTGTTTACTAATCCATGCGGACTTGATAAATCTACACCATAAGCCACAAAACCACTTTTTATGTTAAAGTAGCAATTAATCGATTTAAAAAAATATTTATAAGTTCAACAATCATTTATCTTTCTGACAATGTGCTTTTTATATCATTTCTGTGTTCAATATGTATGTTAGATACGATTGTATGCGACAAGACGTTGGAATCTCGATTTTTAGGTGCTATTGGAACATACCTACGCGCTTTACGCTTAAGGCATGAAAAAAATTAAGCATCATAACTTTTGGTAGGGAACCTCCTGTGAAACTACTACCACTTAAACATTTTGCTTGTTGTAGTTATCTTCAATCATAAAATAAGCTTTATCTGTAAGGAGCACAATTCTCTCTTCTGTTAGTGTATCGGACCAGCAAGCGTGATATAAATATATTATGAGTTATATGATATGATACGCATGAAAACACAATGTATCTCTCAAGTAATACATATTACATTAAGTTACATTGTTTAGTGTGATTGCCAAGTCAATTTATTTATTTAAAACATTAAAGTTTTAATATTGATATGGTCACTATAAGATGTTGTAAGCGTAGCTAATTACGTAATAACTTAAGACAGAAGGACCCTTAAAAAGGGACTGAATAAATTAACCGACTTGGTATCACATGGATCTCACAACTTTTTACAGTTGAAGAACTGAGTTGCGAGACTTGGTTTTTTTTACAAGTTATTTTTTTGATGTTCCAGAGCCATCAATTTTCATTTACACTACCAGATGAAATACTATCATCTTACGATGTCATTAGTGCCACTCTCGCTATTCCTGATTAGTTGATATCTGCATATACAACATGAACTCCTCCACGTGCGAGTTTTCTTTTAATAGTTTATTGCTTTATGGTTTCTGATCTCCTGTGTTGCTCTATGGTTGCACATTGTAATAAAACTAAATAATATTTCTTATATTATGTGGCTTTTATTTTTGCTTAGTTTTTACAAGAGCCGACAGCATGAACTCATGAACTGACTGAATGATGATTTATATAGGAAATAATATGTCATCATCATCATTTTAACAAAACTTAAGAGAGCCTACTCTAGCATTATAAAAATGGAACCACAACTTAACCATAAACACAGCTTATACAAAGAGCACCATTAAATTTGTTATAATCAAAAACATAAGTGATCGTAAAGGAACGTATATCGTTATGACAACTTTAGTGCATGTATAGATTTTATATCTTACTTTAAATTCAAAGGGTTGTTATAGATAGTATCTTTACAGTGACACCTACCCTTCTCACCTTTCTTAAGCCTGATAGTAGACAGGGCTAATCTCGTTTATCTTTCAAGCCTTAATTTTAGAAATAAGAATGGCGTCTTTTGTTAAAACTTTTTTAATAAGTGGCTGCTAACTTTTTTATCCACTCGTATCTATGTCAATTTAAATTAAACTTATGCAATATACTTAGTGGTCGGTGTAAAATTATTTACCACGGATCATTAATGGAATGATCTCGGTGCTTATTGACTTTTTTTCTGTCGCAGTAGTATTTCTCTGAAATTGTTTCAATAATGGAAACTTCAGAAAAGTATAAAATACCATGTTGACTGTGTAGTGGCGATGTAATATCCACTACCCCGTGTCTTTCCGTAGGTTTCGAAGGAGGCGACAGGGCGTATATCTAATAACAATTCAAAATTTAAAATAAAACTGCGGATGCCAATCCGTCTACAAATTAAGTATGGCAAATCTAAGTAAATATAAATATAATAACCCTATGAAGCCATCTATTAGGAAGGCCTATATTCAGCAGTGGAATATAGGCCTTAATAGGCGCTAACGGTAATGGTATACAATAACATGGTGATTCAATAGAATCGATCAAATTATCGACTAATAAGGGTTTATTATAAAACGATAACTTGAGAAAACAATTGAACATAAAAATTAACATCGTGCCCGTCGTTCAAATCTAATACTATTTAAAACACTGTTTTAAAAAGGACAAAGGTTCTGAAAAATCTTAGAACTATTATGAACTTTATCTTAATTTGACGTAAGTGTAGGAATTAAAAAAAACAAAAAAAAATTCAATCTAAAATGTTATAAATGTCTAAAATATCATCAACATCATCATCATCATTATATTTAATAAATATGTGTGACAAAATATTTTATAATGTTTTAAATAAATACATTTATTTTTCTATACATACATTAATGCGATCTTATAATAGAAAATATTAAATTATACATACATATGACTGATTACGAACCAAATTCTTGATAGAGTATCTTTAGGCGCTTTTCTGATATCAAGTTACTTTTAGTAAAATCAAAAATTCAATTAATGTAAAATCATCCTTAGTCAAACTTAGAATATACTGGCATATAAGTCTATGTGTAAAGTCCATAGCAAAGAATATATAATCACTACGTATAGTCCATAGTTTCGGAATTATTTGTATTTGTACTACTGCGTTGATTTAATACAAATCTTAAATAATGTAAGAAAAGTCATAAATGCGCATTACCAAAAACGCACTGTTTTTGGTAATGCGCATTTCGGTCATCTCCTTTTTTACTATATATTTTGTTTTTTGTTATTATCATTCTAAAATAAAAAATAAAAAAGGAATAAAGTTGTCTTGCAAAAAAATTAAAAAAGTTATAATATGAATGTGTGAAATTGACAGATTGTACCACGTATCGGTCTTTGCCATAACACAGAACTACAGACCACCTAATTACACTATTAAAGAAGTTCATTCGCAACTTTCTAAATCCCTTACATTACCTATAAATTATGGTCAATCTTTTTAAAAATAAATTATTCCAGCCCAAGCCCAGCAACTTAACTACATTACCTATAAATTAAGGTCAATCTTTTTAAAAATGAATTATTATATATGTAAGTCGACGTATATAGTTTTTAAAAGCGCCCTATCCATATAGGTTAATTTCGTTAGATAAATGGTATACGTATTAAATGTAATGTTAATAAATAACGTCATGGCAATTTGTAGAAAGTAAAGCACACCTGACTCGCAATCACGACCGAGGTGCGCAATATTTTAAAAGGAATCTCTGGTAATGCAATGTAAGGAAACGAATAAATAATACTTGCTTCAGTAACGCGTTGAATGTGCCTTGATAGCCATAACTCATTAAGTCTCTTATCTAGGTAGATACCAGACATATTGAGCTATATCCTTATGATAAATACATTTGTTATGATAAATATTGGCAGTATATTATCCAGCAGGTGCTGCATATTATACAGCCAATATTAATGATTAAACTGAGAATCAACAGTCTTCTGCTGCTTTGCCATCTACTTACCCAGCTGGATCACTAAGCATAAAAAGACGAAAAGTATATGGACGTAGAAACCAAAGATCCGAGTCACGCTAGGGTCAAAATAAGGTATATGAAAAATTAATCTTCAAATAACAAGAACCAGACAACTTTTTTTCTAAAAACGCGGCATTCCGTCCTAATCCTCGGGGGTGACAAGGCACCAGCATTTTAAATTTTAATGGAAGATAGAGGGAGATGTTTATAGGTAACAGCATCTAACTATTTGCCATCAGATATGTTCTGTATATCATGTGTGTAGTGGACTGTGTGCTCGTTTATCACCCTTATCCTATAAGAATTTTATTTTCTTCGCGATATCCATAATATAATCTAAATAACTCAGACAGAAATCTAGCATGCAAAACATAACCGCATGAATATCATCTTGTATATTTTTTTTAAAGACTGAAGAGTACAATCTGCACCTTTGTATTGGTTTGTATTTCGTTGAAATTTGGGCGGTGCTGCAGTACCTTCCGCGGTGCGAAGTTAACTGTCAATATAACGACGTGCTAAAGTATTTGTACAGTAGGGCTACGATGGCTACTCGAGTACAGATCCAGAGTATGAAACCTTTCCAACTGCGCAGAGGTGTAAGACAGGGTGTCGAAAACCCGTAAATCTTCACTGTTGCATTGGAAGACGTTCACAAGCTTCTGGACTGGAAAGGATACGGTACTAACATCAATATCAAATACATCACTCACCTTTGATTTGCCGACGACTTAGTCCTTATGGCAGAATTACTGTAGGACTTAAACACTATGCTCAATAACCTCGACAGTGCCTCCCGATGTAAAGGTCTTAAAATGAACATGGACAAAACAAATATCATGTGTAATGTCCCTGTCACACCTCTGCCGGTAGTTGTTGAGAACACTAAGCTCGAAGTTGTTGACGAGTATGTTTACCTGGGACAAATAGTCCAACTAGGTATGTTCAACTTCGCCCGAGATATCTATCGACTGATTCTCCGTACTAACGAAATATCCCACTGTTTTTGTTGATTCACTTCCAGTGGAACATTAGCACCGAATCAGAGCGTTAACCATGTTTGCCTACTTTATTATTTAAAATGACGATTACTTAAAATTACGAAATTACTCGTATGTTACATAAGTCATTGACACTATCTATGGAAGCAATAAAAGCAGGCAATGCAACGCTAAAATATTTCTTACAACAATTCCACCAAATGTTATGAGTAAAGTAACTTGAGTCCTGGCTGTTGTATTTAAAGTTAAATTTAGAATTTTTTCTTCAACTATTTTAAGATGATTATCAATATCTTTTAGAATATCCGAACATTTCCAGGCTGGACTCGACCGTAGTAAGTATGTAAATTTAAGTATGAGAAGACAATATTTTTAGATAGTAAGAGCAATGTGCGGATTTCAGATATACAATTTATAAACATGGTTTAAAAACCAATCAAAAGCTGGCAGGTAGAGCGATTCCATACTGACAGGTTTTATTTCTGGAGAAATACGATTAAAAATTTTAATCACATAATCTGTTAGAACTAGATACATTTTACCTATTTTTGATTCCCGACGTTTTGGGTGCTTTGCAGCACCCTTGGTCACGGAGTGACTAACGTGTTTGATGTCCCGATGTCAAAGTTAATACGGAGTACCTTCAGCTTTTTCATTATTAATTTTGGTCCCATCTACGCAGAATGAGCTTACTGTGTTTTATTTATTAATTATGGGACCCTAATACCCAGCCATCTTCTCTATTGAAATCAGGATATTTTTAATGGATTTATTCAAATATTTTTTTTTTAATTTCACTGGCCTCGCGAATCATCATTGGTGAAAATCGGTATTCTTTTGCAAGGATTTGTTTGATAGACAATAGACAATAAAGTAATTCATACATAAAATTATATTCACTTATCTTTTAAGCTGACATCATTAATAGCAAAGCTTATAAATTAATAAATTCATAATAATTTAGAAATAGCTTATAAAATAATAATACCTATAGAGTTCTAATGTAAAATAATTCTATCCGAATATGTCAAACGGCGCTAATAACGCTTGTTCATAACTCGATTTTGTTTTTCGTTTTGAATCGATTTGGAAATTATATTAAAAAAGAATCGAAACGAAGTAAGTTTGGATCAAAAACTGAATTTATTTCAAAATAAATATCACGAGTAATGTTTGTGGGACCGTTTTCTCTAAATTGCTCAACTTAATTTCTGAAGACCGCTGGGCTATGTTCAAGCTATTATAAACATCACAATATTTAACCGGAGACCTATTTTACTGGAAAATAGGAATTCTATCTTAGTCCTCACGGCTGACAACGCATATGCATTTGAATTCGTAAACGAAGATAGATAAAGATGTCCATGGGCCACAGCAACCACTTACCATCAGGTGGACTGTGAGCTCGCTTGTCACCCTAATTCAATAAAAAAGTCCTTAGATAGTATACGTATGTTATTTAGAACTTATGGTATGGTATTGAACTCATTGTCTGTGTAATGTACTTGCTCTTCATATCCTTCAGACTGAAAAACAACAGTGCAAGCACTTCTATTCGGCGGCAGAAATTGGTAAGAGGGTAATATCTACCCCGACGGACGTCTCGACAGGAAAGAATTCGTATGACCTAATAAAATGGAACACGTTTGTGAAATGATATGTTATCCATCAAGATACACATACCAAATACTAAATAAACCTGTTAGAAGGTCACCGTTGTAAGATTTAATCAGTTACATTAGGTATAATGTAACTGACTAAATCTTACTTAATACAGCTAAAATTATGTATAGATTATTATAAAAGGAATATGATTTATTTTAATCACGCAAAAGTTTGCGTGTTCTCGACTTTTGAATTATTGATATTCACTTGGTAATTAATATGGTTTTAAAAACATTACTAACATAGTTATTAAGTAAAATTGTTACTAATATACTTACACTTAATGTGGACTAATTATGTCTGATATAAAGTTATATTATTATTATTATATTATAAAAACAAGTATTTGGTCGTGGTCAAGGCAATCGCCTTATATACAGCTCTATAAACAGAGCTATAAACAAATCGAGTTGCATAACTTTCAGCAGTAACTCACAGAATACTTAAAAGATTACAGCAACATTATCCTGATATTTTACGTTGATACTCTGTACGAGCCGGGCCGGCCCATTCCTTTCAGCCATATTGCAGCTACAGCTTGACTCTACCACGTAATATAAATATATTGCATTAAGGCGCACATTGCAATTTGATATTAAAGCGTACATTGCAAGATTCCCGAACAGAACAATTATTATTTTCATAAAGATATTTAAAGTTAAAAAAAAATGTTATTTTCAAATATAAAATTACCACCGCACCATAAAGATCACCCTTATAGTGGAGAAACGATGCTGATGAAAGTCCTTTTTACTACTTTTTTTAAACGGGCAAAGGATAAGGACGGGCTATGTTGACTAAAACTCCATGGTGGTTCCGTTTCGCCGCATATTGGCAGGACCACGGGAACGCTTTTGCACACATCCGCGGCCCCACCAGCGTCGGCCACCTCATGAGGACTTCTCCTCCTCCTTTTCCTTCTTAGGTAAAGCACCAGGAAAACAGGGTGCGCCTTCATCCGTCTCAACTCCACTTGCGCAACGAATTCCCCCCCCCCCCCCCCTCCCACCAGAGCTCGACACGCCGAGGCCAGGAAAAAGCCGGCTCCAACGCTGCAAAACCAAGCTCCAAAACTGCCAGATTCGCGGAGGACAGGGCGAGTGGCGCACCATACCAACACTCCTGTTCTCCCGCGACTACACCTCGGTTGCGACAGGAAAGAGGAGAGGACACCCCTCTCGTCACAGTCCACCAACGCATATCTATCTGGGGTAAGCTAGGCAAGTCCACTCAGAGCGGTCACCTCAGGCCAGCTAAATGCTTCTTTGTCCACCGCGGGTAACTAAGCCACGGCTAACTAATATGCCCCCCCCCCACGATAAGACCCAATAGATCCCCCGAACGGGAACCCGTTCTACTTAGCTAACCTAACTTAAATACTAAAAACACTTACACACACTTAAACACTTTCTTTTTAAAAATTATAAATCCTTAAAACTAATTTGGTTAAAGGCTACGACATCGCAAGCGTATAGAAGCAAAGTTAAAGAATACGTGTAGGTACATACAATAAAATGAGCCCAAAATAGGGTTTTAATTTTGCTAAGCGATTTCATCGCAAAACGTTTTCTTCAAAGTTATACAACTTTATCAGAGTTTAAAGCTAGCTCTATTGAATCCTGGTTCATTTTTAACTGCGGTACACTAAAGCTCACGAAATAATTATAAAAGACACGAAAAGTGATATAAAGAACTTCTTTATAGGCCCATAACAGTCCACAGATGCACATGGAGCTATGCACTTTATGGATGATTGTAGGGGAGATTTTCCTTATTCGTCACGCTTGGCATGTTGGACATTCGCGATGCCGCCAGACATCTCGCACAAATGACACTGCTGCCTGTATTTTTTTAGTAACAGACTTTCGTTATTTATAACATGTTAGTTCCAGTGTACCTTATAACTAAATAACACAAATCAATTCATTGAATTACTTGTACCGTATACTTATTAAATTATATACCATTTGACAATGGTTTAGAGAGAATGCTTTGCTTTTTTAACATATTAGTTCCAATATACCTTAATACTAAATAACAAAAACAATTCATAAAAACTCTTACATCGCTTTTGTACGGCTGTATATGAAAATAATATCATTACATTCACAATCATTAAAATATTTTAATGATAATATTATCTGTCAAACAATCGCAACTATAACCCAATTACGGAAATATTAACAATATAATATTGCAAGAGATTAATAATATCCATGTTACCCTTCAAGCCAACTAATTAATCATTGTTCCTTATTTACTTTTTCCTTACTTCTTTACTAATTTTTCCCGCTTTCAGTTAGCTAGCGTATCTGAAAATATGTATTATCACATCATTTTACTTAAAAAATGTTGTCATTCACTAAGTTTATATGATTTTTTTATTCAATTGTCTGATTTTATGCAAAAAGGAACCACACGACAAATTTTGTATTTTACTTTTTTTGAAGAATACTAATTTAAAGGTGGTCTAAATTGTTACTCAAAAAAGAACCACATGATTTTTTTTATTGGAAACAAGATATATACTAAAAGCAGAATAGAACCAACAGCCACAACAAACATTACATATTAAGCAAAACTGAACCACAGCACAACGGGACTCGATTGTTCAAACAAATAAACGATATTACTACCAAGTAATTTTATACAAAACAGATACACACACACTTGGTACCATTATACATAACACATACTTCTATTATTAACAATTATAATAATACACCAAATGGAACCAACTTTCTGTGGTATCTTTATGCGTAAAATAAATTCATAATTTACTTCCTTTTTTTGCAAAATGGAACCACAAGCGTTCTCCGCGAAGAAAGTTCTATTTTTTTCGTTAGTTTCTTTAGAACTTAGACTTTAGACAATATGTGCGAATGAACATATAAAAGATGACAAGGTCAGTAGGGCAATGTATACAAAGTTATTTTATAAATATTTCAATCTTAGAGGAACGCTTTTTAATAAAGATACTTGTAACGAGTGTGACTTGTAACTTAACTGGTTGTAAAACTGCTGAGGAGGAAACAGCCATAGATACAGAACGCGAACAACATTGCCGGAAATGGAAAGAGCTCGAAATATAATAATGTCTGTCTTTATCCTAGCTACTCAATGTAAGGAAATAGAATGTCTCACGTTTGATTTCCAAAAAACATTGCCAATGCCTAAGATCCCTACGGGAATCATATATTATAAACGACAGCGTTTGCTGTACAATATGGTAATTTATTCTGCAAAGACTAACTTGAGTGAGGATAGAAAGAATGGCTAGTAAAGGCGCCCAGGAAGTCAGTTCTTGTCTAGTAAAATACTTAGGCGAGCATATTACTGAAGATGTCGAGGAATTAATTTTATGGAACGATTCATGTGGAGGAGAGAATCGTAATACAAATATAGTATTGACGTTAAAATCATTTTTGCATTCTCATACCACCTTGAAAAAATAACTCAAAAATATTTGATACCCGATGGTATACATAATTACCTATCCAATGACAGAGATTTTTCCTACATTGCAACGGCAATAAAGAAATATCCGAGACTATACACTCACGATGATTATGTGCAGATTATGAAAGATCGCAAGAAAAAGAACTCACTTACAGTTACACTTATGGCAAAATTTGATTTTCTAGGAACTTCTAAGGTTGAAAAAATGATTATTAACAAAAAACGTAGTATTAATAAAGAGTATATTAATTGGCTACAACTCGAGAAATATACATAAAAAGAGACTTACCAAACTCAATTTATTTTAAAACAGATTTCCTCGGTAGTTCTGTGGAAGTAAATATAGGAAGAGCAACTGTTCGTGGCAGACCAGCTGTAATATTGACGGAACATTTAGTTCCTTTGTGGCCTTCAGGGAAGCCATTGTTACCAGCGAAACTAGCTGATACTCAGTCCATATTACATCTCATTACACAAGATACACAGAGGTTTTATAACGGTTTTATTTGTGACGATGCAATAGAAGACGACATAGATGGACTAGACACGGTGGATTTTTGGTGGATTAGTGGAAACGAGCACACAGTCCAGATGGTAAGTGATTACTGTGACCCATAGACATCTACATCTATCTTCAATAAAGACTCAAAATGCAGATGCGTTGTCACCTGTGAGGACTAAGATGGAATGCCTCATTTCCAGTAAAAATGGTATCCGGTTCTCTACACTCACCACACAAAACGCAGCAGTGTTAAGCTGCTATTTGACGCTGGTATTCTGTGAGAGCGTGGTCCTTCCCATGTCGAGCTGACTCATTCGAGCTACAACTATACCACTAATATAGCTGCAATATGGCTCTACCATGATGATAACGTCGAATAAACGCTCTCTTTATGTATTATTTAATATTTTTTATGAATTAAAGCTTTATTACGATAATAAAAATAAATAGTTTCATTTATATCAGTAAATCCCTGGGTGGTGGTTCTTTTATGTATATGAGAATACCTATCAATTAGTAAATGTTAAAAGGAAGCACATGCACATTTACTTAATTATCTAGAAAGTTTAAGAGTATCTAGTGCAAATTTTTAACAATTTTTTTTAAATTTGAACAGTGGTAGAGCCACGCGGCAGCTTTTGCTGTCGCACGGATGGGCCGGCTCGAACCGGGGTGGTACCACGACCTCACAGAATACCAGCGTGAAGTAGAGGTTTACCTCTGCGTTTCGCTTGGTGAGTGCAGGTGGCCGGAGGCCCTTTTTACTGGAAATGAGGCATTCCATCTTAGTCGTCACGGGTGACAACGCATCTGCATTTTGATTCGCAAACGAGGATAGATGTAGATGTCTATGGGCCGCAGCAACCACTTACCATCAGGTGGACTGTGTGCTCGTTTGTCACTATTATCCTATAAAAAAAAATTATATATACACATACTTAAATAAGTAATTTATAAACAAATTTGAATAAAACAAATAGTAATTTTACTTCATCTGACAGACATGTTTCTGTAAATCATTTGATATCTCAAAAGTGCGTGTTTACTGGGTGGTTCCCTTTTACATAAATACGGACAATTTATCCCACATAGATACTTACAGTATTACCACGTATTTTGGCATACGTTATGAATCAGATTAATATACCATTACCATTACAGCCTTAAAAGTCCCCTGCCGAACATAAACCTGCCAGAAGAATCCACTGGCCAGTAGATTGCGGTATAATCTTAAACTAACGCCGGCTCCACACGTTGGCCCCAATATAGGCCCCAACGTTACTCGTCCAACGTGTGGATCTAGAAAATGGCGTTGGTCCCAACGTTGGGGCAAGCGTTGGTAGTTGGCCGGCTCGTGTCGGTTTCATCAAAGGAATCTGCGCCAACGCTCGCGATCTGTCCACACGTTGGCACTTTGCTCAGTTCTGTTGCAACACGCAGCGAGTGCGTACGTCGAGCGAGAATGGCTTCCTCATCCACAAAATCGCTCCCAGCATGGACAAATGAAAAAGTCATAGAATTTATTGAACTTTATTAAGCACATTTTAACAGTGGTAGAGCCACGCGGCAACTTTTGCTGTCGCATAAATGGGCCGGCTCGAACCGGGGTGGTACCACGACCTCACAGAAAACCAGCGTGAAGTAGAGGTTTACCTCTGCGTTTCGCTTGGTGAGTGCAGGTGGCCGGAGGCCCTTTTTACTGGAAATGAGGCATTCCATCTTAGTCCTCATGGGTGACAACGCATCTACATTTTGATTTGTAATAGAGGTTAGATGTAGATGTCTCTGGGCCGCAGCAACCACTTACCATCAGGTGGACTGTGTGCTCGTTTGTCACCCTTATCCTATAAAAAAAAAAACATCCAATAATATGGGACGCAACTCGAAAGGATCATAATAATAAAAATTTATTAGGTGATGCATGGCGCACCATTCAACAGAATATGGGAATGAATTTCTCAATTTAAGATTTTAAAAAAAGCGAGAATCATTAAAAATCACATATTTTTTCTCAGTAACAAATATAAATGTGCACTCAGTACTATAAAAGCGCTCAGAGCAGTTTCGATTTCTGTATCGGACATCTTCACATTGGCCCTGACGGGACAGAACTAGTTTTTTAGCCAACGTGTGTACGCCTCACCGAATTTGCAGTCCAACGTTGGTACGAGCGTTGGGACCAACGTGTGGAGCCGGCCTAAGGGTTTACTACTTTTTTACTACTAACTTTTTAAAATCTCTATTTACAAGTTTATATATTTTATTTAACAAAAACTGTATAAATAGATTTAAATCCAAATGCAAATAAATATATGGTTGATAATAACCCCTGGGAATGAGGTGATCGCTTCCAAGATATTTCTTAAATAAGTTTTTTAAGTAGTTTATATAACCTGTGTTACATTACATTACATTACATAATATCACTCCTCTTTCCCATAGGGGTAGGCAGAGACCACTTCTTTCAACTTGCTACGATCGTTACATACTTGTTTCGCTTCGTCCACTTTCATTATTCCCTTCATACATGCTCTACGGCTTAGGGTACTCTTGACCTGGCCTTTTTTCAAGACATCCCTGATTTGGTCTTGAAATGTCCGCATAGGTCTACCCCTTCCATTACTTTCATTCTTCTTATTGTGTTAGATGGGATAAAACCAGCAAGAAACCCAGTGGGACTTTATTTTAAACATAAATTTATTCTATAGTAATATAATAACGCTTAATGAACAATTTTTCCTCAATATTTTTTTATTTTTTGATAGACAAGTTCTGCACATATTCTGTTAAATTGTTGCATAAAGCAACTAGGGTTGCCGACGTTCCGGACCTTTGTTGTAAAAGTGTTAAAGCGATTATTTATATTTTTTCCCCCAATATGGACTATTGCGTGAATGAAAATAAATTTTCTTCTGATGAAGCGGTACGAAATGCGTTCACAGACTTTGTAGAGTTGTCCAGAAATTTCAGATTCTCTTCATGAATCAGATTTTCCCTCGATTAAGAAACGTATCGATGATTAGGTTAAATACTTCAATCAAATAATTGTTATATTTTTTGTTTGATAGAGACGTTTGATTTTTTAATCTAAAACAGAAATTTCATATACTTTAACCCCTAATATATAAAATTTTGTGGTCTGAAAAGTTTCCGACATCAACTTGAAGATGGCAGCACTCGTCAATAAAAGCCATATACTTAGAATATACTGGCGTAGAGACCGACATAGTGTGCAAGGGATAACAAAATTCCTTGTGGCAAAAATGCACAATAGAAAAGGATACCAAATCTAATGACTCTGTCCCGATTTTGAATGACAGATCGGCATAAGACGCAAGAAATAGCTCCAAGATGTTTTATAATTTTTTAGAGTGTAATAGTGGTTATTTTTAGTAAACAACTTTGTCTGTTTTGGATACTTGTTCTGTGAGTGACTGTGCTGTTAATAATAGAAATAATCTTGACAATTGCACTTTTCACAGATAATTCTCAAGACGTCGTCAATGATATGACGAGTTTATTTTTGGTTAAAATTTATGTTATATACTGTTAAAAATATAGAATTTTTTTAATTATTTCAGTAATTTTGATATTTTGCAAAGTATAAAGTCACGTTGTCGATAATTTTCAAGAATTTGGTAAATACATTTTTATACAAAATATTTTACATGTACGCTAGGGATTGACTGAAATATATTAAAATTAATGTCGATATTTATCTTGAAAGTTTATAATAAATCGATAGACTATACAACCAGAAAATAAATCCTCGATTTGCGTTCTAAAATGTAATTTTATTTTGCCGTTTGTCAAACAAATTTCCTCCGGATTCTATAATTAGAAAAAATGGTTAAGGTTAATTGGACGGGTTCGTTGGAATCCAAAGAAGAACTCAACAATTTGCAGCAATCATTATCTTCAGAAGTATAAAAGAAAAAGTAGAATAAAAATAATTTTATTAAAAGGTGTCATTTCTACATTATTTGTATAATATTGTTGTAATAAGACTTCAAAATTTTTACTTTCATAACTTTAGATAAAAATAGAGACAGATTTACATACATTATAAAAATGTAGTACATTAAAAATGAGATTATACTCTTTAAGCCAATATGAACCCATCTACGAATCTATTTATCAACCAAAGTAAATGTATAATCTTACTTAACCAACCACACAGCCTCACGGTCATACTAGTACAATATTCATAGCATGACACTATTTTCCCCACGGGGTTGAGCGGATCTTCGGACGGTTTGAACTGCTTGACCACCAACCTTAGTAACCAGATCTAGCCCCAAGCGACTTCTCATGAAAAACGCCGAGTACTATTTGGAAGGGTTACGGAGATGGGAGTATCGCTGGGAGAAATGTGTAGAGTTACAAGGAGACTATGTAAAAAAATAAAAATATATTTTAAGAAAAAAATTCTTGTATCTTTGTTAGGTCGGAAACTTTTCAGACCAACCATGCATAATTTTCTCTACAAGGGACTTTGATGTGTGTAATTCTCTTAGAGTATTCATAATACTCTAAGGTAATTTTCTCTAATCAAATGGCCGAGCAAGCGAGCTATGGAGAGAGCAATTGTTGGAGTTTCTCTATATCCTATATCTTCTATATCCGCACAAAGCTTGCAAAACCCATAATCGATGGGGAAGAAATATTTCCCATTAGGCAGAGTGACGACCTGGTAAAGAATACAAGAATTCCATGGATGCAGGTGGCTCAGGGCCGTGCTTTGTGGCAGTCCTTGTGTGAGGCCTATGTTCAGCAATGGACTTATGAAGGGCTGTAATGAATGAATGTATTAATTAAAATTGAGTCAATTGTACCCACTTACTATAATGAAACTCATGTCATTGCATAACCGTTAATCTAGTAAAATTCTATCTACTCTTTATTTTTGAAAAAATATGTACTGTCGGATTTCTTACCAGTTCTTATAAGATCATTTAGCGGCAAGTTTACCGCCGACGCATTGCTGTATTTTCGTTTATATGAAGTGACGCACAAAAACCTCTGTTTCGTGAAAAACGTAACGTTTTAGTAGGGGGAATGGTTAAGAAGTTAGCAACAAGAATTTTAAAGGTAAGAAAATAATGATTCAAACACAAATGTACTGAAATTTGGATTCATATTTAAATTGAAAAATGCAATTTTCCAAATCATTGCGTGTGTTTAGCATACGCCACGAAAGATATTTATTGCCTTATATTATCATGTGGGATATATTTTATATTTGCATAACGGTCTATTATACCTCAATGTACGCATGGAAAACGGGACATTTGTGATTCATGAATTTTGTTTTTATGTTGTGCTTTTTGACAGTCAATGTGTTACAAGGAAACGAAATTTATAGGAATTTTTTTATTGCAATAATGGTAATCATAAATGAGTATACAAATTAAAATTTAAACTTTGTGTAATAATAGAGTGCATAATAATTAATACAATTATAACTTTTATCAATAAGTAAAAAACTACTTCTAATTTCCAAAAAAAAGAAGTTATTTATTTGCTACTCTTAAGGGTGGAAGTTTTTCTCTTAATTTAAATGGGATGTTACGGACGGTGAGGGGAGCCGTCGCTCCGTCGCCCATTCATACCCCGTTGTGCCCCGCGCACCCCGCACACCGGCAGTAGATCACGCGATGTCGCCGTCCAATCAGCACGCGGCATCGCCTCACAACGCTACTCACACACTGAGACGCTCTCTTGCGAGATATAAGAAGGTTTTGGTCTGTGAGCTGTTTCCAACGAGGAGACTCTTGCTGACCTGAAGGCTCAAGGATTTCCCGTGGAGGCTGTGCACAAAATGCACAGCAGGACAGGGCTACGGTACTCCTTAGTCCTAGTCATATTAGCTAACGTACCGGAGGCTCGAACTATCTTCCGGCAAGTGCGTACTGTGTGTGGCTTGTCTGGAGTGAGGGCCGAGCCACCGCATAGGCGCGGTTTCCCGGCGCAGTGCCACCGCTGTCAGCTGTACGGACACGCGGCGGCCAATTGCTCCGCCCCTCCCAGATGCGTTAAGTGCCTAGACCCTCATTACACTAAAGAGTGTCCCCGGCCGAAAGATGCCGTATCCCCGCCCGCGTGTGTCCTGTGCCAGCAGACAGGACACCCGGCGAGCTACAGAGGATGCCCGTGCGCTCCTCGCCCTCGCATTCCCGTCTTCGGACAGGCCCCTCCGCCGGTAAATGACCGTTCATTTCCGGCACTGTATGCTAGGAAGCCCCGTCAGGGCGTAGCACAGCCGTCTCAGGGAGTTGCACGACCCCCTCAGGGTCCACCGAGACCTCCACAGGCGCCGATCAGGCCACCACCCCGGTTTTTCCAAGCCTATGCAGGCTCCAGTATTTCCCTGGGGCCCAAAAAAGGCTGTTGCACAACAGGCTGCCTCTGCTCCACAGCAGAAGCAGCCTACAATTGCCGACGACTTAAACACGGTTTACGCCGTGTTAAAGAACGTCGACATTAATGAAATAACTATATTAGCAAGCAAATTGCGTGCTGCTAGGTCCCTACAGGACCGTCTTTTGGCTCTAGTAGAGCACAATAATTTATTGCGTTCGTTGTAAGTTAAGTTAACTTAATTAACTTAGCTTACAATGACAGAGCCTTCTGCTCTGCCTAAAAGTCACGGTCGTATCAAGCCCAAAGGGCTGTTGCTTATTTCATTTAACATTCGCGGATTGCGAAATAACCTCCCAGAGCTTAAGCTCTTCCTTAAAGATCGCGAAGCTGATTTTCTCCTCTTACAGGAAACCAATCTTAAATACAAAGACATTAAAGGCTTAGCCATTAAAAATTATTCTCTTCTTCGTAATGATAGGCCCGATCGCCGAGGCGGCGGGACGGCCATTTATTACAAGAAGACACTACATTGCTCTCGTATTGATACGCCGCAGCTTACCAATATGGAAGCAACGATATGCAGGTTAGCTATGACAGGACATCAGTCTTTAGTCATAGCCTCCTGCTACATTCCACCTAGAAACCACCCCCTCAAAGATGATTTTGAGGCCATCTTATCTCTAGGAAATTCAGTCATTATGTTTGGAGACTTTAACTCTAAGCATACTGAATGGGCATGCCAACAAATCAACAGTAGTGGCAGGACACTGCTTGATATCACGCAGTCTCTTGACCTTACTGTCCACAGTCCTATCGGTGCAACACACTATCCTGATGCGACCGTTTATAACCCAGATGTACTAGATTTTGCGTTACTCAAAGGAGTTTCACTCAACCTCAGGTCCATCGAGACACTAGACGATATAGGATCCGATCACCGACCGGTCTCTCTTATTCTTGGCCATCAGCCACCCCCTATTATAACTACGAAAACCTTCACTAACTGGAAGGGTTTCAAGGACTCCCTAGCTAAAGCTATGGACTCGCAGGACTCCCCTAATTACCTTCCGTCGGACTTAGATTTAGACAGTCCCAAAAAAATCGACACCGCGGTCGATTCACTTTCAACCCTTATTAAATCCTCCCTTAAGGAGAATGAAAGGGTCGTCCCGGTTGCTAATAATAGTGGGCTTCCCCTACATATTAGCAACTTATTAAAAGCTAAAAAAGCTGCTTTTCGGAGAGCAGCAAAATATCCCACACCTGAATATAGGCATACGGCTAATCGTCTTCAACGAAAACTCCGTTTATGCCTTGCCGAATTTCGAGACCTCCAAAGGAGTGAACTCATGGAGAATATATCTCCCTCTCATACAGCGTACTATCGGATGGCTAGAGCCCTCCGTATAGATGCCATAACACACACTCACCCTCTCTCCCGCCCCGACGGAACGGTGGCCTTCGAGGACGACGAAAAGGCTGAGTGCTTTGCAGACAGCATTGCCGCACAATGCTCTCCTAGCTCTCAACCTGTCGACCCCTCACATATTCAGGAAGTGGAGGATGAGGTCCGCCGCCGGAACTCATCCCCCATAACCTCTGACCCTATTACTGTGTCCAATGATGAGATTTCATCCCTCATCAAAGGACGTAAGACCAAAAAGGCTCCGGGCGCGGATGGCATCTCCAACCAAGCCCTAAAACACTTTCCTGAGCGGGTGTTAACCCTTTTATCTATTATCTTCAACGCCTGCTTCAACCTTAGTTACTTTCCCACTTCGTGGAAAGAGGCAACTGTGATTGGTATTCCCAAGCCAGGTAAGCCTCTTAACCTCCCCTCCAGTCATCGTCCCATTAGCCTCCTAAAGGCCATGGGCAAACTCTTTGAAAGAGTAATTCAAAGTAGAATGAGGCGCCATCTGTTTCCCACAGACGGTGACCCTCTTGTCATCCCACACCAATTTGGTTTCCGTGAGAAACATTCATGTCCCCAACAAGTACACCGCATTGTGGAATATATCCTCAGCGGTCATTATCCACGTCGAGAAAAGACAATCGCGGTCATTTTCGACATTGCCAAAGCCTTCGACCGAGTCTGGCATGAAGGCCTCATTTTCAAATTATATAAAATAGGACTCTCCGATCGTCTAGTACGTCTCGTGGCCTCTTATTTACATCATCGTACCTTTCGTTTTAGATACGAAGGCACGTTATCCCCAAAGCGCCCCATCAAAGCTGGTGGTCCTCAGGGATCGGTACTAGCTCCCCTCCTGTACATCTTGTACACCAACGACGTTCCAATCCCATCGAATGGTGTACAACTATCACTCTTCGCAGATGACACTGCTCTCTACTTTAAAAGTAAAATATTATCTCACGCAAGGAACAAGCTCCAAAAGTCAGTCGATGACCTAGGAGATTGGTTCCAAAAATGGCGCATCGATGTGAACCCGGAGAAGAGCTCCGCAGTTCAATTCGATTGGAAACGACGCCGTTATAAAATCCATAAAAATATTCCACCAATACGTATGTTGGGGACCCCTGTCCCTTGGCATACGTCGGCTAAATATTTAGGTGTCACCCTTGACTATAGGCTCACTTTCGAGCCTCATGTCAAAAGAGTAACACATCTAGCCCGTTTTTACCTAGGTAGGCTTAACAGTATGTTAGGCCGACATAGTAAAATGTCTCTAAGAAATAAGCGAACCCTTTATAAGGTTTGTATACGTCCCGTAATGACTTACGCGGCCCCTGTATTCGCACACGCAGATAATAAAATTATTAACGAACTACAAGTAGTTCAAAACTTATTCTGTCGTCGAGCTACGAACGCACATTGGTACGTCCGTAATGCCAACCTTCACCGGGATTTAGAAATCCCAACAATTCAACAATTCAATAAAGAACTCTCTGAAAACTATTTTAAAGTTGCAGAGTCGCATAATAACACACTAATTCGTGAGGCAGTAACTTATACCGCCCCACTCCCCTCCCGCCATACCGTCCGCAGGCCGAGAAACACTCTCTCGGACCAGCCAAATAAACTTTCAAACGACCTGAACTGCCTCCTGGCGGCTCAGGCCAATTCTAATTAAATTAAAAATTATTTAAAATTAATATGCCTTCGTAGGCAGTCCCTAAACGGCACTTAGCCGTCTGCGCCCTCTTTTCCCAAAAGAGGGTCGCTTTAGATACGGTATATGAAGCTTTCGACAGCTAGTTGCCAGTCTCCAAAGGCAGTTTTAGGGGGTATCACTTAGGCTCCCCTTGTAGGCAGTGAGTCCCCCATAACCACTATAGACCGGCTATAGTGGTATGCGTAGCGCATTTTCTGCCTCCCTCTGTGGTAGCCCATTTCCAATTGCTTCGGGCGCAAGAAAAAAAAAAGTGAGCTGTTCATTCCGGAAGCGGCACTCGAAGACAACAGCAAGAGAAGAAGCCTCAAGAGAAATCAAGAGAGAAGAATCAGTGCTCCATTGAAGATCCCCTCTCTGTACATAGTTTTCAGAGTATCGCGAACGCGTAGTAAACATTCTCTGTGTGCTCCGCATAATTTAAATCATTAAATATTTGTTTCATAGTTATTTCCATCCCTAGAAGTTAAATATCAATTCTTAATATTCTGATTATCAAGTAATAGTGATTTCTAAAAGTGTATTTATCTTAATCATAACTTTTTAAATCGGCATAAAAAAGTCAGTGTAAACATAAAACACCCACAAAATTATTCAATAACAGTTTATAAACCAAGTTAGCTTAATTGTGTTGTGTTGAACTTGAATATTGAAACAAAAAAAGTGATACAAAATAAGTGAAATGAAAAATTGTTGGTAAAAAATCAGTTAGCGTTTGAATATCTAAAACTTTCCATGATCGATATCACTGCACGCACCAATCAGCTGAGCGCTAATCATAAATTTAAAATATAGTAATGACATTTTTGAACCGCTACTAGTACCAATAAATTAGTCTAATGGTCTAATACGCTTGCACGAACGCCGTATGTCGTGAGATCGATTCTAATCCGACTGCGACAATAACGTTTTTTCTAAGAATAAATAAGAATAAATAAATTTTGGTTTTACAACAAAAGTTAAAACATTTACAATTTATAATATACACCTGAATCTGAGTATACCTACTATTAGAACAAAAAATAGTATTTGTGTGGATTATAACAGGTACAACTAAAGGCACGACAAAACGACTTTATAAACAGTCTGAACTTTTAAATAACTCTTCAAATCGCACTAACAAATGTCATAGATAATTATTATACGACGCATGACAAAAAAAAAACTATACGATAAGGCCCTCTACATAATATGATTTATTTTGTGATTATTTAAGATATATGAGATTCAGGATTAGTTATAACTATTTCAAAAATGAATACCGGAAATTCATTACAACATGAAAATGTGACAGTTAAAAGACCGGCTAAGTGTAATTCGGAAAATGACTTGACGAGACTAGAGATCGATATGACATCATCGTCGTCAATGTTATTTGACAATACCATGGACAGTTTACCGAATTTATCTACAATTGAGAACCCTAAAGTAGTTGAGTTAAAAATAAATAATGATAATTTAGCCTTAAAATTGCAGTCAGCGCATAACGAAATTGAAAATCTAATAACCGAAAATTTTAAACTTAAACGTGAGTTGGAAAATTGTCAAATGGTAATTAAAACATTAAAACAATTAAATTCAACTCAAAATAACGAAGCACGATCTACAAACTCGACACCAAGAAAAAAGGGAACTAAACAATATAAACTTAAACCACTACAAAAGATCCTGTCACCATTACTTATTAATATAAAATCTACAAATCAAGATTCTACGGCTGATAGTAGTATAGATACAGTTACTAATGATATATTAACTAAAGACAGTAAAAATGAAATTGCAACAGACACTTACACACACTCTGACAGTAATATGCACAAAAAAGACAACAGTAATATGCGGATCACTAAAAGAAATAATAGTTTTAGCAACAAATCTGAAACAGCGTTAAATCAACAGCAAGATGCTGTAAATAAAGTTATAGACAAAGACAGCATATCTACTAATATTACTAATAAACAGTCAATATTAGGGGATCGTATAACTGCAAAAAAGAAAATCATAATTATTGCTGATCAGTATGGGAAAAATGTCAGACAGTCATTGGGACAACTTCTGGGTCCCGAATATCAAGTTTACTGCTTTATTAAGCCTGGTGCCGAGTCAAGCGAAGTGTTAAGGGTTTGGAAACAGGAAATATCTTCATTAACTTTAAATGATTGTGTGATTGTACTCACAGGATCTAATGATCGTAATCCTTTTAAATTAAAATGTAACTTGTTGAGTTGGGTCACTTCATGCCAAAATACAAATGTAATAATATCGGAGGTTCCACAAAACAATTACCTAAACTTATTTAAGCTAAATTACGAACTAAAGTTCTTATGTAGCAACTTTAAGCGAACGATGTTTTTGGATATGGACTATTGCAAATCTATTCCGCGAAGAAATCAGTTTGCTTTGAACTTATCGAGGTCATTACTGAAAGAAATTTTAAATATTGGTTACCGACAAAATTATTTAAATTATATAAAGAACGCTGCTTGTGTAACAGGAAACTCAAAATTTTATTCAAAATGTGATAAAGCATGTCAAACAGAAATTTGTAATGTAGCGATGGAAGGATCAGTGGTTAACGAACCCGATGATTCTTCAAAGTTTTTTCGTAGTCCAAAATAATCTGTATCTCTTGCATCAAAACATAAACGGAATTATTAACAAATCCGACTTACTTGCTGTGTGTTTATCGGAATTAAAAGATGAAAATAAAATGATTGGGATTATTTGTATAACCGAGCACAATATGGTTGAAGATGACATTAAACATCTATCTATACCAAATTTCAAATTAGCCTCAAGTTATTTGCGAAGAAATAGAAACGGTGGAGCTTGTATTTTAGTAGATTGTAATATTAAGTATAACACAATTTACGATATTCAAGCTCTTTCCATTAGTAATGAAGTTGAATGTTGTGCAATTGAGCTTGTTGAATTTGGAATAATTATAATATGTATGTACAGAGTGCCTAAAAATGCTGCTAGGGATATTGATACATTTTTAAATATATTGCAAAATATCTTACACAAGTACTGTTTAAAATCAAAAAAAATTGTTATTGTTGGTGATTTCAATGTTGACATGTTAAAGCCAAATATTTTGACAAATATCATAACACAAATTTTGAGTAGTTACAATTTAAAAATTGAATTTAATGAACCAACAAGGTTATGTAGTGGTACCTGCATAGATAATGCATTCCATAATTTCACAAACCTAAATAGCGAAATACGAGATTTTGCACTCTCAGATCACACAGCCCAACTCCTGAAAATTCCAGTAATGAAGCATCATGCAATGACATATTGGTATGTTTTCAAACGCGATTTTAGCAAAAAAATTTAAAAAAGTTTGTAGATTGCCTAAACTCTTTCACATTCATTGAACTATTTTCTTTAGATAATCCTAATGACGCCTTTGATTATTTCTTTGACATTTATAAATTATATTATGATTTATGCTTTCCGACAATAAAAATAAGAATGTCTTTAAAAATAAAACCGAAATGGATTACAAAAGGAATTAAGTTGTGTAGCCGCAATAAAAGGAATCAGTTATGGAAATTTCGCCTTAATCCTAATAAAGACTCAAAAGATAAATTTAAATGGTACACTAAAAAATTAAAGAAAATTATCGAACTCACAAAACGATCACAGAATAACTATTACATATCAAATGCAAAAAATAAATGTTTAGCTACATGGAAGGTTATTAAGAATACCAGAACAAATGCCCCTATAAAACAAATTGACAAAATTATATATAATAATCGAATAATAACAAACCCGAAAGAAATAGCTCAAACTTTTAACGATCACTTTATAAATATGGAGCATAAAACACAGGTTAATAAAGAAAACGCAGTTAACTATTGTTTACAATTTAATAAATCTTCCTCAATGTTTATGGCCCCTGTCACTCCTGTTGAAATATATGAAACTATAAAATCACTTAAAAATACCCAAAGCACAGGGTATGACGGAATAACTACTAAAGTAGTCAAAGAGACAGCATTATTGATTGCGGGTATTTTATGTCATATAATAAACCTATGTATAGAGCAAGGCGAATTCCCTAAGTCTCTAAAACTATCGATAGTAAATCCATTATTTAAAAAAGCCGACAGATATGATGTTGGATGTTATCGCCCTGTAGCTTTGATTACCATATTTGCGAAAGTTTTTGAAAAAGTCTTATATAAACGTTTAAATAAATATCTGGAAGATAATAAAATACTCGTAAATGAGCAAAAAGGATTTCGTAAAAATAAATCTGTAAACACGGCAATTTATGACGTGCTCAACAAAATTATGACTTGTATAGACAAAAAAATACCCGTGGCCGCCCTATACATGGACATGACTAAGGCTTTTGACTTTGTGGATCACAAAATATTAATAAGAAAATTACACCAATATGGATTGCGAGGGACAGTTTTAGATCTTTTTGAGTCATATATTACAGACAGAACGCAAATTACAGAAATAAGGAGAATATGTCCTATAAAGTTGACAGAGAAGGTTTATCGATCGACACCACGAGCTGTGTACTACGGCGTTCCACAAGGAAGCGTTTTGGGGCCACTCCTATTTCTTTTGTACATTAATGACCTTCCATCGGTGATTCAACAATCTATGGTCCTATTTGCGGATGACTGTACGGTCGTTTATGAAGGAAATAATACCCAAAGCTACGAAATTAAGATTAACAGTTCCATTGGTCTTATAATTGACTGGCTCGTAAAAAATAACTTAAATATAAATTTAGAGAAAACTAAAATTATGAAATTTAATTGGCAAAAAGATAGTTTATCAAGTATTAATATTCATTATAAAGGTTCAGCAATTTATGAAACGAGAGAAACGAAATTTTTAGGAATTATCATTGATGACCAGTTGAACTGGAAGGCACAGGTCGATAGTGTTTGCAGTAAATTATATAAATTTTCATATGCCTTATATAAGTTAAATAAAAGAGCAAATACGCAAACACTTCGTATAGCATATTTTGGATACGTTGAATCAACACTAAGGTACGGTGTTATGTTTTGGGGAAACTCAGTGGATCGGGAAAAGGTATTCAAAGCTCAAAAAAAGTGCATTCGAGCAATCAAAAATCTACACTGGACAGACAGCTGTAAACCACATTTTAAAGAGCTGCAAATTCTAACTTTTCCCTGTCTTTTTATCTATGAGACGGCTGTGTTTGTCTATAGAAACCTATCATTGTTTGAAAATTTAAATAATAGAAGGTATCCCCTAAGATTAAAAGTTCAACAATCAAAATCATTAAAAATGCGAAAAAGTATATTTTGCCTATCCATACCCATCTATAATAAAATACCAAATGTAAAGGAAAAGTGGAATGTGGAGGAAAAAGGAAATAAATAATATACAAACCTTCAAAAAATCATTAAAAACATTATTAATAAATAAATCTTACTATTCTATTAATGAATATCTTAATGACATAGAAATTACATAATTATAATATTTGTATTTGATTTGAAATACCATGTATTATATATTTGACATATTATATATTATGATATGAAAACCCGATGACATCGACATTTTTAATTTGTATTTTTTTTATATATATATAGTTTATTTCGTGACATTAGCTTAAGATGCAGTATTTATTTTTGACTCGTGTATTTAACAATAGTAATAATAATTTGAAAAGATGACATTTTTATTTACTTCAGTTTCTTTTTTTTCTCAATATAGACGTAAAGGCGCCATTACGAAATGTGTTATTTGTCATGGGTATCATTGCACGATGCTTTTCACTTTTGAATATTTAATACTACCTACACATATGATTATGGTATTTTTATAATGTGCAATCAATTTTAAAAGTATTAATTTTGCTTATATTGACAATATCGTAATGAATATTTGTACACCACACTGTGGTAGAATACACGATACCTAATGTAAATTTTACGAACACCTAACTTACTGTATTCACAAATAAATAAATGAATTTGAATTTGAATTTGAATTTATTAGTGAAAAGCCGCATTTGTAAATAGTGATAATATATAATCGTCTACAGTACCATCTTTCTTCTACAGTCCCTAGTATAGTTTAACCTACATAACGTCAGTCGTCAATTAGTCAGTCAATTAGTTATCAACGCTAGTTCAAAAACCATACAGTCCACTGCAGTCCCTAACATGGGACTACCCTTGAAGTGTAATCTATTTAGTTAAAAAAAGAATCATCAAAATTGGTTCACAATCTGTGAAAATATTGCGTAACATATATACAAGAAAGCATACATTCGAATTGAGAACCTCCACTTTTTGAAGTCTGTTGAAAACAAAGAATAGACAGTAGTGGACATCTACCCACTGATGTTGAAGAAGAGGCATACATTTATCTAAAATAATACTTCATTTCAACGTTCTTCTCTATAGAATAGTTAGCGTTAACATCTATATGTTAACGCTAACTTGATTACAATGCTAACTAAAGAAAGTGACTTTAACGACAGACAAATATAGCTTCGTCTTTGTTCGAAATGTTGATCGAAGAACCGGGACAGCAGGTGATTCAGGACCCATTGTGTCAATGTACGAAGGAGACCTATATTCAGCAGTAAATGGGCTGCAATGTGATGATGTGAATATCGCTATGGTCAAAACAGACCAGCAGTATGTAAGGTATGGCATATTTTCATACAATGCGCGACTTACTTTAAACAGGTGACCACATGTGGGTGCTGTTTCGAAGACTAAGATAAATTGTCTCATAACGTGCAGTTATATAAACCTTTCTTTTTTTTTCACTAGAAAAAAGCAGTTCGTGGCTTAATACGTGCTTAAATAGTAGGGCACTAAACCCTGACAAACTTCTAGGTAGCACTGAAATCCTTCAATTTGAAAAAAAAATATGTTTCTAGGGGTTTTGAGGAGAATGTCGATAAATAAAAAACTAAAATTTTAGAAATAATTAATATAATTACAATCAAATAAAGTAGGTAAATAACTTTTAAAACCAATATACTCACCATTATCGTCGTCAGTAGAGCCTATCAGAAGTCCCTACTGAACTTAGGCCTCCCCCATAAATTACCACACAGGTTAGATAGCGGGTCTGCAACCGCAGTTTTTAATTTCTAGATGTTATTAGGAAGACGCTGCAGCCAATCTTCTAGTGTTTTTCCATCATCTGATATGTATATCCATCGATATGCTAAATAGTTATTCTTCAGAATGACTTCACAATTAATCCCGTTAGTAAATACCGTTACTGTAACAATTAGAATTCCTGAACTCAAAATTTAAAGCAAAGGAAACTCCATTTCAAAGATTAATTTTTCAACTTCCTCGAACAATTTATCTTGTAAAATACGTTCCAAAGGATATAATTTTAAAAAGTACGCAGTGGAAATTGTTTTCGCAGGTGTTTCAAAGTTGTAGTGATTGAACTTATAGTCTTCTATGCTTGTTTAGGAAAAAAATTTGTTGTTGCTTTGAGCATGTGATAATGCTAAGTATAATTAAAACAGGCACATAAATATATTTTCAAAAGAAGTGAAGTCCGACTTCACAAAACTAAGGGCAATTAAATAATTTTCACATAAATAGTTCTTGAAGTCGGTACTATGTCGTCATAGTGTATCGAAGAATGAAAACACCGACTTCAAATGATTTCAAATTATGTGGAAATTGTTTTATTCTGTTTAGTATTTTCGTTTTTTTAGGTCGGTGTTTACTTTTTCAAGGTTTAATTATATTTCTTTATTAAATCTGCAAAATATATACGAGTTCAAAAATGAAGGTAGCACTTTCCTATTTGCACTATTTTGCGAAACGAGTTATTTAACCAATTAGTAAGGATTACGTGGAGAGCGGCTTACGGGCAAGGTTTTGATCCTGTACCGCAAATAACGAAATACCTTCAAATGAAATAACATTTAGTTGAAATCGTAATCATTTTCTCATATAAATGTTATTACTTTAAGAACCTATGTTGGAAGCGAAGTTTAACGTACTAGTAGTTTTAGTTTTAAAATTGTTCTAGTAATGTAAATAGTCTATTTTATTATTTTATCATCCAGTTATTGTTTTCTACCAACATTGTTAATTTTCTTATTTTCTTTAGTCTATTATTTGTCTATTATGTTATAGGTTATATTTATTCAGAATATAATTTATAGAATAATTGTTCAATTATTTTTAAATATAGTTAAAGAACAGCCTATAAACAGCTGGATACAGACCTGTCATTTCTGAGGAGTCAAGGGAGTTTTTTTTTTATAAAGTGGTAATGACAAATGAACTTACAGTTGACTTACACCTGATAGTAAGTGGGTACGGCAGGCCATGGTCACCTACAACAGTTGCGTTTTCACCCAGGTGGACTTAATGGAATGCCTAACAACAACTAACTGCCTAACAACGGATACTTATGCAGTAACGGAGTTCTACTAGTTTGAAGACAACCTCCCTTCTACCACTACCAGAAAGTGTTTTTTTCCTGATGTTCCTTGCTTAGAGGCAAAATACCTTTCATTGACAGCGGTGTACGTATCTTGATGTAGTGGTTAACACAGGTATCGAAACTTTGTTTCGTGTTTTTCAAACTAAATAAATACAGCTCTTTTTATTTTTCATCTCTTCTTTTCATCTTAGTCAAATAAGTTCCACAACCAATGTATTTCCACAAAGTAACGCCTTCTTCCATTAATTATCTGGATAAGATTGCCCGTTACTTCAGGATGGATTATTAGACTTCACAACTTGAAACATACGAGTATTTAATTTCACGATAATACTAGTTTACCTGTGATATTTTTCCTTGAAACATTCACTCACTAGATAGAGTGTACTGGTTATGCAGAAAATTTGTGGTTGCAGAAGACTCTGGATGATCGAAGAAGAACCAGGGCCGTACTTTCATTTTGGAAGGAAAATGTTTTGCAGTTAACTTGTGACGAGCTGTAATATGATAGTAATGATGAAAGTACAAAGTACGTAAGCATATCATATCACTAATTTTATAATTTATAATGCATATAATGTAATGTAATAAAGTAATATACATCACATTGAATATTGTTGTTTTTGTGGCATTTGACAATCCTTTACATAATCTCTCCTTAACATAATTTAACTAAAGTAAATACTTAGTTATAGTTATTTAATTACTAAGCGGAAGCAGCAAGGGGACGGTCATATAGCTCGAAGAACCGACAAACAGCGGGAAGAAAGGTTCTCGAGTGGCAGTCTCGCACCGGTAAGCAAAGTGAAGGACAACCCCCACAATATAGTGACGACTAGGTAAGAGATTCAGAAAGCCGATAGATGTATGTTGTTCAGAATCGTGCTTTGTAGTATTCCTTGGAGGCCTAGCTTCAGCTGTGGACTTGTGAAGAGCTGTAATGATGATGATAATGATAAAATATTTAGTTCAAACATCGTTTGGTTTCCACATACTCATCACATTCCTTTGTAATATACACAAATGAAGCAATATCAAAAGTGCAAGATGATGTGTGCAGATATAAGACGTAGGGACTATTTTGATTCGGCGGATATGGACAACAGCAGGAAGAAATAAAAGGATATCCAACATAAAATGAAAACAATTATAAACATATAACAAGATAAGAGAATAGTTCGAATCAAAACAACCTTTGAAAATACTTTTGGAATAATACCTAACAAAACAAGCTCTGAATTACTTATACAAAAGTTTCGCTTGAAACGAGCTTGAAACGTCTGGCTAGAAACGAGCAATAAAAAGTTATGATGTAACATTGGTTTTGTATTTATCGCGTTGTTTCGCTGAATTTGAAAAGGATTGTAAAATGAAACAAAAGATATATTTTAATCCTATACTACAATAGAAGGAGCACGTGGTCCTTCGCAGCTTTTTATATGGGAAAGCTCAAGATCGCTCAGTGAGCTACGGAGAGGACTATGCTCGGAACTTCTCTGCGCGATTGCCATCGAAATAAGGTAATCCGCAATGGAACTAGAATAATTAACATAACGCAACGGATCAGTTAGTTTAAGTGGCAATGGCAACCATATACCTTGAAGAACCGGCAAATGGAAAATAAAGTTTTTCGAGTGGCAGATTTGCAACGATAAGCGGAATGTATAGCGGCCCCCACTGACAAGAGATGCAGGAAGTCGATAGATACAGGTGGCTCAGCATCGTGCTTTGTGGTATTCCTTGGGTGAAGCCTGACTTGTAATGGGATGTAATGACGATGATGATTTATATATGTTATAATTTTCTCAGAAACGGCTCAAACTAATACAATTTTGTATCTAGATAATATTTTACTTTCCAAGATTATCTGGATATTTTATAGCCTAGTCAAGTTTAGTCACCCAAGTATTATGACCTAAAGTAAATAAGTTATATTAATTGATAAACATCAAAAGTAGTTAAAGTTTGTCGGCATTTATTATAGGTAAATAGAAGGGAACTTATACTTGGTAGAGCCATACTGCAGCTATATGAATGGTATAGTTGTAGCACGAATGAAAAAAATTACAAAATACAAGCGTAAAATAACAGCTTAACGCTGCGGTGTTTTGTATGGTGAGTGTAGAGAACCGGATACCCTTTTTCCTGGAACCGAGGCATTCCTTCTTATTCCTCACGGGTGACGACGCATCTGCATTTTGATTTGTAATCGAGAATAGATGTAGATATGTATGATCTACAGCAACCACTTACCATTAATTGAACTATATGCCCGTTTGTCACCCTTCTATAAAAATAGGGAATGAAACCTATATCATCCAAATGGCACTGTGCCATAAATTTGCAGAAACAACCATGTAGGTATATTGTTACTATGGCAGGTAAAATAAAGTGAATATACGCACATTTTTTTTATTACCATTACAGCCTATCTAAAGTCCACTGCTGAGCATTTTCTTTCACATAGATTTCCTTGTAGAGCGAATATACCCTATAGTGGCCTCGCTTGGCAAGCAGACTTGCAAGCGCAATATTTTTTTTATTCAGCTGTTATCAGGAAGATGTTCAGGTTCAGGTTCCCTTTGTCGCCTCTTACGATACCCAAGAAATAATATGAAATAGTGAATATACTTATACTCAAAACGCTTTTAAAATTTAGAACAGTCCCTATACAAGTATATATAAAATGCTGACTATTATACATATATAAACAACTAGAAACAACTAGCGAGCCGCCTCGGATTTGCTCGGTTGATTTCTGATCCAATTGTGAATCTAAATCATTTTCTATTCAACTTCATCACACACACAAAATTTCATCAAAAACGATCCAGCCGTTTAAGAGGAGTTCAGTTACATACACACAGACAGAAGAATTACTTAATATATAATTTGCATGTATTG
This sequence comes from Parnassius glacialis, assembly GCA_033319125.1. NCBI lineage: Eukaryota > Metazoa > Arthropoda > Insecta > Lepidoptera > Papilionidae > Parnassius > Parnassius glacialis. The sequence goes on along the minus strand of JAVANC010000019.1, from coordinate 9,612,215 downwards.
TACATATAAACCTTTCTCTTGAATCATTGTGTATATTGATGAAAATCGCATCAAAATCCGTTGCGTAGTCGAGTAGAAGCGACTTTGTTTTATACTATATAGAGAAGCTTGTTATTAAGAATTTGCTTTTGAAAAACAACGAAAGAAGTACTAAACATAACAGTATTTTATAAATCTTTTCTTTAAATATTCAGTTGATACGGACAAACATTTTTTTTGCATTTTTGAATTTTTGACGTGACAACGTCTTATAAATCGATGAAGCTCGCTGCACTAACGAAAAAACATGACTCATGCGGCGTTACCTAGGCGTTCCATTTAAAGTGCAAGCGAGAGCGCGGAACGAGCGACTGTGCGAGCGAATGTGGTGTCAATTGTTTATAGCAACGATAATTGCGGCGATAAAGGTAATGATTCTTTCGATATTAAATATTTCTTATGACGTTGTCACGTTCAACTATCGTCAGTAAACCGACTTTACAGACAACCGATTTTTTAACAAATTTTCTCGCGTGTTTTGCTAGGTTGCTAAAGCAAGTGTTAGATTTCCTAGACTTTGATATATGAGGTACAACTATTTAAAAAAAATCCAATGCTGGCATCTGGGAGGAGAAAGTACAGTGCAAAATGTTAGTACAAACCGTTGGAAATATATTATGTGGACCTATCAAATTTTGTTATACTAATTGAGTCTGTCTGAGTACACGGGGTAAGATGTGGTACTGCGCTGGATGTAAACGCATTCCAGCGAGGCCCATAATATTTACGACGGGTTGTATTTGCCAAGCGTGGCGACACATAATATATAATAATGCTACGATTACATTTTTTCTTAAATAAGGGGAGTATTATATCCAAAAATGAACATATCTTCAAAGATGAGGTAATTATTTAAAAAAATAATAATTTTGAAAAGTAGATCTTATGAATAAAGTTGATGTGAATTGCTTTAACAATCGTCAATATTTGTGTAATTTTTTTTAATAAAATTGTCTGTATTTTGACTTAATTAAGTAAACAGATTACGAGGTTGACTAAATCGAAAAACCATAGAAATACGTTCATACTTTTTCTAAATGGTTATTTGTGTACAAAACAATATTACCGGTAAATATTTTGTGAGCGGCTGAAGTAAATCACTTTTTTGTTAAAATAAATATAACGCTCTAAGTAAAGCAGGAATAGAAAGAGTAACCAAATATTTTTACATTAGTACTTATGTATATGCGATAGGAAGCGAAGGATGTGAAGGATGCGACTTAAGATACGAATAATTTGAAATACACAGGAGATATTCTTCAGTACTGTATTGACGAGAAATCTTTGAGATAGATTTTGGATTGTACGTGCATTTTCCTTAAATTTTCTCTGCTTTAGTATTAGTTCAATATACAATTGGCAGTCCGAGGTAAAGTTTCATATCAAGGTACCTTAATATAAAACACAAACGTGATCTTGCAAAACACACTTTGTGTGGCTTGCAAGATCACGTTATGACCAGGATTAAAAAAGGAATGTTTCGGTGATTTAGTCATGTAGAAAGAATGAACGAGGAAAGAGTGACAAAGCAAATTTATGTTGCAGAAGTGTACGGCAGAGTCTGGAAGGGACGCCCTAGACGAAGGTTTATCGACCAAATTGGCGATATATTGGAAATGGGCCAGATTAGCAGTACCCTTAACCGACGAGCGTGTATGCGTAGATATATGGATGTATAGGAGGCGAGAGATGTGTGTCGGGATTATGCCAAATGGAAGACCGTAGTCTCTGTCTTCCCCTTTGGATGACTGGCGTGAGTGTTTATGTTTATGTATTATATATGTAGTCACAAATAAAATACAAATTAATTTTGAAATATCTTCACTACTCACTTTCTAAAATAACTGAAATTACTAAAACTTGTTACTGAACCAATTTTTATTTTAGAAATTCAATATAGTTTTCACAATGAATTACCGCAAAAGGATTCCAATGGGATTGCTTCCAACAATGATCAATGTTGCTGCTCTATTTAACTGAAATTGCTTTTTTAATCTAATAATTGAATACAGAGACTAGAAGTTCTTGATCCCAAGGAGATTTTATAATTTCTTTATCATAAAATTATTATTTTTATAAACTTATTTAAACATAGAACTTTATGAAAACGTATTTATAAAAATAACCCAAATTAGATTTATAGCAACAAAAACTATTTTATAAAGTCTTAAATAACTTACTAGACACTTTCGTTACTTTCGCTTAGGACTTCTATTCTACTCATCTGATATGACATTTATACCGCTAATTATTTAAAGCTGTCTGTCTTGCCGGTATTCTTTATAAGTTGACTTTTAGTATTTTTTATAGTTTCAGCAGTTTAGTAGTTTTAGAAGCAAGATGGGTTCTAGTAGTACGTTAGCAATAACGTGTAACAGTTATAGAATAGCTAAAGAAGAGAATAATAAACTAAAATTAAATCTCTTGATCAGGGAAAAAAATTGTTAACCTAAACTGGAAATTAGTATTATTTTTACTTTTACTAGCGTTTTGAAATGAGGCCCTGATCAGAGAAATATGTTATTAGGTCCTGCTTGCTCTTCCGTTGAATACCTAGAAGACCAAATCGCTTCAATATACCTATTATAGTTCTTAAGTAATTACGGTTTGCAAAGTGGAATTCATTGACTGATACTGACTACTTCTAAGTGGCTTAAAATTTTAAATTTGGCCTCAAGAAAGATCTGTCATTAAAAGAAAAGGGAATGAAAGTGAACGCAAGTAAGAAGAAAGTAATGGTTTTTGAAAGAGTAAAAAGTAAAACGATATAAGAAATAAGAATAGAAGGGGAGTTGGCCGAGCAAGTACATGAGATTGTACATTTGGGAAGTGTATTTAGCAGGGATGGTAATATATTTCATCTTGAAATCCACAATATTCTCTATAAAATGTACCACGTATATATATTATACGTGGTAGAACCGTGCTGCAGCTATTAGTAGTATAGTTGTAACACGAATGGGTCGGCTCGACCGGGGAAGGACAACGCTCTCACAGAATACCAACGTAAAATAGCAGCTTAACGCTGCTGTGTTTCGTATGGTAAGAGTAAAGAACTGGAGACCCTTTTTACTGGAAACGAGGCATTCCATCTTATTCCTCACGGGTGACAACGCATCTGCATTTTGATTCGAAATCGAAGACAGATGTAGATGTCTATGAGTCACAGTAACCACTTACCATCAGGTGGACTGTGTGTTCGTTTGTCACCCTTATCCTATAAAAAAATATGATAAGGATATAGAACGACGAATCAACGCAGAAAATATAGTGTCATTCACTATATTTTCTGCGACTTGGTCGAGCAAGTTGATGAGTTTGTGTATTTGGGATGTGTATTTAGCAGGGATGGTAGATATGATAAGGATATAGAACGAAGAGTGAACGCAGGAAATAGAGTGAATGGGGCTCTACACTCTATTGTGGAAAGTCATAATATGTCTAAAAAGGCACGTATGGTAATTCACAATGCTGTGTTAGTCCCTGCTTTAATGTATGGTAGTTGAAGTTGGGCGTGGTAAAAGAAGCACGAGGGTAGAATAAATGTTGTAGAAATGCGGTCATTAAGGAGTATGTTAGGGCTGAATCTGAATGACAGGGTAAGGTATTGCGTGATAAGAGAATATTGTGGTTCGCAAGATGAAGTTCTGACCAGGATTAAAAAAGGAATGCTTCGGTCGTTTGGTTATGTAGAAAGAATGAATGAGGAAAGAATGGCAAAGCAAATCTATGTTGTAGAAGGGAACGGTAAAGTCGGGAAGGGATACCCTAGGCGATAGTTTATCGACCAAATTGGCGATATATTTAAAATAGACCGTAGGTATATGGATGTGGAGGAGGCGAGAGAGGTGTGTCAGGATCGTGCCAAATGGAAGTCAATGGTTTTGGCATTTTTTTTAATTTTTGATATTCCACCAAAACCATAATTTTGACGAGAGAATCAAGTTCAGTAAAATGGAGGTCCAGAGTTGTCGGCATCGCCGAAACCGAGAGCATATCAAAGAACGTTTACTAAGTAGTAGAGCCACGCTGCAGCTATATTATGCATGTAGCATGAATCGGTCGGCTTGACCGGTGTAGGACCACGCTCTCACAGAATACCAGCGTCAAATAGCAGCGTAACGCTGCTGTGATGCGTATGGTGAGTGTAGAGTACCGGAGACTCTTTTTACTGGTTAAGAGGCATTCTATCGTAATCCTCGGGGGTAACAACGTATCTGCATTTTGATTGTTAATCGAAAATAAATGTAGATATCTATAGGCTATATTAATTAAAGGCATATATTATAGGATATATTAATTAAAGGCATGGTGCGGGGCAAATCGCCTGGATATGACAGCCTCAGCATCGAGCATCTACAGTACGCAGGAGTACACTTGCCAAGAGTAATAGCTTTGTTTTTCAATCTTTGTGTAGCACATTCTTATCTACCTGAAAGCCTAATACGTACTATAGTTGTACCTGTTATAAAAAACAAGACTGGTGACTCATCAGATGTGTCTAATTATAGGCCAATATCCCTGGCTACCGTGATTGCGAAAGTACTGGACAGTTTGCTTAGTCGGCGCCTAAATAAGTACGTCTCGCTCAATGACGCACAGTTCGGCTTCAGGCCTGGTCTTTCAACCGAGAGTGCTATTTTGTGCCTCAAGCAGACTGTCCAGTACTACACTGCAAGAAAGACACCAGTATATGCTTGCTATTTAGATTTGTCGAAGGCTTTTGACCTTGTATCTTATGAGATCCTGTGGAATAAAATGAATTTTGAGACTGACTTGCCTCGAGAAATTGTATCGCTTTTTAAGTACTGGTATAATAATCAAAAAAACAATGTACGATGGGCAGGCTCGCTTTCCGAGGAGTATGGGTTGGATTGCGGTGTGAGGCAGGGGGGACTAAGCTCTCCAACGCTTTTCAACCTTTACATGAACGGGTTGATTGATGAGCTCAGCAGCACTGGTATTGGTTGTCATATAGACGGAGTCTGTGTAAACAATATCAGCTACGCAGATGATATGGTGTTGCTGAGCCCATCGAGTGGTGCTCTAAAGAAAATGATTAATATATGTGAATCCTATATAGCGGCCCAGGGGCTTAAATACAACGCTATAAAGAGTGAATTTATGATATTTAGACCGGATAATAAGCGTTACACTAATATACCAAATTTTACGTTAGGTGTTACTCCTTTAAAGAAGGTAGAGTGTTTTAAGTATTTGGGCCACTGGGTCACGGAGGATCAAAAAGACAACTTAGATATTGAAAGAGAGAGAAGGGCGCTGTCTGTCCGCTGCAACATGTTGGCTCGCAGATTTGCACGATGTTCTAGTCAAGTTAAAGTTACGCTTTTTAAAGGTTATTGCCAGTCCTTTTACACGTGCAGTCTCTGGGTAGACTATACGCAGAGGGCATACAGCGACCTGCGCATACAATATAATAACGCGTTCAGGGTGCTGATGGGGCTGCCGCGCTGCTGCAGCGCCTCCGCCATGTTCGCGGAAGCTCACACGGACGGATTCGCTGCAATCATGCGCAAGCGCTGTGCATCGCTACTTCGGCGCGTGCGCGGCAGCCCCAACAGCATCCTGCGTATGCTGGCTGACCGATGGGACTCACCGATGTTGGCTCGCTGGATACGGCTACATGCTGCCTTGTAGACTGGCTTATTGCCACCATCGGTGCAGTTTCATACTTGTGTCGTCAACAATATGTTACTAACACTAGATATAAGAAAACATTTACTAACAACTATGGATATTTTTTTTTGTCCGAAATAAATGAATTATTATTATTATTATATAGGTCACAGCATCCACTTACCATCAGGTGGCCTGTGTTCTCGTTTGTCATTGTCATTCCATAAACCATTTTATATTTCTACCTATTATTTTAGAAAGTAAAAGTCACTTAAAATTTGCATGTAATTAGTAATTTGCTTTATATTAATACACAAATAAACTGCACAACTAATCAGTAGAAATAAATTGGTGCAGTATTTTTTAAAGTATCCTCATAATTATAATTTTGTATGGTTTTAGTAATTTTCAATCCTTTGTTTTCTGCATAAAATAATAGATTTTAGAAGTAATTTATAATAATTGTCGCTAGGAAATTTCTTATAAACAAAATTGCATAGAAAATTGTGTTTGTTTAAACACTAAAGGAGTAAGAAGCAATCGAGATCGCAGGCAGCGTTTCCCCGCTCAATCGTTATCCTTTGATTGCGTAAAAAACCAGCCCTCGTAACATTCGTAATAATCAGACGCGGATACAGTTTATTTAGAAGCTTCATTACACGCATATTTACTCAGTTATTTCATTACGTGCCGTGGATGTCGTAAGAGGCGACTTTGGGATACGATACCTACGTCAGGCATAAAATTATGTTATTTTCAACATAATAAAATAAACTTTATTAATATAATTTATTATTTACCCTTGTGAGCTCTTTTTTTAATTTGCTGTTAGATACTGCTTGTGTATTTTCTGGTACTTTGTTATAAAACTATACATCAATCCACGAATGGAGTCGTCTCTATCGTGTAGAGTTACTAGTTTGTTCTTTTTCAATCATTCATTCATTACAGTCTATCAAAAGCCACTGCTGGACATAGGCCTCTCCCATATATTAATTATACATTCATCCTATATTATTATTGCGATTTATTATTAGGAGGATGCCTAATAACAACTGAAAATAATAAATAATTTAAAATTTTGTACAGCCGACTTCAGTATAAGTTATTAAGAATAACTCGAAAACTATTGGTCTGACCTTAATCAAATTCATATGGGACCATACGAAAAGTACCAGCTTTCAAATAAAATAGAATTATCGAAATCGGTTCACCCAGTAAAAAGTTATGAGGTAACACACATAAAAAACATACAGTCAAATTGAGTGCCGTCTCCTTTTTGGAAGTCGGCAGAAAACTGCCAATCTCCTGTTATATTTCCTTCCGTTGCCTCTTACAACAGCTACTGTATATAGTGAAATTGATTCTAGTTTGTTCTTAGTTTTGTATATTGAATTATAATGAATTAATTTTACTTTTTTTAAAGTTCCGATGCAATATAAATAATTAATCTTTTACAACTTCATACTTTCCACAAGCAAGTTATACCGGTTAATTGAACCTAAAGAGTCAGTATTTTTTTAAATTCAGGCAATGTTATACGCTTTTGAGAAAAAGTCAAAAAAATTATGCAAGACCTATCTATCAAAAATTGTTTAATATGTGTTATTAATACAATTTAAGAGTACATGATTGATAAACCCCTGGGAATAAGGTGATCGCTACCATGCTGTATTTTAATGCTTTCATAATTAAATATATAAAATATAATATTATTTAATAAATTTTTAAAAAGTCCCACTGTGTTTCTTATTTGTTCTTCCAGAAAAGAAGTTTCATTAGAATAGAATAGAATAGAATAGAATAATTTTTATTCAATATTGATTATTACATAATTCTTATTGAAAGTCATTTTTTTTTTACCACTGGTTCGGAAAATACCTCTGTCCTGGGAAGAACCAGCAAGAAACCCAGCGGGACTTTTTTTTTCAAACATATTTCACTTAACAATAATTTCATTTATACAATTTTTAAATGATTTTTAATAGAACCAGCATGGTGGCGATCACCTTATTCCCAGGGGTTATTTTCATTCATGTATTCCTTGATATTATAATAACCCTTTTTGTACAGTTTTTCTTTAATAAAACTTTTAAACTTGTTTATTGATAAACTTTGAATATGTTCTGGGATTTTGTTGTAAAAGCGTATACATTGCCCCATAAATGAATTACTGATTCTGTGGAGTCTAGTAACTGGTATTACAAGCTTATGTATGTTCCTAGTGTTTAAAGAATGCACATCCTTATTCTTATTAAAGCTATTTATGTTTTTATGTACATACATTAGATTTTCATAAATATATTGCGATGCCAAAGTTAATATGTTTATTTCTTTAAATTTTTGTCTGAGGGACTCTTTACAATTTAGGTTATAAATCGCCCGAACGGCTCTCTTTCGCAAAACAAATATAGCTTCAATATCAGTCGCATTACCCCATAGCAAAATTCCATAAGACATTACGCTATGAAAGTAACTAAAATACACTAATCTAGCTGTCTCAACATCTGTGAGATTTCTAATCTTTCTTACAGCATATGCTGCAGAACTAAGTCTGCTTACTAATTTAGATATATGGGGGCCCCATTGAAGTTTCGCGTCAATATTAATACCGAGAAAAACAGTGGTATCCACAAGACTCAACTCCTCCCCATTTAATAGCACATTGGTATTCGAATGTTTTACATTAGGTATTGTAAATTTAATACACTTTGTCTTATTGCCGTTTAAGAGCATATTGTTGGCGTTAAACCAATGTACTAATTTCGATAGAGCATTATTTACATCGTCATAATTAATTAACTGCCGTTTGAGTTTGAAAATTAAAGAGGTATCGTCAGCAAATAATACTATATCGTGATTATCCCTTACAAGATAAGGTAAGTCATTAATATAGATTAAAAACAGGAATGGGCCAAGAATCGAGCCCTGAGCAACGCCCATTGATACTACCGATCCGGAGGAACCTTTACTATTTTTCACGACTTATTGAGTTCTATTACTTAAATATGAAGTAATAAATCTAAGCGCCAAATTTTTTACACCGTAATGTTGTAGTTTCCTGATTAATGTTTCATGATGAACACAATCGAAAGCCTTGGAAAGATGGAAAGCCACAGAAAACACCTAAGGCATCCTGTGAATTCTCCCAGGCATTAAAAATATATTTCATAAGCTCAACACCGGCGTCAGACGTCGAGCGACCCCTTGTAAATCCAAATTGGTTTTTATGAAGTAATTTATTTAGTAATTTATTAAGTAATTCATTATAAACCAACAGTAAAACTTAAATGACTTTCAACAAATATATTTTGTAATCTATATTGATTAAAATTTAATCTATTATATCAATTACATCCCTACATTATTTACCAGAAAATGGTGTTTATGATGTCATTTTGTTTATCTGGCCTGATGTGTCACATAATTATTATAGTATTTTAGTATTTGACCGGTTAATTCGATTGATGTTAAAATGAAACAATAAACTTGACGATAATATTCCATTTATTTATTTAATTATAATAAATTGGTTTCAATAACATCTATATAGAATAGCGGTTGAACAACATGAAATATCTTTTTAACATAAAATAAAATAATTAATAACAATAAAAACTATGTAGAATCAATCAAACTAACAAACAACGAGAATCACGGAATGAGACCAAAAAGCAGCTGGCAGTTATTTTAGTCTCAATTATATCTTAATTATAATATAAACAATTTATAATGCAATGACTAATACTTTGCTACTACACTAATAAAATTAAAAAAATAAACGAGATAATAATAAAAACGCAATATGCATTTTATTTTATCTAATACAGCTAATGCTTAATCCGTCTTATTACGGAACAAAGTTCATAATTAATAGTCTCAGGTTTAAACTAGATTCTTCCTAAAATAAGAAGTAGATATGTGTATTTAAGTTTGACAGCAAATATCAAATTTCGCGAAAAGTAAAAGACTACGTCCGAGACTAATAAACCACTTTTTAAATTTTATATAATTTTAAATACGGAATCTTTTTATTACACAAAGTGGTTTATTATTTTTCTTAGGTATAAACTAGACTTTTTTTCATAAAGTAGTTCCGAACTAAATGTAAAGTATGAAATTTGACAGCAAATATCAAATTTCGCGTAAACTGAAGCGCCATGGTTGAGGTACTTATTTTGTGACAAAGGCTCTTCTTAAGCTATAGCTTAAATCCAAAACTGTAAATAAACCACCTTTTGTAATAATGCGGAATCGGTTTTATTTCACAAAGTGGTTTATAATTAATCTAAGGTTTGAACTATAGTCCGTTTCAATAAAGAAGTTCCGAATTAAATGTAAAGTATGAAATTTGACAGCAAATATCAAATTTCGCGAAGAATGTGGCGCGGAAACTTAGGGACCTTTTTCGTGAAAAAGACACTTCCTTAACCACATCTTAAATATGAGACTATAAAATAACCACGTTTTGTAATAACACCGCCTTGTGAATGTAATACTATGTAATAGGGATACGTTTATTACAAAAAGACGTTTATAATAAGTCTTAGTTATAAACTAGTCTTTTAAAAAAAAGCTCGAACTAAAATATAAAGTATGAAATTTGACAGCAAATGTCAAAGTTCGCAAATAATATGTCGCCGTGACTAGCTGACTTCTTTTATGACAAGGACTTGTTTAAAACCGAGACTTAATAAACCGTACTTTGTAATAAGACGCAATAAGTTCATAAATAAATTTAGATATTACTATGATATGCCATTAATAGTCAAATTAGAAAAAGAACAATTTCATTCGTTGTAATATGATAGCACGTATTAGAAATTTAGAAGTTACAAGAAAACTTTGAGCGTTTATTTAGTTAGATTTAAGGATTTATCAAAGTTGCATACACGATACATCTATGGATTCACTAGCAGGAAGGAAATCTTGTGACATGACACGGACACACTTAAAAATTGATTCTTATTCGGACATAAAAGTGTCACAAAAATGTTACGATAAAAATCTGACTAACTAAGCTACTTCACTCAATGTCACTTGAAATTCTTACACGAAATACCTTGTTAGTCAAATCTGCAAATTACATTACAGAATTAAATATAGACGGTTTTATTCTGCTCGTCAATTTTACATGAACCCAAAATGGGCGTTCAAAGTAATTTAAAAGCTGGTTCTTCCAAATATGAAATTGCCAGCAGCATTCGGATCTTCAGTAGAGAAGTATTCTTTCCAAAGTTCTTGAAACTCTTCCCACGAGACACTGGCATGACCCTGTAAAATTAATTCTAATTTTAAATTTGTAAAATGTAAAGAGACGATATTTTTTATTTGATAAATCTATTTCCGTCTGGGGTTTTCAAATCATTCCAATTTTTTTTCTAAGATAAAATTAAACTAGCCCTTGAAATTACAAATGTTCCTTATCGTAAAGTACTTCGAATTAATTTAAAAAGAAGATGCTTGAATTGTAAATATATTTTTAAATTTGTTTTCAGATAAAATATTATTGGAAGTATATGAAATATTATAATTTACTTAGAATCTAAAACCACAAAGCTGAGTAATGAAACATACCAATTATAGGTATATTCGTTTCTTAAAGGATTGCTAGTTATAAGAACAAAAACTACGCAAGAAAGTGTGAAATGTAAAAAAGTAAGTTACCTTGGCCATCTTGCTGAAGGCTAATTTGCACTCCTGTGGATCAATTCCATAGGATGAGCAGACAGTAGTAAATTCATCACAGTCAATAGAACCGTCAGCACTAGCGTCTTCTAGTTGGAACATGAAGTGACAGTAAAGCTGCTGCCATTTTAACGCAGCTGATGGGTTTTGAGCGTAGTCGTTCCACATTGAAACCCACTCCTCCACCGACACCTATTCAATGATAAATACAAAAGTATGGCTATATTTAAATGTACAACAACAAGTAATTGTTATCATAATAATAATGTTCTTCAGACCGAATTTATGTCACGGCGGCCAACTTCAACGGAGTCGAGCTATCGGCCATGACAGTATTATAGTGCCCGAGTGTATGCGCAAGGACATGTGCACTCTATATTCCCTCACTCTCAGAGCTCATAGTGCCATGGAATGGTATACCGACATGACCGTACAGAGATCAGGAAAACGACTAAAGGCTTTACATGCTTTCCGAGGCACGGAATTGAGACACTACCATTCCTGACTCCTGGCAGCTACGGATAATTTTTTGACGTAAAAACTTTTTAACTGATTTTTGACCACGACCCGGGATTCGAACCCGGGACCTCATTATTAAAGTCGCGTTTACAAGTCCTGGACCAACGAGGATATTGTTAGTCTGGTTGTAGTCAGTAATTATTATAAAACTGAAGAGACAAACTAACTTACATTAAACCTGATGGTAATTGACTACTGCAGTTCACGGACACCTGCAGCTAACTTCAAACGAAGAAGGCTGCAGAAGACATCACCTCTCAAGGTTAAGGTGGAATGAACCGCAGCCTGTCTTTATTATACTGGCTCACCATACTCTTGAGACCGGAGCACAGCAGGTTGTCCACTTCTATTTTGCGACAGAAATTGATAAAAGGGTGGTGCCTACCCAGACTGACTCCGAAGTATAATATGGCGTCCTACCGCCTAGTTAATAATAAAATATATAACAGGTAAACCTAAACATGTTATGATTTTATTTAAGTTTACGTACTTAGTTTAAAGTAATGCGTTAAACATTTAAAAGAGGTCCGAAAAAATTTAAACAGTATCTTCAATAATAATCTTTATATATAAAAATTACGTGTCACGTCGTTTGTCCGCGATGGACTCCTAAACTACTGATTTGACTTCAATAAAATTATGCACACTGCGTTCAGTTTGGTCCAACTTGAGAGATAGGGTAGTTTTTATCCCGATAAATGACTCTCAATAATTTTTATTACGAATTTAAGGATTTTTTATAGGACACATGGTCTTCGGAAAGGGCAGAACGTCTGCCTGGTCAGCTAGTAATAATTTAAAATTAAAAATTTTGTACAACCGACTTCAATATAAGTTATTAAGAATAACTCAAAAACTATTAGTCAGACCTTAATCAAATTTATATGGGACCACATATGAAGTACCAGCTTTCAAATAAAAAAGAATCATTGAAATCGGTTCACCCAGTAAAAAATTATAAGGTAACACACATAAAAAACATACAGTCCAATTGAGTACTGTCTCCTTTTTGAAGTCGGTAGAAAACTGATAGAGATTTGTTTGAAAAGTTTGGGTAATTTCAAAACAAAATTTTATGGATAAAATGGCAATGAATTAATTAGCGTACCTGACCGTCTTTGTTGGAATCAGCCCTCTTCCTTAACCCATCCCAAATCTTAATCATTATTTCGTGCGTTTCCGTATGCTTAGCATCTCCTGGTTTCCAGCCTCGCTGGCTGCAGATTTTCTTTAAAAAAAATAGGCATAAAAGTTTATCGATATTAACAAATAATCCTAAAGACATTGAGTTATATGTACTACGTACTAGAGAAGCCATTCCGAACATTGACTATGTTCAACTGAACTGTAGTGCAATCCGTACAAATTAAATATTGCGTAAATTGAAGATTTGTGAATTCCATAACATAATTATTATTACATTTTATTTTGAAATATAATATATTTGTTTAGATTAAATTAAGATATTTTATATTAAATTCTTATATTTATTTTATATTAATATCTTATTTTATATCAAATAAAAACCTTCGCGCATTCGCGGGAGTAGTAGTCGCGTACATAGAGTAGGACACAATTTTTGTTTAGAATGGCTTCTCTAGTACGTAGTACATATAACTCAATGCATAAAGATAAGACATATCTATGAACTAAAACTTACTTCAATAGCAATTTCAAAGTCCTTTCTTTCGATGGTTCCACTCTGATTGACATCTGAAGAAATAAACAAAAAAATTTGATAATGTATGATTTATAAAATAATCTATTTATTTAACTTTGAAGAAATTACCAAAGAATACGTTAAAAACGTAGAGGAGCTTCTTCCGTCTGAATTCTGAGATCGACATATTGACCTGTAACAAAGGATGTAACAATATTTATTCTATATTTCATTAATTAACTCATAACAGGCCATCAAATGTTCCCACAGATTGCCTCATATTTATAATAGTTGCAGCACCATGTAAGCGGCTATCGCAGTGTGTTATTATTTTGAGTTTGTATTAGGTACTGCTGCCCATCACTGATTTCATTTTCTCCTGTCACCTCTTGTGAGACCTATGGGATGATATGGGGTATGCCAAGTAGTGGAGACGTTAAGAGTCCACCTTTTAACATCTCCACTACATGGCATATTCTGTATTTAATAAGAAAGATATTTAAATTCTTACTTTCATTTCAAATTTTTGATAACAAGTGTTGTCAAAGTAAATAAATCAACTGCAAAAAACCTTGTAACATTAACAGGTAAGGATTCCTAATCACAAATTTTCTTTAATCTAATTTCAGAATCGGCCTGGAATCTAACAAATTTCTTTCCATCTTTATCATTATTAGATTACGGAACGGATTTATTCCCAAGGAAAATTTAATATATGCAAATATACTTTAGCGATTTTTTTGGAGAATTAAACGAACGTTTCATGAAATATTATCACTGTTCTCAAAAATGGAGAGATTCCTCATTCCCGTCAACCCGTAAGTGGTCCACTGCTGGACATCGAATTTTTTATAGATGAAAGTATTTCCCATAGAAATGTTAGGTATATGAGCGATCGTAGTACGTCTCGCAACTTTACATCTGGTATATAAATACAAATAATGTTCTCAAAATATTTTATTCTTCAGACACGTACATATGCTTGTTCATAAGTTTGACGTATACCACCTGATGGTTGTTTTTAATATGGTTTCACAAAAAAAAGACCCAGAACGAATGCAGATATAAAATTAGTATTACTGTGTCGAATCTTACAGTCTTAGAAAGAGTACCATGACAGTGTCAGTGTTTTCTGTGATCTTTAAAAGGCATTTGATTTTGTGCATCATAAAAATTCAATTTATAAACTTATACATTCCGAAATTCGCACTTGACTTCTTATTGTCATAGGTCTAACACCGAAAGCAAAAGATTGCAATCAAAGGTGAGGTGTCATAGGACACTGAGGAACACTCACGTTTTCGTCCCACTTTTATTACGTGGGTATCCCTCAGAGTTCAATACTTGTTCTTTTTTGTTTACATTGTACATTAATATTCTTCTACATGTTGTACAAATTGTTTTTAAATAGTCCTGTTTGCTAATGATACCTCATTTATATTCAAATTTAAAATAAACTATTAGGCACGTAAAAGGCTCAACCAAATACTGGATTTGTTACAAAAGGACTGAAGCAAATAATTTGATTCTGTACCCAGAAAAACAAAATATTTATAGTATTTCTTGGAATTCCTTCAAAACTAGCTTCGAAATTAAGTTCTTTAAAATCATGTCCATTAGTATAATACTACAGAAATCTGTTGCCAAATTAGAAATAGTATTCATTTTGCAATATGCTCTCTACGTAGCTATGGAAACATTTTGTACGTACTGAATTAAATATTTAGATTTTTAATAATTTCTTGGTAAACTTATCAGTTTTAACAATAAAATCTCTGCAACTTTGAAAAAGAAAACAAGATGTTGAAGAAATTCTGTTAAAATGGCCTAATATAAAAAAAAATCAATAAATTAAGGATACGTAAATAACTCATGTTTATTCAGATTACGAGTTATTTTCATAAATCATAATCTGAACCTGCTACTAATAATATAATGTAGTACATTTAAAAATGTTAATTGAAATTTGTAAATTATACTTAAAAAAGACTCCAGAGTTTCTTGCCGGTTATTTTCTGAGAAGTGATTGTTCTTTGAACCGATGTAGTTTTTGTTTTTGATGTTGGATAAGAGCTTTCTTTAATTACAGTTAAAGTTCACAAAACAGGCTCTCCGTATAGACTGACTCATATACGGGATATTTTCTAAAGTTGCTACGCTTTGCCGACGGCTTCACAACTGCAGTATTTGACTATTTTTAAGTTAGTATTTAAGAGATGACTACATATTTGTGCCATTTGCTGTAGAGACTATCGACCCATGGGGTCCACGTGCAGTTAAGTTCCTGAAGTAACCATCCGCGGCTGGTCGTTGCTGCTGGTAATAAGAGGGTTGATTCTTTTCTCGCTCAAAGGCTAAGCATATCCATTCAGCGGGGAAACGCAGCTGGCGTTCGTGGCACGATACCATGGGGAGTAGGACTGTGTGATTATTTAAGTTAGTAGAGCCACGCGGCAGCTTTTTCTGTCGTACGAATGGGCCGGCTCGAACCGGGGTGGTACCACGACCTCAGAGAATACCAGCGTGAAGTAGAGGTTTACCTCTGCGTTTCGCTTGGTGAGTGCAGGTGGCCGGAGGCCCTTTTTACTGGAAATGACGCATTCCAGCTTAGTCCTCACGGGTGACAATGCATCTGCATTTTGTATCGCAAATGAGGATAGATGTAGATGTCTATGGGCCGCAGCAACCACTTACCATCGGGTGGACTGTGTGCTCGTTTGTCACCCTTGTCCAATAAAAATAAAAATAAAGTTACTAGTTTCAGTTTTTTTTTTATTATAGTTTTTAATATTGTATATAATAAAACATTGTATATTATGTTATGTAAAAAAAATATTATCAGTAAGATGCTGCTGTCTATCTTCCTCGCCTTCCTCTTTCGACTCATAAGAGCTTGAAACTAGCCAAAGTGGAACGAGGGTTTTTACCAGTTTAAGTTATATTCCCATAATTTGTAATAGTTCTTTATTAGTGCCACTTGTCATTTAAAAATTTTTCATTTTTGTTTTCAAATTAAGAAAAATTAAAGTAGAAATAAGATTGCATATAACTCACCGTTATTTTAATACCACCAGCAATGTACCTGAAAAAATAGCGAAATAAGATAAATAAAACGATTTGAATAATCAAGGTTCAGGACTAACAAAATAAACTTATTAATCAACGGCAAATACCAAGTCGTTTGCACATTGCATTAATAACATTCCATATCTCGAAAAAAGTTTTGCCATCTGTTATAAACCAAAAGCTTTTCCTTTCAAGAATAAAATTTATCTCTCAATTATAGCTCGGAGTCATCTGGAAAACATTTAAAGCCGTATTACGCCTGATGTCTTTGGTCATGACAGTTTGCTACCCCATCTAATTACGGGAATGAGGGAATAGACAATGCATCTATGCTTGCGCACATATTTGTTCACTATTATCCTGTCCTGAGTAGATGACTAGTCTACGTTGAGACTGGCCGCCGTGACTGAATGCGGTCTGGGGGAAATTATTATTGTTTGTTTATTTATATAACTAGCATTCCACCTCGGCTTTGTCCGGGTTGAACATATCTTAAATGTTTTTGGTCAGTATTTTTGAGATTTTAAAATAAATTGATTCTTTGTTCTTTACATTACCTGACCTAGAGGGACCGGACACGCAAACGTGGCGCCGACCGCCACCAAAATTATTATGTCGCGAAAGTTTTTTTTTATAGAAAGGCTACTGTGAGTTATTCCAAGGAAATAGACATATCCTGCCAGGGACTTCTTTTAGAACTTTTCAAGGGGAACAATTCAGCCATACATTATTTTTGTACAACTTTAACTATTGATGCAGCGTACGCTGTGGAAGCTCACAAGAGGCACGACTTTTTCCGACTTAGTTGACAATTATTGATATATAGTTGACATAGTTGACGTAAGGTTGAGGCAAATTATTTAAAATTACTTAAGTAGTTATGTTTAATTTTTATCTACAATATTAAAAACTATAATAATAATAAAAAAAAAACTAAAACTAGAAATTTAAATATCATATAGCCTACTCCTTGGTTATGTAATGTTATTGGTTTATATAATATTATAATTTCCTATACTAGATTGTCTGTATTTCACTGGTATAGTATGTATTTTTATTTATATATATATATATATATATATATAAAAATTACGTTTCACGCTGTTTGTCCGCGATGGACTCCTAAACTACTGAACTGATTTCAATGAAATTTTTGGTCAATGTGAAAAATGTCAAACTTAAAAGATAAGATAGCTTACATCTCAATTTATAGTCGCAATACAATATTTTATTATTGCAAATTATTTGTCTATTATTTGACAGTCACAATTATCTGTTAGCTCCAAACCATTCTGTCAGATGACGATATCCGTTGCTGGATTGAGTAAATATTCAATAGATGGCGCTATGTTAAAAATACGAACGTTTAATATAAGCTACAATTTAGTAGTATAACCACCACGTGTTGCTGTAAGTATTCATCAGATGGAACCAATTTTTTTAATGCTAATTTCAGGAGTTTTTTTGGGAAAGCAAATGGTCGTTCGGAAAGGGCAGAACAACGTGTGCCAGGTCAGCTAGTATATATATATATATATATATATATATATATATATATATATATACCTAGTCAGGTTATAAATTCTGTTACATGTGTAATATAAAATAATTGAAACAAGTTTATTTATTATGTAACCATTTATTATACATTTGTTTGTTGTAGCTCTCTTCTACGGTAAAAATTTTTTCATCCGAATTAAGAATTTCCCGATATTTTTTTCCCGCGTACCGCTTCAACAAAGCACGGCATCTCTTCAGTCTCAGATCCATTAGAGGAGCATTCAAACGATGTCCTATTTTTCTTCGATATGCCCGAAGCCCTAAGTCTTCATTTAACACCCTTTTCACCGTGGTTTTGCTTAACCCCATCTGAAGGGAAGAAGTTTACGCTTACGTTTGGGATTTCTTTGAATTCGCGCCTTCACAGCTTTTATCACTGCTGGAGTCCTAACAGACCGAGGGCGACCACTTCTTGACCTGTCATCTACACTAGAGTCTTCATTGTATCGTTTGATGGTACGATAAACGAATCTTTTGGTTATATTCAAATTTTTCAGTATGTCAAAAATTTTAATGGGCGCGTAACGGCAACGATGCAACGCAATAACTGCAACACGGTCTTCTTTAAGCGTCCACTCCGTATTTAAAAATGAGTAAAATTCTAAAAAGTGTACAGTTTTATTTTCACGAACAATTAGAAATTTTTAGTGTGTGTCAATACTTATGACCTGACTGTGTATATATATATATATATATATATATATATATATATATATATATATATATTAGAATGTGGGTGACAAATGAGCACACAGTCCACCTCATTGTAAGAGGATGCTATGGTCCATATACATCTACATTTATTATCAATTAAGAATCAAAATGCAGATACGTTATTACCCCCGAGCACCAAGATAGAATGCCTCGTTTCCAGTAAAAAGGGTATACGGTTCTCTACATGCACCATACGAAACACACCTACATCAAGCTGCTATTTCACGCTGGAACTCTGTGAGAATATGAATACGTCGTATAATAATGCAGCCCTAAATGCTCATAAAAATCCATATATGACCCATGGGTTTACAAAGTCTTATACAAAATCTAAAACAAACATATTACAATAGATACGGCGATAATTTAGTCCGACAATTAACATGCTGCGTAGAATTAATAGCCAAATGGTGGCAGTTATTTTGTTCCGTTTCCAACATTATTTTATTTTATTTTTGGGACGCATGGTGTATTGTAGAATATAGGTCATACTTTTAAACCATTCAATTATACTGACTTATTTAACAAGGCCCCAATGCCTTCAAAGTTTTAGCAAGTTGTTTGAATTAGAGTCCTTACGAACTTCCGTGGCCTAAATTAAATAAGGTTACCCCTAGTTTTAGGTCCTTTGTTTGACTTTTATACAACGAAAGAATTCTTAAAAGGTTTAGGAATTTTTTAAGCATGCCATCAGTTAACGGTACTGAATATATCAATTTCTTTTACGTATTAAAGTTATAAATTAGAAACAAATAAAGAAAAAGTTATTTGAACTACAATGCAACAAAATAAAATAAAATATATAAAAGATAGATATAATTAAATATTCGAATTCATCATCATTTCGGAAATCATCAATATTTCAGGAGCGCTATTATTCTGTCGGCGCCACTAACAAAAGTTATCAGACGATATGATTAACGTTAAGCATCCTGCCATCACTTTATGATAATAATAAAAATCCTGAAACTATTAAGTAAAGAATATAAAGACATACAACTAAAGAAAGCCGCCATACTAAATACATGCCGTATCGTAAGATTTTTTTTACTAATAGATGAACACGAAGTAACGCTCAATATCCCAGATCACACTACTTAAAAAAATGTGCATATGCACTTTACTTGGTTCACAACCATAATTAGAATTAAGATCGACCGCAACGTTTGAAAGAATAAAGATATAGAAATAAGTTATTATAAAAATTTACAGTACGCGGATTTTAGATAATTAATTATAAACATCTATATATTGACGCCGGAAAGGAAAAAATTTTCAAGCGACACTTTGGTCGATATTGGGTTATATATATCATTGGAAAGCTTTTTTTTCTGCGTGCGGTCACTTGGAAGGGAAGGCAGAATTGGCTTCTAAAAAGCTTGGCGTGCTCAGCAGAGCGGAACAGTATTTCATGCCGGCACACGGCTTGTAACTTTACAAGACGCAGGTTTGGCCTCACATGGAATGCGGTTCTCATCTCCAGGCTATGACAGCTCATTCTACTTGATCACATCCAGCAAAGAGCAGCCCGAATAGTTGATTATCAAGTTCTTTCTGATCAGCTCGATTCACTAGCGCTGCGGAGAGAATTTGAGCAATTATTTGGATTAATTCCATCAACCAAATTCCACCAACGCACATCGTGACAAAACTCTTGATACCATCCACACCATCTGAATGCTTGGGATCCGTCACTATGCGATTTACTTGGAGTTTCTTCCGTGCCACAACTTCTTTGCGCAATTGTTTACAACCGGTGGTTTTTTCGAACCAATACGACTTAGGGACTTTCAAAAAACGAACTTACTCCTCTTTAAAATTTTTGCCTTCAATTCCCATGGTGTTATGAATGCTCGTGCGTGGTGGTTGACACTTACTATCAGGCGAGCCGCATGCACGTTTTTTTCTCTCTATTATGTATAAAAAAGTTTATAGTTCGTTAAATAATTCTAAGTAATTAGCGTTACAATGTATTTGTAAATTCTTTTTATTTTTATAAAACCGAAGGTCTCTGACGATATATGTAACTTGTGGAGATACTTATAATTTTAATTTAGAAGGCTGTTTTGTTTCGGGAACGTGATATTGAATCACGAAATTGAATATTTTTTTATTAAAAAAATCGATGTTTAATAAACAAATACTAGTGCTTTTTCCTTTTTAAACCTAAATTCCGCATTGAATTATTAGGGGCCAAACCTTACATTAATTTGTTCTCTGGTAAAGACACAGATCAATCATGAAGTGGTAAGTAACTTATATCAGATCATAGAAATGTTCTTTTATTTAGGTATTTTTTCCATGCTCAAATTCTTCAAAAATGTCTGATTACGTATTCTTTTCGAGTTTTACTTCCAAAGTCGGTTGTCGGTAGGTCGATTTTTCCCGTTCGTGATTTTGTTATTTTTTTTACTAAGTGACACTAATTTCGGAAATGGTAAGCAAACCGGAAACTTACTTAAAGTACGTAATAAAGTGTCCAAACAGCTTTTTAATCATGTAAGAATCATTCCAACGCGGTAAATAGTACAATTAATATGAATTTTTTTTTCAAAATTTCAAACTTTACTCAGCTCTCCTGTAAAGTTGCCTAATTGGTATTTTTTTCCTTTACACCGTCGATATCTATACATCTATACATACTACACACAAATAAATAAAATTGAAGTGTCTGTTTGTAATGTCAAAATAACAGCTTTTTACTAAATGCATATGGAAAGTATATAATAATAATTTACGGTACTTATGAAAAAAACAAATTTTAAAATTTTTGTCTGTCACTCTGTTTGTTCCGGCTAATCTCCGAAACGGCTGGACCGATTTTGACAGGACTTTCACTGGCAGATAGCTGATGTCACAAGGAGTAACTTAAGTTACATTTATTTTAAAAAAAGAATTAAGGTTCTGCGCAAAAAAATTAAAACTTTAAAATTAAAATGACGCGGGCTAAGTCGCGGGGAACAGCTAGTCTTAAATATAATGAATTTCCGCAAAGTTTATATTGTAACATAATATAGTGAACAATAAAGCAACACTGGACATATATATATATATATATATATATTTACGTTATATATATTAAAATATTTATAATTATAAATATAAGGCTAAGTATAGCCATTCAGCGTGGAAACGCAGCCAGCGTTCTTGGCACGATACCGCGGGGAGTAGGACTATATGATATTTAAGTTTCTAGTTTTAGTTTTTTTTTAATTATTATTATAGCTTTTAATATTGTATATATATTATTGTTCAAAATCACTAATAGAAATTATAAATATTTGAATATATATAACTCTATCCTAGACTGGTTATCGCTGCTGGTGATAAGAGGGCTGGTTCTTTTCTCGCTCAAAGGTCAAGTATAGCCATTCAGCGAGGAAACGCAGCCAGTGTTAGTGGCACGATACCACGTTGAATTGAGATTTTTTGTTTATTATAGTTTAGTTTTTTAATATGGTATATATTTATGGAATATCAAATTCATTACACGTTTATAATATTGTTTGAATATTTGAATTTAAACTCACTTATACATTGTTTCAGATATTTTGCTTTCGTTAAAAAATCCGTTGTTCACGGAATACAACTCACGCACGCAAAGGACTGAAACAAAGGGTAATTCGTTGTTATTTTCCCATAACTGAACTAATAATTTACATTGACGTATAGTAGCCGCCTTGAATAATAATACTTTGCACCAAAATTGTTTCGTGTTTGTAATAAATTCGATCGAAGTATAAAGTATAAAAATATCTACTTTATTGCTTTACCAGTCAAAATGTCAAGTTTTATTTAGTTGCATGATGATGATGAACTATTTAGATAAGATTTGTTGATCTGCGCGTGTAGTAAATTTCTTTTGTCAAATTTACTTCTTAACCGATTTCAAAGAAGGAAGAGGCTTCCCAATTCGTTTTTATATTTTATGTATGTTCGAACATAACTTATTGCTTATGTAACAATTTGAATGATTCTTATTTTATTAAATAGGCAATACTTCAGAGGTATCAAAATTTAAGAAAAATATGCACCCCTAAGTGTAGAAAAATAGTGACTATATTTTTTATTTATGTTTTTAATGTAAATTTATATATAAAATAGCAGCTTAATGATGCTGTGTTTCACACAATGTAAGTGTAGAGTACCGGAGGCCCCTATTACTAGAAACAAGGTGATCCATCTTAGTCCTCAGGGGTGACAACGCATCTACATTTTGATTCTTTATTGAAGAAAGATGTAGATGTCTATTGGTTACAGATCCACGTACTTTCTAGTGGACTGTGTGCTCGTTTGTCACTCTTATTCTATAAAAAAAAAACAATTTAGACAACATTCTAGTTGTTATCATAAACTTATGATAATACTTTTCGTTCAATTAAAATGGAAAAAACTATAATTTGAATATAGTATCTTCTAAAGTCGGGTTTTTCATTATTCAATTCTAGGGTAGGGTATTCCACCTCTTAGCATCGAGGACAAGAGTTATTATGTACAAATTATTTTAGGGTTTTAAGTCAATTTTTTTTTATAATTTAATTTCATAGTGACTTCTTATATTTACGCAAACACTACACATTAAATAAAACTATTATATTTTTTTTACAGATTTTATCGCGTTTAATTAACTATTTTGATTCCCGACGTTTCGGGTGCTTTACAGCAATCCAGGGTCACGAGGGGGACTGAGATGTTTGACGTCCCGATGTCACAGTTAGCCCGACTACCTTCAGTTTGATTCGATTTAGGCAGAATGAACTTACAGTATCTTGAACTCTTGTATACAAGAACATATAGTTGACGTTATTGAGCATTATGCTTAGGTCCTCTAGCAATTCTGCCATAAGGACTATATCGTCAGCAAATCGAAGGTGATTAATGTACTTACTCGCCGTTAAAGTAATAACCGTATCCTTTTCAGTCCAGAAGCTTGAAAACTTCTTGGAATGCAGCGGTGAAGAGTTTCAAGCATATAACGTCACCCTTTCGTACACTTCTCTGCAGTTGGATAGGTTTCGTACTCTGGATCTGTACTCGGATAGCCAACGTAGCCCTACTGTACAAACCCTTAAGCACTTCGATATAACGACAGTCAACTTGGCACCACTGAAAGGGTTGCTGCACCTTTCAAATTTCGACGGCATAAAGGCTTTCTCATAGTCCACATACGCCAGACATAGTGGCAAATTGTACTTCTCGGACTTCTGTACAATTTGCCAAAGGGTATGTATGTGGTCTATTGTGCTAAAGCCTTTTCGAAAAACTGCTTATTCGGGAGGCTGGAAGTCGTCGAGTCTGCATGCGACAGGATTCGTAATGATTCTCGCAAACAGCACTTAGACGCGGCTCAGAAGCGAATTCGGTCTGTAGATATTTAAGAGAGCGTTGTCGCCTTTCTTGAAGAACAAAACCACCGTACTTCTGCTCCACGCCTCCGGAGTAGAACCACCATGGAGGATGGAATTAAAGAGCTTCTGAAGGAATTCAAGTACCGGTTTTCACCAGTTTTCAAAAGCTCCGCCTTAATTCCATCCTCACCTGGAACCCTGCTCTTTTTAAGGCGCAGGAGAGTCAATCTACGAGGGCTGCACTAAAAGTATCGGGAATGAAATATTTCCACTGTTCCTATCATATTAAAATCTTTTTAGTTGAAAAGTCCTTGGTTTTAAAATCGAATACCATTTATTTATTTAAAAAAGATTCTAGGACTTGTCACAAGGTTTTGTCAAACTTGTTTAGTTGTTGAGAAAATGGAATTGAGTCGAGAAAATTCAAGAGCGATTATTTATTATGACTTTCGAAGTGGTTTAACACAAAATAAAGCCCCATCCAAAACCACAATTTATCGCTGGTTTGCTGAATTTCAACGTGGACGTGTCAAACTCAGTGATGATCCCCGTCAAGGTCGTCCAAAAACTGCAGTCACCCAAGAAAACGTTTATGTTGTGCGTAAGCTGATTGAGGAAGATCGACATGTGACATACCGCGAAATAAAGGCAACTTTAGACATTGGCATGAGTCAAATACAAATAATCATGCATGAACAATTAGGTGTAAAAAAGTTGTTTTCCCGATGGATACCGCATTCGCTCTGTGAAGAGCAAAAAGCGGCTTGAGTTACTTGGTGCGTCAGAACTCTCGAAAGATTCCACGCAGGATCCTCAAATGCTGTATAAAACATCGTATCAGGTGACGAATCCTGGATATACGCGTACGAACCCGAAACAAAAAACCAGTCACGAGTTTGGGTGTTCGAAACTGAGTTAAAGCCAACAAAAATTGTTTGTTCACGGAGTGTTGCAAAAAACTGGTGGCCACGTTTGTCTCCAAAACTGGCCATGTTACGACTATTCCTCTTGAGGGACAAATAACGGTTAATGCAGAATGGTATGCTAGCATTTGTTTGCCACAGGTCGTTTCTGAACTCCGTAAAGAGAACTGCAACCGCCGCATCATCCTCCATCACGACAGTGTGAGTTCTCACACCGCTCACAGAACAAAAGAGTTTTTAGAGCAAGAAAACATAGAATTATTAGACCATCCGCCGTACAGCCCCGACCTAAGCCCTAATGATTTCTATACATTCCCTAAAATAAAGAATAAATTGCGTGGACAGAGATTTTCATCACCTGAAGAAGCTGTGGACGCCTACAAAACGGTCATTTTGGAAACCCCAACTTCCGAATGGAATGGTTGCTTCAATGATTGGTTCCATCGTATGCAAAAATGTGTCAAATTTCACGGAGAATACTTCGAAAAGCAATAAATACATTTTTAAATAGTAATGTTGTGTCACTTCCTTGATTCCAGAAATTTTCAGTGCCGCCCTCGTAATCTCGCTCAGACTGACGTCCGGGATATCTTCGGATTAGTGTTGGATAAGAGTTGCTCTTGAATCATTACTCACACTTGCATGTGGCTCCAACGATGATGTGTACAGCTGCCCATAGAACCTCTCAATCTCACTCAAAATCTCAGGTGTCCCATAAATGATGCTGCCTCACTCAGCCTTCAGCTTCAACAGTTGGCCCTTTTTGGCAAACAGATCGCTTAGCAAAGACTTTGGAGCCCTGGTTCCGCTCGATCGCTTCTTCAATACTAGCAGTATTAAAGTTGCGTTATTGCCGCCGCATGCATTTAGAGAGTCTCTTCAGTTGCCTGTATTCTGTCAAATCTACTGAAGACTGCAGCTTCATTTCCCATCTAGCAGCCATAAGATTAAGAGTGAAATCGGAGATTTTTTCTGTTCTTCTGCGGCGGGTCTTGCAAAACATAGCTCCGACCGCATAGATAACTCGTAGAAAGCTTGTAATTTATATCGTCCACTGCATTGCAATCTTCTGGGCACTGAAAACGGTTTTGTAGCTCGGGGTGAAAGATTTCTTTACTTTATATTACAGCACGAAGGGGACGGAGTGTTGACTTCATTAGACGTGACCTCTCCAACTGAACGTTTAGGTTCAGTGTGCCTCTCACTATTCGGTGATCGCTGCCGGTTTTCACCCTCGCGATCACTGAGATATCACTGAACAGTTGTCGTCTGGTCTTCATAATGAAGTCAAACTCCTTTTTGTCCATCCGTCGGGGCTCGACCAGGTCCACTTCCTGTTGGGCTGCTTTTGGAAGAAAAAATTCATCAGAAAGAGTCCACCATTCTACATGAATTTGGCCAGCTGCTGGTACCTTGGGCTCCGTTTCCCTATTCCAAATTTCCCTACTTTCAGCTCACCGTTCTCTCTTGTACCCAGTTTTGTATTGAAGTCTCCCATTAACACCGTATAGTGGGTTTTGGAGGAATGCATGGCTATAGTCAATATCCATACGTATATATCCTCAAACATTTCCTCCACCTCCCCATCGGGATGCGCAGAGGTTGGTGCGTAAAGCTATATGACCTTAAACGAATACCGTTTCGTGATTCTGAGTATAAGGTACGCAACCATCGTCGACACACTCTCAATCTTTACAACGTTGTTAACGAGAGACTTGTGGACGATAAATGCAACACCTCCTTGAGACAGATGATCGCCCTTCCGGTGATAGAACGGTTTGCCGAATTCGAGGATTAGCATGTACTCCTCTTCTCTTCGGACCTCATATAATCCTATAATATTCCAGCGCAACTTGTTTATCTTTTCTTCCATGTCCAGGATCTTCTCGTTAGTCCTCATGGAGCGTGCGTTATATGTTGCCAGGTCGAGTCGTCTTAGGTGGTAACCGCACCTCCACCGGAGATACTTAGCACCCCCTGCTCCGCCGTTACTATGGTCGCCACCGTAGCTAGGAATAGCGGGGCCGCCGGGAACTGGGGGCCATTTCTTCGTAACTGTAACCATAGTTGCCACGCTTGGCGAAGTGGTTGGCAAACGCAGTTTTTTATTGTTGTTTATCAGAAAGATGATGCTGCTCTTTTTTGCCTCAGTTTCCATTTGTTACCTCTTACGAAACCCTCGGAAAGATATGGAATAGTAGGTATTCTTGCTCGCCACCACACGGGAATCATTAATATAAAAAAAAATATCATTTAATATAAAAAAGAGCGGCAATATGCATAAATAACTCCGTATTTGAAAAGATTTTTTATAATGGACTTTCTTTCGTGAGTTCGTATAAAGACTGATATAAAGTGCAAACGCTTTTTTAACGTTTAATCGTTGGAAAAGATAACGTTATTGAACGTTAAACGCCTAAGTTCTTAATTTATAGTATGTAAGGATTATACATGTCACTTGCAGAACAATGTTATCAGAAAATATTGACTGCCCGTTGGTCTAGTGGTTTTAAGTGTGACTAAAGATCATGTCGTCCCGTGTTCATATCCCGAGTTGAGTATATGAGTTATTGGACAAATATACGTAAGGCCCAAAAATTGAATGGGTATTGATGGTGGATTTCCATGTACCATTTAGAATAAATACAACTAAGGTTTACTTTTTCACTAATTGCGAAGCAGACCTGCACGAGGTGCACACTTATAAGTTCTAAACAAAGGTCTAGCAACCGAAATATATCTATTCTCAATATCTTTATAATGAATGCAGCAAAAATGGGGCATATCTACCGGGGAATGACCGCGCCCGCGTAGTATTTATTATCTTTTTATTTATCATAGTAATATTGTATTTTGCATGGTGAGCATCGAATACAGGATACCCCTTTTTAATGGTAACGGGGCATTCCACGTTAGCGTATTTGAATTTTGTTTCTAGGTAATGGTGTCTATGTGCCATAACTTGCCAGTAAGTGGGCTATGTTTGTACGTTACCCTTACTTGTGAAAAAATCGAACTTAAATCCCAGATATTTATTTTGGGGAGTTACACATCTAGTAAATCGTTCCGCGTATTATAACAAGTTTATGGTAATAACTAGAATGTCGTATATATCCTTTAATAGATAGTAAAAGTAAAATAAATTTTGAGATACGTTCCACTGCTTTACATAAGCCCCCTCTCATGTCTAATAACGATTGAAGCAGTTAATCCGCGCGCTTGAGCGTAAGTTGGCGGAGTTCACAAGTCTTCTAAATATTTTTATATGTATATGCTATATAGCTATGCAGGTTTTCTCAAAATGTTTTCCTACACCGCTGATTACGTATATCAGGATAGCATTTCATCAGTAACGATGCAAATTGAACCGGGGCAACGCGTACTGTTAAACTAATATCGAGCGCTTAGCCACTGAACTATCACAGCTCTCAAACTGAATGAAAATCTATAAAGTGTTAAATTAAAGAGTTTAAATTTATTAAAGTTTTAAATGAATTCATAGACATACGTGTATTAGTAACTTTGTTTAATATTAAGAACTAGCTGTTCCCCGCGACTTCGCCCGCGTGGAACTTGGATTTCATGGGTTTTAATTTTTTTGCTCGGAACCCTAATTCTTTTCGTAAATCAAAAGTAGCCTAAGTTACTCCTTATATCATGATCTATCTGGCAGTGATAGTCCCGTCAAAATCGG
The DNA here is from genome assembly GCA_033319125.1 of Parnassius glacialis. Classification (NCBI taxonomy): domain Eukaryota; kingdom Metazoa; phylum Arthropoda; class Insecta; order Lepidoptera; family Papilionidae; genus Parnassius; species Parnassius glacialis. The sequence continues at coordinate 9,583,367 of JAVANC010000019.1, read as the reverse complement.
TCCAGCCGTTTCGGAGATTAGCCGGAACAAACAGACAGACAGACAGACAAAAATTTAAAAAAATGTGTTTTTGTTGTGTGTGAATTTTAAAAGCTGTTATTTTAACATTACAAACAGACACTTCAATTTTATTTATTTGTATAGATAAAGAAAGTTCTCACTATAAAACAAAGTTTTATTTTATATTAAGTCGGAAGTTTATCGACCAAATTCGCGATGTATTAAAGATCGGGCGAATTAAGAGTACCCTTAACAAACGAGCATGTATGCGTAGGTATATTGATGTAAAGGAGGCGAGAGAGGTGTGTCAGGATCGTATTCTCTGCCTACCCCGTTGGGTGACAGGCGTGAGTGTTATGTATGTTTTATTTTATTTAGTAACTAATGACTGTAAAGAGGAGAAGGGCGAAACGTATCGATGCTTTAATTTCTAATACCTAGATTTTAAAATACCTTAATCTTGATCATTTATAAATGTGCAATGCCTATTAAAACGAAATTGTACAACCAGTGCGTGTTGCCAGTGATGACTTACGGAACTGAGACGTGGTCATTCACTGCTGGCCGTATGAGGAAACTCAAGGTCGCTCAGCGAGCTATGGAGAGGGCTATGCTCGGAGTTTCTCTGCGTGATAAACTTAGGAATAAGGTTATCCGCAGTAGAACCAGAGTAACCGACATAGCCCAACGGATTAGTAAGCTGAAGTGGCAGTGGGCCGGCCATATAGCTCGAAGAACCGACAACCGATGGGGAAGAAAGGTTCTCGAGTGGCGGCCTCGTACCGGTAGGCGAAGTGTAGGGCGTCCCCCCACGAGATGGAGTGACGACCTGGTAAGACATGCAGGAAGTCGATGGATGCCGGTGGCTCAGGACCGTGCTTTGTGGCATTCTTTGGGGGAGGCCTATGTTCAGCAGTGGACTTGTGAAGGGCTGTAATGTTGATGATGATGAATGCCTATTAACTATGACGTGTGTAAGTTTTTCAATTTCGATGAAAATTATGTATTCTAAAGTTTCTAAATAAAGAACTTCAATGGTTCGTATTTTATATTCTACGTCGAATATAAATCATAAGTTTTTATTAGGTAAGTTACGAATGTCGCAATATAACCCTCGGGAAGAAAATCCTGGAAAAGATAATCACCTAAAGTATTGAGTATACTCGAAATTACAAATACTTTTACAGTTACCGCTGTTAGGTAACTCATTTTTTGAATAATAACGATTTACCTTGTGGCAATGAATAACCTTACCCTATCTTACCTAAACAGGCAACTCAGAAAATATTTAAGCCAAGAGATGAGTGAGCGATGTTATTATTTTATGCCAACTACTTTACAGTTGTGTCAAAATCAGAAGAGACTAGACACAAATTTAAATCCCAGTTCAAATTTTTGTTCTAAAATGAAACGCCTTTAATACTCGGCCTACTTACTAGGTGGTTTTCAGCCTAGGAGCAATACCCTACTACCTATTTCTGCTTTCACTTACTATTTTATTCTGGTTTTAGTTTTTAGCAGTAAGATAAGACATTCAGCATAATTATATCCGAACAAAAACAGTTTCACTGTAAAGCATCGCGCCAAGTACACTTTCAACTATAGTTACAAAAATAATAATTAAATTTTTACATAAAATTATAAAATAAAAAGAAACCAAGTACATAACCGTTAGAGATTCGAAAAAAATTTTGCTGAAAAAAGTAATAATAAAGAAATGATGTACTTGGTGTGCATGATAAAGAGTATCGATTACCCAACTTGACATTGGAAGTCGTTTTTTTATAACTTTTTTGAGTTATGTTCGTACTATAAAGTATAATGCACACCAAGTACATAATTTTTTTATTATTACTTTTTTCAGCAAAATTTTTTTCGAATCTCAAACGGTTATGTACTTGGTTTCTTTTTATTTTATAACTTTTTGTAAAAATTTAATTATTATTTTTGTAACTATAGTGAAAGCGTACTTGGCGCGATGCTTTACAGTGAAACTGTTTTTGTTCGGATTTCATATCTTTTTGTAAAGTACACAATTTCTTTTTTTTAAATATCGCACACCTCATACCGCGAATACATGATGAAAAAATTGTAGCACCCCTACCGCCATACCAATATTTTCAAGATACGGTGTCTATGTGCTTAGACGCCTTGAGATAATATTGCCAACTATCTACTGGCTCAAGTTGCCGTCGAAATTGCCAAAGGGCTGCGCAATGTGACGCATCAACATATTGTAAAGCAGTGTATTATAAAGGATTATAATCATTTTTAAGGATTACAATCATTCATTCCAACATGGCTTAAATAACAAGCATCCAAGCCAAAAATCTTGAAAATAACAAAGAGAATATAATCACTACGTTTAAAAACATGGCTTAAAAGACAAGCATTCAAGTCAACAATCTTTAAAAAAATAAAAAATTCCACCGAAATTAATAAAATCTTTTTATGGAGTGTAGAGAGAAGGAGGACCATCTCTATATATGAAAAGTGTCCCTAAAAACGTGTCCAATAAGGGGGGCGCTGCAGTAGCATAGGATAAATTAAAAAAAAGCGCCAAAATTAATTAGAATAAGATGGAGAAATAAACAAGGACCGACCAATCCACTTGGTTTTGTACTACGTAAATAGTTGAAGTTTTGTATCGTTTAATATATAGTCATGAAATTTTTTAAATATTTGAATTCAGCTGACCACAACAGCTATCTTTATATCGTATTTTTTGAGACGCCAGCGCTATTGTGGTAAGTTATGGAACCTCTATTTTCAGTAAATAGTAGGACACTTTTTCAACTTTCGCCCCTTATAAGATGGTTCTCCTTGTACTCTACACTCCATAAATCTTTTGTAAATCGGAAAAGTGAGCAAGCGAAAATTTGAGATGTTGAAAAGTATGAAATAATTGATAGATAGAAATAATTTTTAGTGTTATAAGGAAACAATTGATAAACAAAATGATATATGACTGTATAAAGTGTTGACGTTTCGTTAATAATTAAATATATGAAGTTAAAAATTTGGTGAGGTTATGTTGACATCTGTTTCGAGAATATATACACTGTAGTCTCACGCCTACACGTTTACATATATATACATATGTTGAACGTGTACGTGACTTGAGACACTAAAGTGTCTCCGGATGATTGAGGAATCTTGTCGTAATCATCAGGGCTAACAACATATTGACGTTTTTTGTTTTAAGTAGTGTGGAGGTGTCTATCCACTTACTAGTAGATTGAATAAAACTACTTTTACGGATTCTATTGCATTTAATTATACTTATTTTTAGACTCTCGACGTTGTGAACCTCACCATCATCATTCACAATTACCTACCGTTGGTAAATCTTTGTTACAGAGAGCAAGAGGAATCTGTTACAGCAAACACCTATCCGCCGAGCACGTCAAGCAGATTCTGCGCGCCATCAAGCTTCGGGTCCCGCGTCTATGTCACAGTGACCGAGTGAAGCCGGCCACAGTCGAACGTGTGCCTGCTGTACTACCATATGCCCAGAGATGTCACAAACAAGATTGCTTACATTTTGAAGCATGCTTCTATTAGAACGTCCTTCAAGCCAACGACGAAGATTTGTCAGTTCTTACCATTCGTCAAGTGTAATATCACTCTACAAGATGCAGGAGTGTACAAACTTGATTGTGAATGTGGTATCTCATATATAGGGCAAACAAAACTATCTACAAAAATCCGCGTAAAAGAATACATAGCTGACGTGCAACACCAACGTTCCGGGAAGTCTGCAGTTTGCGATCACATCCTAGATGATCTCCGCCATTACATTAGATTTGACAGACTACAAATTCTCGCGAAAGAACATCGATTCGTGCCAAGTGTACGTGAGGCTACTGAAATTAAGAAAACATCCTAATTTCAATAGAGAGGGAGGTTAGGTACTACCACCTGCTTGGGATCCTGTAATTAATAAAATTAAAACTAAACCGAAGCATACCACTGCAAGACTTCAAGACACAGTAAGTTCATTGTGCGTAGATTGGACTAAAACTAATAGTTAAAAATCTGAAGGTACTCCACGTTTACTCTGACATAGGGACATCAATTATTCCTATATTCCTATTCGAATTCGAACTCATGGAAGACAGCTTTGGTGCACCCGATCCCTAAAAAAGGCGACCGCTCAGACCCGTCCAACTACAGGCCTATCGCCATCACCTCCTTGTTCTCCAAAATAATGGAAGCCATTATAAACTTACATGTCCTATTTGGCCATGGGTGCTGGGAAGCACCAGAAACGTTGGGAGTTTAAAAATAAGTACAATTTAAACCGATAGATAGATAGTAAAAAAAGTTTTATGCAATGTGTAGTGTTCCCGTAAATACAACTCATTAGTCTTGTCTAATATAAAGAAGGAATTACTAAAAAAACACCTGCCGCCGCAACGCAACTAATCAATTTAACGGGACTAATATTCTATCATAAAAAATTAAAATTCCGTTAACTCCTTATGAAGGTTAAGTTACTTATTAAATACCATGTAGATTAAACCCTAGCGAAGTAAAGAGAGAGTAAGCGTGTAGTGGCGACGCTAGAGTATCAGCTACCCATATCATCCTGTGGTGTCGTACCAGAGGGAAATTAAACAGGAGAGAAGCAGCAGCATATTTTTGATATCAAATAAATATTAAAAAAAACTGTGGTCATTAACCTATGTGCTAAGCGAGGCAACTTTGTCGAATATCCCATGAGGCAAAATATGAGGGATTCCTTTGTACATAAGTGGACGTCGGTATAGAAAGCAACGGCTGAACCAAAAGTTAATAACTTTTATTATGCAACATAATTTAGGTTGTATCCCATGAGGCAAAATATGAGGGATTCCTTTGTACATAAGTGGACGTCGGTATAGAAAGCAACGGCTGAACCAAAAGTTAATAACTTTTATTATGCAACATAATTAAGGTTGTCAAAAATAAAATGTCAATTGAATTATGTCTATCATACGGCTGGCAGTGAAGGACCTAGTCTCAGGACATCACTGGCAAAACGCACTGGTAGTATAATCTAGTTTTGAGGTTTGTCTGACGAAAAGATGTGTCGTAATCTTCCAAACATGCTAAACCGATTTGAATATGTGGATTGACCTCTCGGTTGAAGCTGGACTTACCTAGTCGGACTATTTGCTGTTCGTACGAGGCTGTAAGCTCAAAGTCGCTCAGCAAGCTATGGAAAGGGCTATACTCGAGGTTTCCTTGCGTGATAGACTTAAAAATGAAGACATTCACAGTAGAACCAAAGTAATCGACATAGCCCAACAAAGTAGTAAGCTGAAGTGGCAATAGGGCGGCCATGTGACAACCGATGTGTAGGAAATGTTTTCGAGTGACAGTCTCGTACTAGCAGGAAAAGTGTAGGGCGTCCTCCCACTAGATGGAGTGTCAACTTAGTAAGATATGCAGGAAGTGGATGGGTGCAGCTGACTTGGAACTGTGCTTTGTGGCGTGGCATTTCTTGGGGGAGGCATATGTTCAGCAGTGGACTTGTGAAGGGCTGTAGTGATGATGATGATCATGTTATTACTATATAAAGTGCTTTTTGATGTTGTAGCTTGATCTTATTTAAAACTCTGGTAATTCTCAGCTTAAATGAAACAACATTCTTCGAGTATAGTGTGATTATGTATCGCAAAACTCGAGAGGGAAATGAATATCATTATAGTTAAGACAGAATTAAGCTGTCGCTTACTGAGCATGGGCATCAAACATTGTACTAAAAGTAAACGATATTATTGAGTATACAACCATAGGTATAAAGACTGCAGAGAAATTGCTCTTTGTTATAAAATATTGTATGACATAATAATGTAGCATCTTACAGAGAATTTCTTGTCGTTATATAACTCTGTCTAAAATTTAGTACACGGAAAATAGGCGGCAATCCAAGTTATGTCGTAGACACTGGTAAATTTGGCCGGAAGGACAATTTAATGTTACCTACTGCAGTTTCGTCTTACGTAACTATAAGGCACAGTACTGATTTTAGAAGTAGGAATTCGATATTTAGTATAACTACTAAATCAAATACGATAGAATCCGTAATAGTAATTTTAATTAATATGCAGTATCCGTGAAATCATTATCTATTCAGTGAAAACGGCAGTAAAATATTACACAATTTTTTTATCTTTTTTAAATACTAGTAATTCTGCTATTAAACATTACTAATATTGCTTTTAACCACTTTTGGTATGCTTAAAATGTTTGTGTTAGAAGTGGTTCACGACAGTAGTCGAATGCCGGATTCGAACCCACGACCTTTCGAGTTCGCGGTCCGCGCCCTGCCATTAGGCTACTGACGCTTAAATTAATTAACAGGCATTGAGATAATTTTTTTGGTTTATTTTTAAAAAATTGCAACATTATTCCAATTTTTTGTTCAAAATATATATCCTGGATAGCCATTATTTACTTATTATTTTGACCCGAATAGGACTTTGCCCAAAAGAAGTTATATTTTGCCTCGTATGTATGTACTTATGCATGCATGCCCGTGTCTAACTCAAAAACTGCGTTGAATTTTGAATATCTCACATATAGTTTATCATAAATACACGCATAACATAGACAATATGACATAATGTCTTATTGTGTATGTTATGCGTGTATAAAACAGAAATATACTGTCCAAAATTTGTGACCTACAAAACTATTAAGCAAATGTTATCGGTTGTATGAGATAAAATAAAACATGTAAGGTATATTATAAAAATTTGATAGATTACTGCACTTTCCTTTGTTTTCTAATAAGAGTTTTCAAGTAATGTAGTATATAAAGTATTAATAAAAATAAACTTCTTTTTGTTTCGAATGGAACAGAAATTAATATTTGCCCAGGATCACGGTCTAATTAAAACAGCCCGCACAAATGAATTACCTGGGCATGTACATATTTTCAATTTCAATGTTTTGTTTTTGTTATATAAATCTTAAATATTTGAACAAATATTTGAGTTTCAATTTTTGGAAATTGAAATTCGTTAGTGGAAAATACGGAGAAAATAAAAAGGTACAGTCTACGCGTATCTCTGTTAAGCCCGGGCCTCGGCACGGCACTATGTCAGTGCTTGTTGGTGGATTTCATATGAATTCAAAGTACTTTGTTTGTTAGATACAGATTTCATAAAGATATTTTTATTTAGCGCCGCTGGCAATAGCGTAGCATGAGACACTGAGCTACTAAATCCTAAAAATTTGACCCCGTTTTCAAAGAAAGTATCTTGACAAGGGGTAAAATTAAAAATTTTGTACAACTAACTTCAATAAAATATTAAGGATAATTCAAAAACCACTGGTCAGACCTAGGTCAAATTTATATGGGGTCCCATTAGAAGTACCAGCTTTCAAATAAAAAAGAATCATAAGACGTAAAAAAATCTTTTTTAATGCGGTTGAAAATTAAAATGGTGTATAAACGATTTTAATGTAATAGTAGTATTTGAATATTATTTCAAAATAAATAAAACAAAATTTAACAATTTATTTATATTTATCCCTAGTCTTGGCAATTGCGTGTGAGCAGATAAACAATATTTGTGGAAGTTTAAGCTTAATATTATTTTATCAAAAGTCTACAACAACAATTAATTTTCGTCATTCATAATGTCTTTCTATCAGATTAGAATGTGTGTCTTCAAGGCAAGTTAGTTAATAGTAAAGTATATATACGTCTATATAGCCTATATACGTCCCACTGCTGTGCACAGGCCTCCTCTCATTCCTGAGAGGGCAAAAAAATGTCCGCCGCGCTGCCCCTTTGCGTGTTGGCGAACTTCACATATCTTCGAAATATTTTTTTCTTATCTCTCAGACATGCAGGTTTCCTCACGATGATTCCCTTTACTGCCAAGTACGTGATAAATCAGCACTTGAAAAATTGCAATTAAAAATTTCATTGGTACTGTGAAAATTACAACGAGTGCTTAGCCCCTGTACCACGGCTGAAAGGTGGGTGCCTTCAAAGCAAGAGTGAATATGATTTTGTTATGCTAAGTTAGCGCGCTTTTCCATCTTTAGCAGCATCATCACTTACCATCAAGTGGAATAGTAGTCAAGCATATAACATAAACTCTCACGCCTGTCACCCAGAATGGCAGAGACTATGGACTTTTATTTGGCACGATCCTGACACACCTCTCTCGCTTTCTCCACATCCATATACCTACGCATACACGCTCGTCGGTTAATGGTACTCTTGATTTGGACCATTTTGAATATATCGCCAATTTCGTCGATAAACTTTTGCCGGGCGTCCCTTTTCGACTCTGCCGTTCACCTATGCAACATAAATTTGCTTTGTCACTCTTTCCTCATTCATTCTTTCTACATGCCCAAACCACCGAAGCATTCCCTTCTGAATTCTGGTCACAACATCATCTTGCAAGCCACACTCTTCTCTTATCACACAATTTCTCACTCTGTCATTCAGATTCATCCCTAACATACACCTTAATGATCGCATTTCTACAGCATTTATTCTACTCTCGTGCTTCTTCTGCCACACCCAACTTTCACTACCATACATTAAAGTAGAGACTAACACAGCATTGTGAATTGCCATACGTGCCTTTTTGCACACATTCTGAATTCTCACAATAGGGTGTAGAGCCCCATTCACTCTATTTTATGCGTTCATTCGTCGTTCTATATCCTTATCATATCTACCATCCCTCCTAAATACACATCCCAAATACACAAACTCATCTACTTGCTCGACCAAGTCAAGCACGGGCTGTAATAGTAAAGAAATTAGAATTTTCCAGCATTTTAAAAAAAGATAAGGTGGGGTTTAACTTTTATTACGAAAGACCGCCCCTGAAAACCTGCCGCCCGGGGCCATGCTCCCCGCCCGGCCTCAGTCTTGCTACGCCACCGGCCGGTCGTAAGTCAGCACGTAAAATTACAATAATAATTTCATTGGGGTCGAACTACGGTTGCATGCGTACTTTGCTTTTTCTTTCTTTACTAGACGGAGTACGATATAAAGTACAATGGCTGTGAGGGCTAGGTATACAACAGGTATAAAAAACAAAAAAACTATTATCGTGAAATAATAACGAAACCGGTAGCATTTCAGCAAGTTACAGCCTCTGCTGATCATAGGCCTCCCACATAGATTACCTCATAGGGAGGATATTTGCCATAGTTGCTATGCTTGGCTTTCATGTTTTAGTTTAGTTTAGTTTTAGTCATTGGTTATTATGTTTTAGTTTTTATTGTAAAGACACAGCAGCCCATCATCATCATCATCTCTTGGCCCTCTTACGATCCTCAAGGGACAATATTAGTGAATATTCTTATACCGCGACTACACGGTCTGAATTAATAACATTACGAAATACCACAAAATAATATTCATTAATAAAAAAGTAAATTTGCAGCCTTTTTACGTCCCACTGCTGGGCACAGGCCTCCTCTCATTTCGGAGAGGGTTTTAAGGCAAGGAAATGTCCGCCGCGCTGCCCCAACGCGTGTTGGCGAACTTCACATGTCTTCGAAATATTTTTTTCTTTTATTTCTCAGACATGCAGGTTTCCTCACGATGTTTTCCTTCACCGCCAAGCACGTGGTAAATCAGCACTTAAAATTGAAATTAACAATTTCATTGGTGCCGGCGGGGATCGACCTCGGGTTGCTCGAGTACTGTGAAGCTTACAGCGAGCGCTAACCATCTGAGCTACCAATATTCATTATAATAATAGAAAACTTTTTTCGTCCATTAGGGTATTTTAAGATCCAAAAAGCGTAGGTATATATTTTTTATATTGCGGTTGTATTGTATTGGCTATTATAACATAGTCAATGTTGCGGTAAATTTGTCAGAACCTGCTTCATCACGAAGGAAAAGTATCAATGCGTAAAGGTAAAATTGACATTTTGGAAAAATATTCACAATATTCCGCCTACACACTTATTCTGTTAACTATATATTAAGGAATTAAGCCTTATTACACAAAGTACAGATAGCTGTGCGAAAAGAAAGTGTCCTAAATTATTAAATGATTAAAATAGGGCAGTCGAAAGCCGTCACGTAAATAGAATGTTATCGTTTTCATTAACTCTCTAAGGTATACCTAATTAGTACTTATTTTACTAAAACAGACACATAAGACACGCTATGTTAACGCCTCATACAATTACATAATAGGGTATACTCGTAAGAAGTCCGTTCCATATTTCAGTTGCCATGAAGTTAAATTGTAGTAAATAGTTTTAGTAACTGTGTCCCCAATAGAGTCCACCTAATGGTAAATAGACGATATTGCTCGTTAAATTCTTTTTTGTAAAACCGAAGTACGAAACGAACTACCACTCCATCATGTAAGTGGCCACTGCAGCCAATATATGTGACCAATTTCAAACAAAGAAAACTTCAGATGCTTTGTCACTTCTCAAGATTAAAACGGAATGTTTCACAGCCTGACGGACGGACTTTTTACGTGTTAGGGCCATGCTGCAGCTATATTAATAGTATAGTTGTAGCACGAATGGGTCAGCTCGACCGTAGAAAAACCACGCTCTCACAGAATACCTACATTAAATAGCAGCTTAACACTGCTGTTTTTCGTATGGTGAGTGTAGAGAACTGGAGACCCTTTTTACTGGAAAGGAGGCATTCCAACTTAGTCCTCACGGGTGACAACGCACCTGCATTTTGATTCGCAAACGATAATAGATGTAGATGTCTATAGGCCACAGCAACCACTTACCATCAGGTGGAATGTGTGCTCGTTTGTCACCCTATCTTATAATAAGAACTTTGGCACGGACTTCAGCGTACTGAAGTTCTGGTCCGAAAGATATAAAGATCCAGTACAATAACAGGTCGTGAGGCATTCCATTTATTCCCAGATATGACAACGCATATGCGGTCTTCTTTGTTTGAAGTTGGTTGTAATTTTACGTGAGCTGAATTAGCCACTTATCATCATGTGGACTACTGGTTCAATTATTTAACATTTATTTTACAAAGTAAATATATTATAATAGTTACATAACATTTATTTCAAATATTTAAAATGGATGTTAATTAATCCATTTTATTAAATTAAGACAATAAATTACATATAAATAAAACTACTTTTACGGATTTTATCGCGTTGAATAGACTTATTTTTCTTATTTTTATTAATTCCCGACGTTTCGGGTGCTTTCCAGCATGGTCACGGGGGACTGTGATTGACGTCCCGATATCAGAGTTAACGCGAATTACTTTCAGCTTTTTTAATTATTAATTTTGGTCTGATATACGCAGAATAAACTTACTGTATCTTGAAAGTAAACGAACGAAACGTAGGGAATTAATAAAAATAAGAAAAATAAGTTTATTAAACGCTATTAAATCAGTAAAAGTAATTTAATTCAATGTGTAGTATTCGCGTAAATGTAAGAAATCATTAAATTACATATAAATGTATAAATGTTACAAAAATGATGGAAACTAGGTATTTTTTGTTTAAAGAGAATACTAACTTTTTTTATTTTTACTGGCTGGACTGACTGGATAGTGAAGCACACTGACTAAGCTTAGCAAAAGCCTACCTACTGTGAATAAGCTGAAATTTCTTGTGTCAGTTTACCACACTAGGCTTTGGCGAATACAAACTTACAAATTTAATGATTTGTATCGAGTTAAAATTGTAAAGACTTCACTTCCTATAATAATTAATACATTTAAAAAGAACAACTTTAGAATATTCAGCAATAAAATCGGACATAAAATTAATTTAAAAAAAAAACGAAGATAAAACAAGTTTTTTCAAAGAGTTAGAAGTCTTTGTGCTCAACAGTCTTAAATGAAAACGCGAACAGCGAACTTCTAAACTCCTATCTAAGTTATTAACTCTCGAGAAAAATCAACAACGTGTCGGAGAAAAGTTTATAATTCCCAAAACGTAAATTTTAAAACAAGATCATCTAAAAACATTAATCAAGCTTTTCAAAATACAATTAAGCTTAATTTGAAAAAGAACAAATTCTAATAACTATGTAAATTGAATCTATAGTTTTAATAATAATGCTAAACGAATTTCATTTTTATGAGTTTTTTTAATTAAGTCATTGAATTAATTAAATTTTTAAATCAATAATCCTATCATCAGCCTACTTTTTTAATTAAAGTAAATAATCTTATTCATACGTTATTACATTTTTTAATTAAATTCCAAGTTACTGTTAGTTTTTAAATAAAATATAAAAATAATGCCAGAGAAGTCGGAAATTCGTGAAAGGAATTTTTAGAAAATTTAATTATTAAGTATCACAGTTAAATCGAAAAATAAGTAGAGAAAGGGTACCTTGAAATGGAGCAGGCAGCGGCGACGGAGGCACAACGTATAATGCCGTGCGGCGCTCGAGGTCTGCCCGTCCTTTACTAGCGGTAATACTACTGCAGTTGCAAAGAACCTGAGGGTATGGCTTTAGTGAAGAGTAACGTAAGTTCAGAGTCACGCTGAAGCGACTAACGATTGGGTAACGGAACCGAAACGAACGACTATTACATCATAAATAGGTAATATATTATGAAACATTACCTAATATAGTCCGAATTATCTTGGTTAAAAGACATTATGTAGTTTAATTAAACGAATGTTTTAAAATTTATAATTCAGCGAAACTAATTTCAAGCAAGAATGAAATTTTTCAAAGGCGCATTTTTGCTGTAATGCTGTAAGCTCTACAATAGCATAGATCAAAGTCGATTCCCGCCGCCTATATGCTTAGATCTTTTAAACTACTAAACGCATTTTGATACGATTGTCATCAATAAATAGAATGATTCAATATATATATATATATATATATATATATATATATATATATATATATATATATATATATATATATATATATATATATATATATGATACATGCATATTATATTATATTATATAATTCTTCTGTCCGTATGTATGTGACTGAACTCCTCCTAAACGGCTGGACCGATTTTGATGAAATTTTGTGTGTGTGATTAAGCTGATAAGAGAATTGTTTAAATTCACTATTGGACACGGTAGATGGCGTTGTTTTCGAGATCCAGAAACCAACGGTGTGAAGCTGGAGCCGCTCGGTAGTAAATTATATTTCATTTATATCATCTTCTTCAATCACCATTATGCTAGAATTTTTTAAGTAGTTCTTGGTGGTAGACCTCCTCTTCTGGTTATGACTCAGAGTGGGTAGGTAGATATTTTTGCCGATTAATAACAGTGCTTACACTACTGTGGTCCTATTAAAGTGTATAGAGAGTCGGTATGATTTCAGATATTATAGCACACGCAATATCGCGTATAACACTACCAACCATACAATAAAAGTGGTAATCATACCTACAGGTCAAGCTAAGCTGGGTGTAAAAAGAAACTTTTATAGCTCACATTTAGTAATTTAGAACTTAACACTTACGAGTTTTATATTACTTCTTGCAACACTTTCGTAAGTAGTTTTCAGTGTTACAACAATTATATAAAACAGTTTTATGTGTAATAATATTTTTACGTTTGTTTTAGTTTAGAAAAAAAACCTCTAGTAACGCTAAGTTAGTTGTGTATATGCTGATTCTGAAAATAATTGATGCCTTCTCCGTAGGTATGATTAAATGGTGAGTTCTATGGTAAAATCCGTAAAACACATCATAAAAAATAAATGAATTTAAACCTGGGGAGCGATTGATCGCCAGGTCAAATAAAAATTTAAATCTAAATGCCTCTAATCACAATAGTGAAGACAATTTTCTATTTACAGAGAGTTTTACTAATGTTAAATGAAGGAATTTGCCAGTGGTTTTAGACATTGTTAATGTTGTCTATCACTATATAATAACTGTTAAATATACATAAATATTGCACATTTAAATTCGGATACTTTCCGCTCATTGGTCACAGTCAATGTATGCTAAACTTGGGCGTATTATTTAAAGCAGAATGATAGGTCCCGAGGAACGAATTGTCTTAATCACCAGGATTATCGGGTTGATTGGCGATCGCAGTAGATCCTCTAGTACGGCAGATAGATAGACAGAAATTTATTAGCATAAACCATGTTACATAAGATTTTAAATAATGTGGAACTATCATGTTTTGGCGTAATTGGTATGTAAAAATTAAATTAAGCTTGTTAAATTTATTATTTCGCCATTAGTTTAAAATTGTGTACAAATATTCTTATCAAATGTATATATATATTATGTACAAAAACATGTACCTACATACAGATTTAAACACACTCTTAAGTACAAAAAAGCTTGAATTCTTAAACTATAAATTATTCTTAAATTATTATTAATTGAATTATTACATCGTTAATATTAAACTAATATTATATTAAATTAGATAAGGCATTATCTTAATAATTACATTATAGTATAAATTCTTATTTTGTGGAATTTTAACATGATACATTATTTAATATAGCGCTCCTTTTTGTATGATAATCACACATTTCATTCACACACACAAATTAATCTAATTCTTTATCATCATCATCATCATCATTACAGCCCTTCACAAGTCCACTGCTGAACATAGGCCTCCCCCAAGGAATGCCACAAAGCACGGTCCCGAGCCACCTGCATCCATCGACTTCCTGCATGTCTTACCAGGTCGTCACTCCATCTTGTGGGGGGACGCCCTACACTTCGCCTACCGGTAAGAGGCTGCCACTCGAGAACCTTTCTTCCCCATCGGTTGTCGGTTCTTCGAGCTATATGGCCGGCCCACTGCCACTTCAGCTTACTAATCCGTTGGGCTATGTCGGTTACTCTGGTTCTACTGCGGATATCCTTATTCCTAAGTTTATCACGCAGAGAAACTCCGAGCATAGCCCTCTCCATAGCTCGCTGAGCGACCTTGAGCTTCTAATAATTCTTTATAATCTAATATATATATATATATATATATATATATATGTGTGTGTGTATATATATATATATATATATATATTATCTAATTATATACAATATTAAAAAACTATAATAAAAAAAATAAACTAGCAACTTAATTATCATATAGTCCTACTTCCCGCGGTATCTTAGCTGATAGAATGGTTATACTTAGCCTTTGAGCGAGAAAAGAACCAGCCCTCTTATCACCGGCAGCAACGACCAGTCGCGGATGGAGTTCCTATAGGAACTTCACCGCACGTGGACCCCACGGACCGATAGTCTCTACAGCAAATGGCACAAATATGTAGTCATCTCTCAGAGACTCATATTAGCGTCACTTAGTTCAGCTGCCTCTGATGCTGCTCCGGCTCTAAACGAGGTACCCCTGAAATGAGAGGCCACCAGAGTGTCTACGCAAGTAATATCCCACACTAGGGCTTTACCTCTCTCCCAAGCGACCAATGTCATACCGTCGGGTCTCCTCCCATCGTCTCCACTAATATTTCACAAGGCTCTAAAACCGAGGGAACATTTATAGAGACAAGAGCCCTTCGGATGAAATCGTTCAGAGAACCGTGCGTTGAAAACCTACCAGCACTTTTCTTACATGAAAGTCCGTGGAGACCAAACTTGTCGACGCTGCTACCACAGGGGTTGGTTGACAAATTGCCGCTCCTAGTTGGATTCTTACGGCGATGCGTAAGCTTTCCCCATCAAGTAATGTGCCGAGATTACTTGATGGTAAAGCATGTAACCAGTGACTAGATTCCTTAGTCGAAACAGCTAGAAGGCGTGCTTTAACTTGATTACTATGGAAATTATAAAACAAATCTTTCTCCACGCTCTGTATCAACGGAATATCCCACTATTTATGTTTTTTAACTTCCAGTAGAACACTTTCACCGGGACTGAGCGTTTGTCATATCTGTCTTGCCTCCGTACCAAAGCACATGTCACTCACACTATGCACGGAAGCAAGGAAAGCAGGCAATGCAACGCTAGAAATATTTCTTACACCAATACCACCAAATTTAATAGGTTAAATTTAGAATTTTCAAATTTTCAACACTGATATTACATACTCGTAGACGTGATGTTCGGTAAGTGGCGTTTTTTTCTCAAGCTCTACGTCCCAAACACCTAAAGACATATACGAATCTGCACAAGTTTGAGTTCCTCCTAATTGCAATGTTGGTCAAGAATAATGCCCAAAAATTTAGTTGCCACTGTTTCTTGAATTTTTAGTAATTGGCAAACTATTTTGAGGTTCAGTCGATTTGAATTATAATGTGAAAACTGTATAATATGTTTGACATATTTACATAAAGCTTATTATAAAGTCGTACTTTGGAGCCAGGCATTTATATACGAGTAAATTTCAGAGTTTTGTTAATGGTTTAATTATAGCTTACAGATTTGCCATGGTTGGAAATAATTACCGATAAATCATCTGCATATGAAATTGAGGAATGGGTAATTAATTTCGGTAAATTATTTATATTAATTAAATACAACAATGGCCCCATAACGTGACTTTGTAGAAAACCGTATTTATTATGTAGAAAAGGTGAGTTAAACAAAACTATTTCATGATTTTTATTTGTCTTGCTGATTTCCAAAAGGAAAACTCTCGTGTATTAATTAGTTTACAGTTAATCACAATTTAAACAAAACTAGTTTTTATGGATATTATCGCGTATATTAACTTATTTTATATTCCCGACCCGAAACTTGTTGTCGTGCAGAACCTGCTTGACGTACTGAAGCTCGGCGGCCAGGTGTTTGCTGTCACAGATCCCTCGTGTTCTCTGTAACAAACCAAATCGGACCAAATTTAATAATTAAAAAAGCTGAAGGTACCTACTCGGGTTAACTCTGACATCGGGACGTCAATCACCTCAGTCCCCCGTGACCATGGGTGCTGTAAAGCAACCGAAACGTCGGGAATTAATAAAAAAATTAGGTTAATTAAACGCGATAGAATCCGTAAAAGTAGTTTTATTAAGTGGCGAAGCTTGCGAAGACACTTATTAAGTGGCGAAGCTTGCGAAGACACTTATTGATTTCACGATGTCTGTCCGTCTGTCCGTTTGTCCCACGATTATCTCGAGAACGGTTTCGAATTTTCAAATTCTGTTTTCAGCAATCGATTACTGATCACCCAGGCATCTGAACCTCCTATTTTGAAACTGATTGCTCAACGGCAACCGTTAGAAACCGCTACAAAGCTGATTGCTTCGCCACTTTGCTATGCTGTTAGCTTGCTAGGTTTATTGATTTCACGATGTCTGTCCGTCTGTCCGTCTGTACCACGATTATCTCGAGAACGGTTCCGAATTTTCAAATTCCGTTTTCAGTAATCGATTACTGATCACCCAGGCATCTGAACCTCCTATTTTGAAACTGATTGCTCAACGGCAACCGTTAGAAACCGCTACAAAGCTGATTGCTTCGCCACTTTGCTATGCTGTTAGCTTGCTAGGTTTATTCAATATGCTATTGGGACTTCAAATATCGCAGCCGCCCCAGTTACAAAGTGCTCGAAACGACGAATATTGAAGTTATTTAACTTTAATATTCTCGCGAATCAATCAATCCTTGGTAGGATTTGGTGTGCTATTGCGAAGATTTGTGGTCTATCAAATCTGATGTAATGTTAAGGACGACCTTGAGCATCTTTACAGACTGCTGACTTTGACACCTTCAACTTCGAGATAAAAAAGTTTTTAATTAAAGGCAATAAAATCCATAAAATTAGTTTCATTTAATGTGTAGTGTTCGCGTAAATATAAAAAATCGTTAAAACGATAAATTGATAAAATATATTGTGTATGATTATCTTAAGTTTAAATATCGTGACACTATGTAATAGATTCTATTTAGGCGAAGCAGGGTCGTGTCGCTAGTTTAAAAAAAAGGCATGGACTAAGAGGATCATATTTGAATACTGATACAATGTTTGATTTCATCTTGAGATCATGATTTCCAATTCCGCAACCATGTAACACTTCGTAGAATTCACTGAGTTGGATTGTTTATATTTCTAAAGCCCCCAAAAATCAGTAACATATCACATCGCTTGTATTTTTAGTTAAATTAACCCGTGAAGACGGTGTTAGACGGTCCATCGACCCATTTTATCCCGGTATCGTAAGAGATTTATTAGTAGCCGTGGTAGCTCTGATGGTTAGCGCTCGCTGTAAATTTCACAGTACGCGAGCAATCCGGTTTCAATTCCCGCCGGCACCAAAAATTGCAATTTTAAGTGCTAATTTACCACGTGCTCGGCCGTGAAGGAAAACACAGTGAGGAAACCTAAATGTCTGGGAAATAAGGAAAAAAAATTCCAAGATTGAAGTTCGCCAACACACATTGGGGACAGCGCGGCTGATATTTCCTTACCCTAACAACGGTTTTTAAAAAAGCAGCAACATACATACATCTCACCACTGGTCACAGGCCGCACCGAGTTTAAGGACAAAAAACAGTTGATTGAGTTGACTCCAACGCGGGATGACCGATTCCAGATATATCTAAAAATGATTTACGAAATATTTGTATAACTTCACAGATATGCAGGTTTCCTCGCGGCGATTTATTCACCACCGGGAACGTGGTGAACCGTAACTTGAAATTCCTACTAAAATTTGGATGCAGTCGGCACGGATCGAAGTTGGGTATCTTACGTATTTATGATTGTATCGGTTTTATTACCGGCTTTAAGAGCCGCGAATGGGCCGCGAATGGGTCGGCTCGACTGCGGAAGGACCACGCTCTCACAGAATACCAGCGTTTCCCCGGTCGAGCCGACCCATTCATGTCACAACTATACCAGACATATAGCTGCAGCATGGCTCTACTACGTATAAAAACGCTTTTTAAAAACTTCACTAAGGGCGGGTTGTTTCATCTCTACTTAACGCACTCGTGTATGTTATTAATGGAGCTAACTAACGTCAAATGAGTAAAAACGTCATTTCACAAATAGTGAAACAACTACAACGATAACCGGTGCACTGCCCACTGGTTAACGTTATTGCCTCGTCTAGAAGTAACCACAATTGCTGATCATAAGGTCTCGGGTTCGTATTTTCGTTCGGTTTCGCCAACATCAGTTATAGGGTTTTTCTATCAAGAAATTCTCCGGCGCAGCACTGAGTCAGGAAGTTGGCGGTGTTTCACCTCGTGCTTTGGAAAACACGTAAAGTCGTTGGCCCAGCGCTTGATCTCTCTCTGGTCGTGTCGGATTACCGTACCACCAGATTATGAGTATTAAGGAATAGAGAGTGTACTTGTAATCGCGCTTACACTCGGCCAGTATAATTCTTTCCTACGCAGATGGCCAGTGTCCATAAGGACTGGACGCCGTGACCTAAATCCTAGACATTATTATTATTATAACGTTATATTATTCACAAACAATTTGTCTCTTGGGAGAGAGGTAAAGCCCTAGTGTGGGATGCTACTTGCGTTGACACTATGGCGACCTATCATCTCCGGGGTACGGGGTATCTCGTTAAGAGCCGGGGCGGCGTCACAGGCAGCTGAACTGAGTAAGCGGCGCAGGTATGAGTCTGTGAGAGATGACTACATATTTGTGCCATTTTCTGTAGAGACTATCGGTCCATGGGGTCCACGTGCGGTTAGGTTCCTAAAGGAACTCCATCCGCGGCTGATCGTTGCTACTGGTTATAAGAGGACTGGCTCTTTTCTCGCTCAAAGACTAAGTATAGCCATTCAGTGTGCAAACGCAGCCAGCGTTCTTAGCGCGGCACCACGGGGAGTAGGTCTGTATGATAATTAAGTTACTAGTTTTGGTATTTTTTATTATTTTTTTAAATATTGTACATAATAAAATTATTTCAAATATAAATTTAATGTAATAAAGCAACGCTTTGAATATAACATACGTAAAAGCTTTTTTAATTGAATACTGGTGACACACGAGCATACAGTCCACCCCATAAAAATTGGATACTGTGACTCATAGATATTTATCTCCATTTATCCTCGATTAAGAATTAAATGCAGATGCGTTGTCACCCATAAGGACTTGATGGAGTGCCGGTCATTACCGGCACTCCATCAAGTTAATTTTAAGTTAAGTTATTGCATTCAATAAAAGGGTGTTAGGTTTTTTACACTCACCATACTAAACGTAAGATCATTAAGCGACTATATTATACTGTTAGCTATTATGTGAAAGAGTTCTAAATCCATAATATAGCTGCAGCATGAGTCTATATAATACGTATAACGAATATATCATTATTAATTGACTTAGGTACATATGTTACGTTTACCAATTCGTATAATAAATTTGAAACAACCATCTAAGGCTTTAATATTTGAATATACACAAAGATTTTGTAACTTTATATAATTAAGTTAATCCCTCAAAATTTTCTTTAACAATATCCAGCGGTGGCCTGTCACGGGACATTCTTTTTAAAAAAATCTTTGGTTTAATAATATTTCTTGGTAGTTAATAATATTAAGAAAAGTCACACCTTATGAAGTACCTTATGAAATTTTGCTATGGGGTAAAACGACTAACATTAAAACCACATTTGTTTTGCTAAAGAAGGCCTTATTTACAACCTAAATTGTAAAGAGTCTCATCGCAATATATTTTTAAAAATGTTATGTATGTATATAAAGCTAATATAGCTTTGATAATAATAAAGACGTTCATACTTTAAACACTAGGAACAAACATAAGCTTGTAATACCATTTACTAGACTTCACAGAATTAGCAATTTATTTATGGGGCAATGTATACGCTTTTACAACTAAATCCCAGAAAATATTCAAAAGTCAATAAACTATTTAAATAAATAGGTTATTAAAATATCAAGGAATACATGAATGAAAATAACTCCCGGGAATGAGGTGACCGCAGTGTCTATTAAAATTAATTAAAAAAATATACAAAATTATTGTAAAATTCTCTATAATGTTTAAAAATATATATAATCTCGCTGGGTTTCTTGCTGATTCTTCCCTGGACAGAGGTATTTTCCAAACCAGAAAAAATAAAGATGACTTTAAATAAGTATTACGTAATAATCTACATCGAATAAAAATCGTTCTACCCTTTTCTACTCTATTACTTTAGGTAATATTTACTTCCTAAAAATGATATATGTTTGATGGAACGTACTTCCGGAGCCACCAAAAATATGCACCCGCTGTTTCACACCGCGCAAATGAGGGGTTATTAGATCGATTAACGTTTAGCTTTCAAACTTGCCCTAGTTTGGATTTATTTTCATCATTTTCAATACATTCATAGAAATTTAAGAGTTTTTTCTAACCTGGCCTTTTTTACAGAACTGAAAAGACAACGAAGTTACAGTCTACCTGTCAGTAGATTCTGAAATCCAGGAAACCTGCAGTCAAACTCAAAGACGGAAGGGTACAGGTGCGTTGTCACCTTTGAGGACTAAGATGGAATGCCTCACAGCCTTTAACTATCGTAGTTTTCTGTTTTTCTTACACTACGGTGTACAGATCAGAACACCGTAGTGCAAGCACTATTTAACGGAAGAAATAGTAAGAGGATGGTGCCTACACAGACGAACCCAGGATGAAATAGAGCCCTCCAACCCAGTGTTTAAGGCAGCCGAGTAAAATAATAGGTTCAGATTTGAAATTCTAACAAATTAATGAAAAAATAATTTTAAATAAAAAAAATTGTACAACCGACTTCAATATAAATTATTAAGAATAACTCAAAAACTATTGGTCAGACCTAGATAAAATTTATATCGGACCACATGTGAAGCACCAACTTTCAAATGAAAAAATAATCATCTAAATCTGTACAACTAGTGAAAAGTTATGAGGTTACACACATGAAAAAAATATACAGTCGAATTCAGTACCGTCTCCTTTATGAAGTCAAAAAAGTCATAAAACCAGTTCATATTTCTTCTTTTTTGGCGAATTTTCAGTATAAAATATTTTGACTTTAACTATTCAGGAAAAATGTGTTCCAGTCCCTACTCAATACTCGCCTACACCTGTTAAATATTTTACGCTTTGATTGATTAATTAATTACAGCTTATCAAAAGCTGAACGTAGATTGGCCTCCACATAGATTTCCCCATAGGGAAGATATTTACCTTAGTTGCTTTGTTTACTTGTTGTTATCCGGAAAACGTTGCCCATTTCCTAGTTTGTGTCTCTCTTTCTCCTCTAAAGACACCGGCGGAACGACTTAGGGTAGTGAATATACTTACACCGCCACTACATGGTTTTAAACATTATACATACTTTCATAGCGTGATGTCTTGTGGGATTTTGGTATGGGGTAATGCGATTGACATCGAAGTTATATTTGTTTTGCAAAAGAGCCGTACGGGCGTACTTAAATTGTAATGAGCCCCTTAGAGAAAATTTTTAAGAAATAAAGATATTAACTTTGACGTCGCAATATATTTATGAAAATGTAATGTATGTACATAAAAGCATAAATAACTTTGATAATAATAAAGACCTTCATACTTTGAACAATAGGAACAAACATAAGCTTGTAATACCAGTTACTAGACTCCATAGGACTAGTAATTCATTAATGGGGCAATGTACACGCTTTTACAAAAAATCCCAGAAAATGTACAAAATTTTTCAATAAATAAGCCGTTTCGTGGCGGTAGAGAATATCCACTACCCATATCCTCCCATGGGTGTCGTAAAAGGCGACAAAGGGAAACCGAAGGAGATGAGCAGCAGCACCTTCCTGATAATAGCCAAAATTTCAATAAAAAACTGCGGTTGCCAACCCGCTCGCCAAGCGTGGCAACTATGGCAAATACCCCCCAATGACTTAAGCAACAAACAGACGCCCCCCAGTCCCCGGCGGCCCCGCTATTCCTGGCTACAGTGGCGACCATGGTAACGGCGGGGCAGGGGGTGCTAAGAATTTTCGGTGGAGGTTCGGTTGCCACCTTAGACGACTCGACCTGGCAACGTACAACGCACGCACCCTGAGGACTGACGAGAAGATCGTGGAGCTGGTGGAAGAGATAGACAAGTTGCGCTGGCATATTATAGGTTTATCCGAAGTCCGAAGAGAGGGGGAGGACACGGTAATCCTCGAATCCGGCAAGTTGCTCTATCACCGGGAGGGCGACCATCTGTCCCAAGGAGGTGTCGGGTTTATCGGCCACAAGTCTCTCGTTTACAACGTTGTAAAGATCGGGAGTGTGTCGACGAGGGTTGCGTACCTTATACTCAGAATCACCAAACGGTATTCGCTGAAGGTCATACAGGTTTACGCACCAACGTTGACACACCCCGATGAGGAGGTGGAGGAAATGTATGAGGATATCTCTAGAGCCATGCATTCCTCCAAAACCCAATATACGGTGTTAATGGGAGACTTCAATGCAAAACTAAGCACAAGAGAGAATGGTGAGCTGAAAGTAGGGAAATTTGGAAAAGGGCAACGGAACTCAAGGGGCCAGCAGCTGGCCGACTTCATAGAGAAAGAGGGACTCTTTATGATGAACTCTGTCTTCCAGAAGCGGCTCCATAGAAAGTGGACCTGGTCGAGCCCCGACGGTTCGACAAAAAATGAGATTGACTTCATTATGACGACCAGACGACAACTGTTCAGTGATGTCTCCGTGATCGCGAGGGTGAAAACTGGTAGCGATCACCGAATGGTTAGAGGCACACTGAACCTAAACGTTAAGTTGGAGAGGTCTCTTCTAATGAAGTCAATGCTCCGTCCCCCTCGTGTTCTGTTCCAAAGTCCCGAAACCTTTCAGCTCGAGTTACAAAACCGTTTTCAGTGCCTAGAAGACTGCATGAAATGGACAATATGAATGACAAGCTCGTGGAAACTGTCCCTGCGGTCGGAGCTAAGTTCTGCAAGACCCGCTGCAGAAGAACACAAAAACTCTCCGATCACACTCTTAATCTCATGGCTGTTAGACGGGAGATAAAGCTACATTCTTCAACAGACTTGACAGCATACAGGCAACTGAACAGACAGATCTCCAAATACATGCGGCGGGACTTACGCAACTTCAATACAGCTCGTATTGAAGAAGCGATCGAGCGGAACCAAGGCTCCAAAGTCTTTGCCAGAGATCTGTCTGCCAGAAAGAGCCAACTGTCAAAGCTGTAGACAGAGTGTGGCAGCATCGTTTCCGGGACACCTGAGATTTTGAGTGAGATTGAGAAGTTCTATGGACAGCTGTACACGTCATCGTTGGAGCCACACGCAAGTGTGAGTAACGATCCAAGAACGAGTTTCATCCGACACTATTCCGAAGATATCCCGGACGTCAGTCTGAGCAAGATTAGAATGGCTCTCCAGAACCTTAAAAACGGTAAGGCCCCAGGCGAGGATGGAATTACAGCGGAGCTTCTGAAAGCGGGTGGAAGACCGGTACTTGAAGTCCTTCAGAAGCTCTTTAATTCCGTCCTCCATGGTGGCATTACACCGGAGGCGTGGAGCAGAGGTGCGGTGGTCTTGTTCTTCAAGAAAAGAGACAACGCTCTCTTGAAGAACTACAGACCGATTTCACGTCTGAGGCGCGTTCACGTACTGTTTTCGAGAGTCATTACGATTCGTCTCGCGCGCAGATTTGACGACTTCCAGCCTCCCGAACAAGCCGGTTTCCGAAAGGGCTTTAGCACCATAGACCACATACATACCCTTTGGCAAATTGTACAGAAGTCCGAGGAGTACAATTTGCCACTATGTCTGGCGTATGTGGACTATGAGAAAGCCTTTGATTCCGTCGAAATTTGGGCGGTGCTGCAGTCCCTTCAGCGGTGCCAAGTTGTCTGTCGGTATATCGAAGTGCTGAAGTGTTTGTACAGTAGAGCTACGATGGCTATCCGAGTACAGAACCAGAGTACGAAACCTATCCAACTGCAGAGAGGTGTAAGACAGGGTGACGTCATATCCCCGAAACTCTTCACCGCTGCATTGGAAGACGTTTTCAAGCTTCTGGACTGGAAAGGATACGGTATTAACATCAATGGCGAGTACATCACTCACCTTCGATTTCCGACGATATAGTCCTTATGGCAGAATCGCTGGAGGACCTAAGCACTATGCTCAATGACTGATAGAACTCAATGAATGAATGGATAGGTCTTAAGATGAACATGGACAAAACAAAGATTATGTTTAATGTCCATGTCACACATATGCCTGTAGTTGTTGGGAACACTAAGCTCGAAGTTGTTGACGAGTATGTTTACCTGGGACAAATAGTCCGACTAGGTAAGTCCAACTTCGACTGAGAGGTCAATCGACGGATTCAACTCGGCTAGGCAGCGTTCGGGAAATTATGGCACATCTTCTCGTCAGGTATACCTCAAACCTTGAAAACGAGACTGTACACACAGTGCGTGTTGCCAGTGAATGACATACGGAACTGAGACGTAGTCCTTCACTGCTGGCCGGATGAGGAAGCTCAAGGTCGCTCAGCGAGCTATGGAGAGGGCTATACTCGGAGTTTCTCTGCGTGATAAACTCAGAAATGAGGATATCCGCAGTAGAACCAGAGTGACCGACATAGCTCAACGGATTAGTAAGCTGAAGTGGCAGTAGGCCGGCCATATAGCTCGAAGAACCGACAACCGATGGGGAAGAAAGGTTCTTGAGTGGCAGCCTCGTACCGGCAGGCGAAGTGTAGGGCGTCCCCCCACTAGATGGAGTGACGACCTGGTAAGATATGCAGGAAGTCGATGAATGCAGGTGGCTCAAGACCGTGCTTTGTGGCATTCTTTGGGGGAGGCCTATGTTCAGCAGTAGACTTGTGAAGGGCTGTAATGATGAAATGATGAATGAAGCTTAAATGTTTTATTAAAGAAAAGTTGTACAAAAAGGGTTATTATAATATCAAAGAATACATAAGTGAAAAAGCCCCTGGGAATGAGGTTATCGCCCCCACGCTGGTTCTATTAAAACTTATTTAAAATTTGTTCAAACAAAATATAGAAAGTGAAATATGTTTTAAATAAGCCCCGCTGGGTTTCTTGCTGGTTCTTCCCAGGACAGAGGTATTTTCAAAACCAGTGGTAAATAAAAAATGACTTTCAATAAGTATTATGTAATTATAAATAATGAAAATGAGTAAAAATTATTCTATTACGTTCTATAATAATATTAACTAATTATATAATGGAATTATTGAATAATTTAATAATATATAATATTATTAAATTATTAAATAATACTATTATACTTCTAAGAAATTAAAAAATCGGGGACAATAAATTTTATTATAGTTATTTTTAGGAAAAAAAAAGCGCAGCCAACTCCTTTCTACTCAGCAATTCCTTTAGTAATTAGAGGAGGCCTTTGCTTAGTAGTTGAACGTATGTAGGTTGCCACTTTATTTTTTTTCTTAATCGTATGTTTTTTTTTGCTGCAGTAATTAATATCACGTTATGCTACTCAAAGGTAGGCAATTGCTACTGTACTAAACGTTTTAAAATTCAAATCAACTTTCAGGGCGCAATTAACGCTAGTTAAAAAAAAAAACATTATTCATTAGATTTTACGTGGTAGAGCCATGCTGCAGCTATATTAGTAGTATAGTTGTAGCACGAATGGATCGGCTCGACCGAGTGAGGACCACGCTCTCATAGAATACCAGCGTCAAATAGCAGTTTAACACTGGTGTGTTTCGTATGGTGAGTGTAGAGAACCGGAGACCCTTTTTACTGGAAAAGAGGCATTCCATCTTAGTCCTCACGGGTGACAACGCATCTGCGTTTTGATTCGCATACGAAGATAAATGTAGATGTCTATGGGCCACAGCAACCGCTTACCATCAGGTAGACTGTGTGCTTGTTTGTAACTCAATCCTATAAAAAGAAGATTATGGACTTACCTATTACTCCTAGATTATACTGAAAATGGCCAAGGCATTTTTAGTTTCTTTCTTACAGTGTGACAAAAGAGTGATATTGCAAATAAATGCTGCAGAAGTGAGTGGAAGAATCAGTAAGGGACCACCTAAATAGAAGTTCATTGACCGAATCGGTGTAATATTGAAGAATGGTCAAATTAAGAATAACCTTAACAGATGAGCATATATGCGAATTATTTGGTTTTGAAAGAAGCGAGAGAGGTGTTTTAGGATCGTGGCAAATGGAAGTCCGTAGTCTATGCTTATACTTCTGGGTAACAGGCGTGAGAGTTTATTTTATATTATATTTCTTTTTTTCCAGTGCCATGATGTCCTCAACAGCGGGCATTTTGCTAAGCGTGATGTTTTTTTGTGCAACAGTGGAAAAGAATTTACAATAAATACGATTCACAATATTGTTCGTGCGTGCACATAAACAAATGTAATCGAATAGATTTGTGGAACATACTCGTAATACTAGTAATGATTTTTTAAATCCAATAATATATGGTATACCATTACCAATCATTAGAGTGTATTAAAAGTCCACTGATGAATAACTCCATTAACGAATGGGGGGAATATTCGCCTTAGTTGCCACGTTTAGTAAGTGGGTTGGCAACAGCAGATTTATTTTTTATTTTTTATCGTTATTAGGAAGACGCTGCTACCCGTTTCCTGATTGGTTTTCTTTTGTCGCATCTTACGAGATGCACGAGATGATATAGGGTAGTGGATATACTTAAACCGTCACTGAAAATTTAATAAGCCGTAAATAACACACGGTGATGAACAAGTTTTTTTTAGATTTATTGGCTTTATTTTGCACTAATTTTTAGTTTCCGATTCGAGTACTTATTCTTGACCAACCCAATTAAACTTTATGAATTTTTAGATATAAATACGTTATTCATATTACTAATATTCCCGTTAAGCATTATAAATAATTTTAAAATACTCGTGGTAGAAGTGAATTAAGGCGCTACTGTAATTTTCATTTTTGTCACATACTTTCTTTCAATATTTAATTATCTGCCAGAGACAAAGCGCTAGCTGTCTAATTAAAAGACCGACTAAACCATCTGACTGCTATACGTATTTATCGTGCCATTTAGAGGGAAAATTATTAATTTAGAATACATTTTGGAAGATATTTTCGAAAAATGTTCATATGTAAATTAGCATACTTTAAATAACATAAGTTGATTTAATTTCATTTAATAAATTTATTAATTCCTACTGATGATACTAAAATTGAATTTATTACAAATAGTACGTGAGGTTAATATCGTCAGCCGGTTAATATAGTTACTTTCTTAGAACTCCAAAACTACAGCCTTGTTTGCATAGATGGCTCTGTGATAAAACAGCTCTACATCAATCAATCAAATAATAAAGGGTCAAAAGATCGCTGCTTTATCGACGCCATTTTGACAATTGAAATTATAGTAAATATTCTAGACGATTTTAGATTGTGCAGTGTAATTAGTTCTTTTTAATTATTTCCTAATTATTGCCTAATCTTGTTCGCGATATTTTCTTTATATATTAGTTATAGTATACGAATTTGTGTTTTTGTCTCTGTCCTCCTTCTAGATTTGACTTTATAGGGCGGCAAAGCAAGTGAGCATATACAATATATATATATATATATATATATATATATATATATATATATATATATATATATATTACCCTCAGGTACCTTAGAATTGGCTGGTAGTATTTCTTTTCTACCAAGGAATTCATCTAAGTAGGTATCACCCTTTTATTATCTATTTATGCCGCTAAATAGCAATACCTACACTGCTGTGTTCCAGACTGAAGGTGGCGCAACGCAAGTCATTCGTAGCCTTCTTTGTTTGATATTGGTGGAAGGTACCTACGGCCTTTAACCACTACTGTAGCCACTTAACAACAGGTGGACTGCAAGTTCTTTTGTCAATTAAGTTTTATAATAATTTAAAATTAAAAATTTTGTACAGCCGACTTCAATACAAGTTATTTGAGAATAACTCAAAAACTATTGGTCTGACCTTGATCAAATTCATATGGGACCACACGAGAACTATCAGCTTTCATATAAAAAAGAAATCAGTTTACCCAGTACAAAGTTATGAGGTAACACACATAAAAAAAATTAAAAAAGACATACAGTCGAATTCAGTACCGTCTCCTTTTTGGAAGTCGGCTGAAAAACAGTTTCATAACAGAGTATATCCATCAATAATCATCAGTCAAATAAACGACCACCAATAAGCAATCTATGATTTTGTGAATTAAGCAGTAAGGGAAATTATTGTATTGATCAGGAACTTCTCAAAAGCAAAACTCTGTTAACGATCTATATCTTTCCGGAGTCGTGACTCGCTTTTCAAATAATTATACAAAACTCAACAAATAATTAAACGCCCTTTGTTTGTTCGTTTCTACGCAAAAGAACAACAAAGGACGATGATTACTTTACAAAGCCGAAAACGCGTTTCCAAGCTTTAGTTATTTTGGCAACGATTTTCCAATCTACATGTTTATATCGTGCAAAAAGAAATATTTTCTTTTAAATATATGCAAGAAAATGGAAAATTTAAAAACTGAATAATGCTGACATACTTAGGATCGTTTCTGAAGCAATTAAACGTGAGATTCGTTTACCAAACTATATAGTACAATTCTATACATAACATTGTGATAATTCAATTTATGAATAAAATAATTCTAATAAAAGTACATTCTATAAAAAAGGCCACAATGGGCTTGGTTGATTTTTCCAACTATTCTAAGCTAGTGTTTGACTACTGTTCTATCTGATGGTAAGTGATTATGCAGCCGAAGATGGTAAACTACACTGACTTAGCTTAACCGATATTTATCCACCTACATTATATAGTCAGATGGAAAGACAGATGAAAGACAGAAAGATGTTAACAGTGGTAGAGCCAGGCGGCAGCTTTTGCTGTCGCACGGATGGGCCGTCTCGAACCGGGGTGGTACCACGACCACACAGAAAACCAGCGTGAAGTATAGGTTTACCTCTGCGTTTCGCTTGGTGAGCGCAGGTGGCCGGAGGCCCTTTTTACTGAAAATGAGGCATTCCATCTTAGTCCTCACGGGTGACAACGCATCTACATTTTGATTTGTAATAGAGGATAGATGTAGATGTCTATGGGCCGCAGTAACCACTTACCATCAGGTGGACTGTGTGCTCGTTTGTCACCCTATCCTATAAAAAAACAAAGATGATGGCAAATTATTCCACTGCTTTGCTGAGCGTATGACAAACGATGAAGCAAACAGTTTGGTACGAATAATAATGGTAAGTTGACAACGAAGTTGTGGAGCCTAGTCGAGTGTCTGGTTGTCTAATGGTGGAAGGGAGAGGAAGAAAATCCTCCCTGTTAAGCATTCTATATATATATATATATATATATATATATATATATATATATATATATATATATATATATATATATATATATATATATATATATCTCTGTGTGTGCGTGTGTATAACATTTTCATAATAGATTATTATTATACAGTTTTCTTTTCGTTCTCTTACCTAACCAAAAACATTATATGTTAAGTTATTACAATTTAGCCCCGAGCAAAGCTTTTAATTAAAAGGGCTGTGGTGAACAACAGCTGGCGAATTCCTAGACATAATATTTATCTCTACGAGCAAAATATATATTTAAATAATTAACCCAAACCTCAAGGACTACGAGCGGCATCACTATGAGGAGATATGTATAAATATTTCAAATTGAAAAAATCGGCTTAGCAAAAGCACGGACATCATACTATACACTAAATGTCCGTGAGTACATGCAGTTTTCTTATAAAACTGAAGTGACAAGTGAACTTAAAGCCCATCTGACGGTAAGTGCAGGCCATGGACAATTGCAAACAACTATTATAAAGACAGCTACAAGTCGCCTGAGGACTAAGATGGATTGAATCCAGCCTGTTACTATACTGGCCCTCTATACTTTTCAGACCGGAACACAACAGTACACGTTATAGACGTGATAGAACCATGCTGCAGCTATATTAATAGTATAAATGTAACACGAATGCGACCCATTGCTCGACGGGGTAAGGACCAAGCTCTCACAGAATACCAGCGTAAAATAGCAGCTTAATGCTGCTGTGTTTCGTATGGTGAGTGTAGAGAACAGGAGTCCCTTTTTACTGGAAACGAGGCGTTTCATCTTAGTCCTCAAAGGTGACAACGCATCTGCATTTTGATTCTTAATTGAAGATAAATGAATATGTCTATGTGCCACAGTATCCACTTACCATCAGGTAAACTGTGTGCTCGTTTGTCACCCTATGCTATAAAAAAACACGTACTGCTGTTTGGCGGCAGAATAAGGTAACAGGATGGTTCCTAACCAGACGTACTTCTAAACAGAGAAGAAATCCTACCACCTAATAAACTATTTTTTTATAGGATAGGGTTACAAAGAAACACAGTCCACGTGACGGTAAGTGGTTGCTGACCCATATACATCTACATCTATCTTTAATCAAGAATCAAAATGCAGATGCGTCACCGTGAGGATTAAGATGGAATGCCTCTTTTCCAGTAAAATGGGTCTCCGGGTCTCTACACTCACCATACGAAAGACAGCAGTGTTAAGCTGCTATTTTACGCTGGTATTCTGTGTGAGCGTAGTCCTTCTCCGGTCGAGCCGACCCATTCGTGCTACATCTAAAACTATACATTTACACATTAACAATCTCTGTTCTAAGTCATTAGACAACCTATTTAAACAACCAAATATCATTTAACAATTGTGGTATTGTTTAATAGTGAGCTTATTTCTTAGCGGTGCAAGAATATAGTATATCTACTACCCCATATCATCGCGTGGGTGTCGTAATAGGTGACTGAGGGTATCTGAGCCATAGATAGGCAGTAGTATGATCACAGCTGCGTAAAAAGAAAAAACTGCGGTTGCCAACCTATTTGGCAAACGCAGAAACTGGGCCGAATATCCCTTCTATGAAACAATCTATATGGCTATGTTTTTAGTTTTAAATTCTAAGTCAACTAAATGAAATTTGTTTAAAATGAGACAAAAATGATAAGGCTTTATGCAACTAAACAATAACAAATTAAAATTAAAAATTATGAAAAAAGGCATAAAATTTTTGAAGGAATAAAAAATTCAAACCACATGTAGCTATGTAGGTAAGTGATTTGTAAAACGTCTTTAAGAAACAAATAATAAAATATTTTAATTGGAATTAAATAAATAATTACACAAGAATACAAAAACAAAAATATAAAATCTAAAATAAAAGTAAGTGGTCATCGCCACTTTAAATGGACTGACCACATCAACTCTGTTTCCTACGAATTGAGAGCAAGTTTGACAAAGTTTTATCTAATTAAATGAATAATACCCCTTGCAACGAAAATGATGCTTTACAAAGCATCGGTAGCTCCGGGCTGATTAGTTATGTGGACGGACATACAAATTACTCCTAGAACTAATTTATCTACTCCAGTTAAAAATAGTTTCATTATATATACATATTAAAATATAAAATTTTATATACATATTAAAAAACTGCTGTACCATTTGACATAAAAGACAAATACGGAAACAGTTATGACTGTTACTGTAAAATTATTCCCATCCATTAGAAAGTTAAATTAACTTTACTTAACGAATAGTTTTTCAATAAAGAATGCTGCAGCTATATTAGTAGTATAATTGTAGCACGAATGGGTCAGCTCGACCGGGGAAGGACTACGTTCTCACAGAATATCAGCATAAAATAGCAGCTTAACACTGCTGTGTTTCGTATGGTGAGTGCAAAAAACCGAATTCCCTTTTTACTGGAAAAGGGGTATTCCAACTTAGTCCTCACGG
The DNA here is from genome assembly GCA_033319125.1 of Parnassius glacialis. Lineage (NCBI taxonomy): Eukaryota > Metazoa > Arthropoda > Insecta > Lepidoptera > Papilionidae > Parnassius > Parnassius glacialis. Next base: position 9,550,681 of record JAVANC010000019.1, on the reverse strand, counting down.
GTGGCAACGCATCTTCATTTTGATTGTTTGTTGAGGATAGATGTAGCTATCCATGAGTCACAGCAACCACTTACCATTAGATAAACTTTGTGCTCGTTTGTCATCCTATCCTAAAAAAAACAATACTCATTTGATCATAAAACAACACTGTCAAAAGCTTTACTAAATACATCACGATCTCAAAATCATTACGGAGACAACGACTTTTCTATATTATACATAACTGATAAATGAATTGCCCTTAACACTCAAAAATTATATTTCTATGCAAAATATCAAAAGAAAACAAAAAATACATTTATAAGACCAAATAAAATAGTCGCTTACTATATAACTTTATTGTATTTAAATTCCTAATAAATGTTTATACTAAACATACAAACTTATATAAATTTACAGCGAGCGCTAACCATCTCAGCTACCACGTGCTCGGCGGTGAAGAAAATACATCGTGAGGAAACCTGCATGTCTGAGAAATAAGAAAAAAAAATCGAAAACATGTGAAACTCGTCAACACGCATCGGGGCAGCGCGGCGGACATTTCTTTGCCCTAAAACCCTTTCAGAAATGAGGGGAGGCCTGTCCCCACAATGGGACTTAAACAGGCTATAACTTTAACTTTTAAAATATATAAATTAATAGAAACATTGCACATAATGTATATTTATGTGTATGAGAATATATCCAGAATATCCGGCAATGAATAAATAACAACTAATATTATATCTGCAGCGTGGCTCTACCACGTATAAATGTTGGAAGTGAATGTTTTATTATTAACAGTACGGAAAAATCTATTTATTATTATTGAGTATGTTAAACGTTTTGCAGGAGAAAATTGTGCAATGTATGATAATAAACAATGTTTTATTTAAAAATTACATAAAAACAACTTGAAATTTTTCCTTTCCTCTAAATGTATTGCTTTTTTATTACATAAACTCGGTATTCTCAGAAATCGGCAAGCATGAATGTCAGCCAAATGATACAATGTCAACAACTTTGGCAAAATATCAGACGTTGCATTTGCACTACACGTAGAATTTACTTAATTAATCTTATTAACATGATATTTTATTATGTTATACATGGTAGAGCCATGCTACAGTTATGTTATGGTTGTGAAAGGAATGGGTTGGTTTGACCGTGAAAAATCCACACTCTCACAAAATACCAATGTAAATTAGCAGCTTATGGTGAGTGTAGAGGAGAGAATAGTAGAACCTTTTTATCAGAAACGAGGCATATTACTCAGGGTTGACAATGCATTTTTAGTCTTAATCGATCTTATTATCGAACTTACTATCAAGTGGATTGTTTTTTTTTTATAGCAGAGGGGGCAAACGAGCATGCGGCTCATCTGATGGTAAGTGACTACTGCTGCCCATAAACAAGTGCAACACCTGGGGAATTTCAGATGCGTTGCCAGCCTTTTAAAAGAGAGTATACTCTTTTCATGAAGGTCCCTAAGTCGTATCGGTCTGGAAAAATCGCCGGTGGTCGTCAAAGAAAGCTGGTACGTACCTTCAAGACAGCCGAAGTAACGAAAACAGGTGACCTGTCTGACTTAAACGCAAACTCCAGCCCGGGCAAAAAGGAGGGTTCTATTTGTACCCAGGGTAGGAGAGATTCTAAGTATCAGCTGGAGAGGACAACTGTGTCTCGTTTAGACAGTCTAACCAAAATTCGATCTGGAAAGCGTTGTTATTTTTAATTTAAGAAATAAAATTGTCTTGTTGACTATTTATAATGTTAGCTCGATATATTTGCCCACCTGACTTTTAGTTGATGCTATGGCCCATATACATTTACATCTATTAATGAATTAAAATGCAGATTCGTTGTTATATCTGAGAACTAATATGGAATGCCTTGTTACTAGTAAATGGGTCGAGTGCTCTACACTCACCATAGGAACACAATTAAGCTGCTGTTACATGATGCTATTCTGTGAGAGCGTAATCCTTCCCCCGTAGTAAAAAAATGACCTATTAGGCGGGATATTTTCTAAAGTTACCGCACTTAGTAGTCGCGTTGGTAACAGCGGTTTTTTTATTATTACTGAGTTGTTAGCGGGGAAACGCAGCCAGCGTTCTTGGCACGATACCGCGGGGAGTAGGACTATATGATATTTAAGTTTCTAGTTTTAGTTTTCTTTTTAATTATTATTATAGTTTTTAGTATTGTATATTTTAATAAAAGTAATTTTAAACAAAAAAAAAATTAAAGTCTTAATTTACATATTATGTTAAGAAAAAAAAATTTAATTAAAACATTTTAAAACAGAACAACAAAACAACCAGTGATTTAGATATTATGTGTAATAAACATACAAAATATTTTTTTTTTGTTTGATTACTGCGAAAAATTTTACCGTTTCTTATAATAAATCCTAACATTTTCGATGCTTCCTTGACAATATGATCATAATGTGGAATAAATGTCAATTTGCGGTCAAACACTACCCCTAAGTCTAAAACAGTATCTACTTTACTTAAATTAGAACCATCTATTATATAATGCGAGCTTATAAAGTTACGATTTCGACAAAATTTAATATGGAAACATTTATTTACATTTAGGTTCATTGAGTTATTTTTACAGCAGTGTGACAGCCTATTTAAATCAGATTGCAATAGTACTACATCGGAATCATCAACAATTTTACGAGAAATCTTTAAATCGTCTGCATAAAGATAAGGTTAAGAGTAAATAAAACTATCAGTTATATCGTTAATATAGATATTAAAAAGTATGGGCCCAAGATGTGATCCTTGCAGCACACCAGATGTTATATCGTAAGTATCAGAGTTAAACCCATCCAAGACTACATAGAAGGAACGGTTACTTAAATAAGACTTAAACCAATCCCAAATCTTTCCTGTGAATCCATAGGAGCTTAACTTTATTAGCAAAATTGAATGTGAAACTTTGTCAAATGCCTTGCTAAAATCGGTATAGATAACATCAACTTGATTTCTATTGTCAATGGCATCTACAAGATCTTCGACAAAAGTTACAAGATTAGTTAAAGTTGATCTATTTTTCACGAAACCATGCTGAGAGTCAGTCATAAATTGTCGGAAATAGGTTTGAATATAAGGACAAACGATTGATTCAAGAAGCTTGGCTAATGTAGAAGTATCGAGATTGGCCGATAATTCGAAACAATACCAATATCACCTGATTTAAAGACTGGTACTAACTTTGCAAGCTTCCGCAGATCTGGAAACACTCCAGTAATAAACGACTCATTTATAATTTTACACAAAGGAAAAGCTAAACTATCAGCACAATTTTTAAGAAATATTGGCGCTAATCCATCGGCACCAGTACCTTTGGTAATATCTAAAGTTTTGAGTTTCTTAACAATAACATTGAGATCAACGGTAAGACTGGAAAAACATGAACTCCCATTACCAATGATTGTAAGAATTTCAAATTCAGAATGCGGTCTTTCTTTTGGATTATCACCATAGACCCTTGAATAAGTTGCAGCAAACAATTCACAAATGCTTTGGCCATTGTTTGCTATAGTAATACGATCTGTGACAGACCTGGGATAGGCACTAGACCCTCCACGTTTGCTTTTGATAAATGACCAAAAGTATTTTGAATTTTGCCTAATCGTTTTCTCTATGTTAACAATATAATTATTATAACACTCTTTAGCTAACTTATCGCATCTTTGACTTAAAATTTGTAGTTCAATTTCGTCTAAAGGGTTACTATATTTTTTATACTTAAGCCGAATTTTATTTTTTTCCTTTAGTCTTGCAATCAGCACTTTATTAAACCATGGGGGGTGACGTTTAGGGCGATTAACATTTTTAAGTGGAACAAATTTTTTAATGACTTCATTTATAGTATCATAAAATATTTCTAACATCCTATTCACATCAGTGCATAGGGAAAAGATTGAGTCCCAATCCAAACTAAAAAGATACTTATTTATTGCCTCATAATCAGCCTTATAAAAATTATACTTAAGAACACTCATATTAGGCGTTAGTTTTTCTGTTTCATCAGATGCAATATAAGTGCATATAGGTGGATGTTGTGGATCGATGTTGGATAAAACATCATAAGCAGAAGACACAGTACAGTTATCAATATCTGTAAGAACTAGATCCAATATTTTATCTCTAGAGTTAATTATACAGTTAATTTGTTTTAGATTATTAACAAAAGTAAAATCTATTAATTTTTGACAAAGACTGGTGGTGCAGTAGCTTGAGTTGTGATTAACCTGCGTCCAATCTATATTACTCATATAGTCGCCAATAATACACAGATGTCCGTCAAAATTCTCAAGAACCGAATTACAGTTATTAACAAAATGTTCTAACATGCTACGTTGAATTGGTGGCGGGAGGTAAACGGCGCAAAGTGCGATCTTTTTAACTACTAAAAAAGGCAGATTTATCACAATCCAAAGATCTTCACATGCACTATTCCATTCATTTATACAGTCAGAAGATAAGCTCTTTTTGACCGCAACCAGAACCCCACCTCCATCCTTGCCACCATGAAACCCTGACGTTTCTCTATCCCTTCTGAATACTGTGTAACGGTTATCAAATAGTTCGGAGCTCAATACACTGCTGTTTAACCACGTCTCTGTTAAGACTATTATATCATAGTCACTAGTTGCTAACTTACGATAAAATGTTTGTGTTTTCGTCCTAAGACCTCTAATATTCTGGTAATAAATTACAAACGAATTAATATTAGTAGATGACATTATATTTTAACTTTATATTAACTAAGAGAAATAATTAGCGAATTACTCTAGTTTTGACAATGAATCAAAATTTTTAATTAGAATAAAGCCTGAATTTTCACTTTTTCTTAGAAATATACGTCCACCTCTCACCCAAACAAATTTAAACCCTTTTTCTTTTGCAGTCTTCCTCGCCGCCGAATTCAATTCTTTATTTGCAGCTGACAAGTGCTCTGTTACGTATACCGGAGTCTTAAGACCATTAAACCAAGGTGACTAGAGTTCAACTTGTTATCCGGGTTAGCTTTATTAAATTTGATTGTGGCTGCTAAGAAGCTATCTCGTACTCTAGTGTTATTAAATTCAACTATCACCGAACGAGGACGATCATTATTCGGAATGAGTTTGGCAATTCTTGTTATTCGATTTATCTGTTCAGTTTTGATGTCACACTTTACTATACTGCAAATGTTGTTGAACACCGTGAAAAGATTTTCTGACTTCTTCTCTGGCAAGCATTGAATTTTGACGTTGCTGCTACGGGCGTTCTGCTCAAGGTTGTTCATGCGTGTCTCAAGATATTTTATAGTACTCTGCAATTTGGCATTTGTTTTAATCAGACTCTTAGTATATTGCAGAGACTTAGTATTTTTATTTTGAATATCTTCACATTTTGTATTCATATCATCCATTTTCTGCTTCATGTCACAAAGAAGGTTGGCCAAATCGTACTAGACGATGAAACGATGGCGTCACTATATGAAATATTTATGAAAAATATCCTTATTTTTTAAGGTCTTAAAAAAACACAAAAAATACCTTTCTAAGTAGCCATAAAAAAAAGTTATCCTTCTATTTTTGTTTTTGTAACTGTTCCGAAATTATTTAAAATAACGGTTTCTGAACGCACTGGAACGCTCCTAATAACGATTCATTTCACATATGAAAGGAATCAAAAAAAAAAGCAATTAGTATGTAGGCATCAAATCAACTACTATACTGATTTATTATGTACTGGATTCATGTCATAAAAATTATTATGTAGCTCCATAGTAAGCTAAGCGTTTTGTTCAATTACGTACAACGGGACATCATGTGTCATCGTCAACTTACATAATCTGTGGTCATCGATCGACATTGATTGTCACCCGGCAATCATCTACATATCTATATATCTTATTTGCTTCATTCGTTGTGGATTGTGACACGTACTGTATTATTTTAGATTTCCTTCTATTTTTTTGAACTCGGCATTGTTTTACGGACTGATAACTACCACTTGTAACGATTATTCTGTGCTTTTGATTTCTGGACACCGATTTTGCATCTTGCTTATTTGTGAGAGACATCATGCAGACTACAGCTACACAACAACGATAACTAGTCCTGCGATTGCTATGTGTTAATTGTAACATATGCATTCATACACTTCGCCGCCATCTCGTTTTTGAGCTTGATACCAGAATAATTTCTAAGATCCGCGAGTGGAATTCTTCAATAATAGTACATATTTACATACGTACTGATTTTATTACACTAACATAAGCCATCACACACAATTGTACATTATAACACAAATCTAATTCTTATTTTATATCACTGAAGAAGATTACATATTATGTCATGCTAACCTCAAAAGTATTGTTGACGTTATTATAAAAATTGTGGCTATTTAGATATGATTTTTATACGGGATGGTGTTTACAACATAAAAACAAACCAATCTAGCTATAGCTTGTTTTGGGACATGAAAAATAAAAGTCAAGTCCAGCTCCTATAGAAATTTGACCATTGTTCTTTCTTCCCGAAATGTTTTAAGTTCAGTATCTAGAATGGAACGCACGTTTTTGGTCATCTGAACCATAAGGTCTGATATATGCTTTTAAATAATTTCCTCCATAATGTTATGCACCTCTGTACGTGTTACAGGGCCTTCGATTTCCGGGGGGGGGGGGGGTATGACAATGCCTGTCCTTTGGAGGCTCGTACTGTAATATTAGGGTCACATTTTACTGGTGTGTTATCCTTATTGCCAGTCGCGTGGAGAGGTCTAATGCAACATGGACCGATCCAGTCAGTAGCATGTTTTATCGCTTTCAAATTATCGTCATCATTGGTTAGACATTTAAGATGATATGCCTTGTTACATGTGTTGCAAAGCTTATAAATATTATCTTCAAACCCTAAAGAACAACAACCCCATTCAATTAAATCTTGATCCATTTTTTAATATAATTTGAGTTATACTTGTTGTACTTATATTTTGGCACAGCAATAAATGCCCGACCCAAAAATCCACAGCAACAAAGTCGCTGTAACTACAACAGTTTTTTTTCCAATCGACACGGGAAAGATTCACTACCGTCGCGTCGGTTACATTAACAAAATCATAAGTCACAGTTTATAACGGCGCGGCAGTAGGTTAATTATTTGTTAACAATTACTTTCAATTTTAAAGTTTATAGGTATTTTATAATTAAAACACAATACTCTACACAACGTTATACTTATTTAAAGTTCACTTAATTATCACTTGTTTCAGTATTTTAAACGTTCTTAACATAAAGAAAAAAATTAAATTTTACGGAGCAAAATGACACCGCCGCCTTCACAGCGAAACCATAGAAAATAATAGAGAGTTACAAACGAGGAGATGCATTTTACTAATAACAAGTAGAAAATAAACAAGATATAAACCCGTCAGCCAAGTTTAGCGACTATTGCAAATATCCCCCTGATGAGCCAATCTATGGAGAGACTGATCTTCAGAAGAGGATTTTGATAGGTTACAATGGTGATTGTGCCGTGTAGAGCTCGTGAAAGAATATCCACTATCCCTTATCGTCCCGTAGGTGTCGTAAGAGGCGACAGACAGAAATTGAATCAGGTGATGGGCAGCGGCATATTCCTGATAACAACTTAATATAATAAAAAAACTGTGGTTGACAGCTCGCCAAGCATGTCAACCCCCCCCCCCCCCCCCCCTGAGGCAATGTATGGGGCAAGCCTACGTGGCATCTGTGGGCATTGTTCTTACCCGAAGAGGCCAGTTCATACTTACTACAGTTATACTACGCTGCAATTTTGATTAATCACTCTAAAACTTCCCTTCTATGTTCATGATCAGAACAGTATCGGGTTGTATTTATATGGTTTATAAGATAGAATAATTTTATTTCGACGGGCGGCAGTGAAGGCCTCACAAGAACTTAAGGTCTCTTAGTGAGCAATGCAGAGGCTGTGCACCAGCAGTGGCAATAAACCGATCATTATCTTCCTCGACGAACAGACTATCAACAATATAGGAAAATAAGGTTAAAGAATCACAGCATCGCACTAGTAATTGAAGTGCTGGGCGGCCACTAGATGTAGTGACGACCTGGTAAGTCATGCAGGAAGTAGATGGATTCAGGTGGTTGATCGCTTGGTTAGTGCACGTGGCCGGAGGCCCAACACCCCCCCCCCCCCCCATAACATTGTAGTAGAATTCAAAAAGAAAGGACTACCCAGGAGGGTAACAGCACCCCTGGTAATTGAGAATCTCTCACTGAGCATCCACGGTCAAGCTACGCTCTTCTTCCTGAGCGTGGGTGCTCAGGTTGCCCCGCGTATTCTTAGGGTCGGGAGAAATCCCGCTCTATACTAACACTGCACGGGGCAAACAGAGCGATAAAACCATGCCGACCCCTGCCATGGACTTTTGCAACACAGGGAATTTCACTCGAACCTTAACGCCGTCCACTACCATCTAGAGGCGGCGAAGCTTGCCTTGCTCTTTTTTACCAAGACGCAAGTGTACTCTCCGGCTGATAATTCGTACCTGTCCTACCCGGGGTACAAATCACAACACTAATTTTGAGCCCCAGACTGGAGTTTGCGTATACGTCATAGAGGATATCTGTTTTCGACGCCTCGGCAGACTTGAAGGTACCTGTCCATCCTTTAGCTGCGCGTAGACAGCGACAAGCATCCCCGCATCTAGGGGTGCCAGTATAGGTCCCATAGCGGTAATGCCGACAAAGAACTACTCATCAACTACATCCAAATGGCTACAGATTTCTTGCTACAACAGATCCCATTCGTAGAGATCGTGATACTTGGCGATTTTAACGCCCTCCACGCCGAATGGCTCGGTTTACGTATAACCGATCATGCGGGGAGATCTTTTTATAACTATGCCTTGGTATATGGTGTGACACAACTAGTTACTTCACCTACGCCGATTCCAGATGTGAAGGATCATACACCTTCCCTGTTGGACTTTCTGCTGACCTCTCACCTGGACGGATATCAGGATGCCGTCGATGCCCTCTCGGCTGTTCGGATCATTGACTGATCCGGAGCCTGGCGCCACTCACGCTCCCTTTGCAGTTGCGTTCTGCACGCTGCCGCCGTATTTGGCATTACAGGTCAACGGTTTGGGACGAAATGCGGTCTTTCTTTTCACCCTACCCATGGGGTCGGGTTTGCTTTTTGCCGGATGATCCCAGCTCTGTTGCTGACTCCGTCACTGATGTGGTGCTACAGGGAATGGAACTATTTATCCCATCATCTGTGGTAGACATCGGAGGCAGATCTCAGCCTTGGTTTGGTCGCTACAGTAAGACTGCATTACACAGTAAGCAGGAGTGTTATCCAGTTTGGGCTGCGGCTTCGGTGGCTCGGGATGTAAAAACCAGCATGCTTAAAAAGAAGTATAACTTCGCCTCCAGGGCCTTCAAAAGAGTGATTGTAAGATAGTACAGAGCTAGCACCGTTTCTTACATGTTTTTTCACGTACTCCTTCTCCCTAGGCGTTTATATACTGATAATGCAACTAATTTTAAGGGAGCAAAATCTGAGTTTCATGATTTATATAAGATGATCCTTAATGAAAGATGTTACAGTGAAATAAATGATTTTTGTGCCTCAAACTACATTGAGTTCAAGTTTTCTATTCCATAAGCAAGCCATATGGGTGGCATATATGAGGCTGGTATAAAGTCAGTTAAATCACTGCTTAAGAGATACTTATTTAATACTAAGTTAACATATGAGTTACTTTATACTGTCTTAGTTCAGATTGAAGGGATTCTTAACTTTAGGCCCTTATACCCTATTACTGATTTACCTAATGATTTAACATGTTTAACTCCTTCTCATTTTATTATAGGGACAACTCTAACTGACTTGCCAGAACCTAATTTTTTACTGAAAAACTTCTTCTTCTTCTTCGGTTCTCTATACTCACCATACGAGACACAGTAGCATTAAGCTGTAATTTTACGCTGGTATTCTGTCCGAATGTGATTCTACTCCGGACGAGCCGACACGCTCGTGCTACAACCATAGCACAGCTGCAATATGACTTTACATAAAACATTTTCCGTCTTATTAGAAAAAGTGGTTTCTTGCTAGTATCAAGCTTAAGCTGTGGTTTACGATGTACTTCTAACTAAAGAAGCTCTTCGACCATAGTCTTCGCGAAATTTGACATTTGCTGTCGAATTCCATACTTTCCATTGTAGTTCGCATATTTCCTCGGAACTTTTTTTGTGAAACATATTCTAGTATAAACCTGAGATTCATTATAAACTACTTGTTGTATATAATAAGGATGAAAAATCATAAAATGTTCACATATTATTTTGTAATGGAAGTTCTTTTAATCGTCAATACAATCTTCGTACTCCATACAGCTGCAACATAGCAGAAATATACGAGTAGAAAAATCAGTACATATAAATAAAATTTAAGTTTCTGTATGTAATATCGAAATAACTGCCTTTCATTGAGATGAGCGGGTCATATTCTTATTAATTATTATTTTCACGCACTTAAGACACGAATAACAATTTTTTTAATTTTTTGTCCATCTCAGGACAGACAGGCTCTCCTGGCTAACCTTCGGAATAGCTGAACCGATTGTAATGAAACTGTACAAACAGATAGTGTAATGCCAGAAGTGATCTGGACTATATGTTATCCGGAACAACTTGGAGATTTAAAAAAAATGACAAATAAATGGTCTTTGCCTGTGTATCTAAATAACTTAGAGATCCTACCCAGGTGAGGCTAAGGTGGGTTGCTAGTAGAATTAATGAGAAGTGAAACATAATTTAAAAAAAAATGTTCTACATGGGTGTGAAAATTTAAAGTTATTAAAATGCTTTCAGGTGTTAAGGAGCATTAAGATATCAGTGTCGACAATATAAGTGCAGTGCCCGTTACAAAGAGGTCCGGGATTTATACCACTCATAGCTTACTCGTTAATACCGTTGTTAGATCTGTCATAAAGCTGTAGTTACACTTACAGTGCACTTAGTGTTGTTATGGCTCGTACTCTAGGATTAAGTATTGAAATTACGCTTATAGACTTAACTTTAGTTATTTATTTTTTGACATATTTTGAATTCATTGCCAAAAAATATAAAAAAAAACAAACATGCAATGAATCAAAATGATATTAATTAAACTTGTTATCAAAAAAAAAAAAGTAAAAAAGTAAAAAGTAAGAGATAGTTTGAAACTTGTAAAATAATCTCATTTGTAAAAAAACACGGGTGATTTTTTTTCATTTTTGGAAATACAATCTGTACAAAGTACAAGTTAATCTTGAGTTATATGTCTTATTTATATCATAATTTGGGAGGGGAAAGGAATTTGCCGTAATAGAAATCCTTCATCAATGTGTAAAATATTTCCTTTGCGATTGCGAAAACCAATTCATTTCAGTTTGATTTATTGAATACAGACATCTACAGACATAATCTTCTAGGCCAGTCACGTTTCGATTCAAGTTGCACTAGAGTCATCGCTAGGAATTCCAATAGTTTCCTCCATTACTACAATTGATTTTCAAAACTAGACGACGATAATTGTATTAAATTTACGAAAACTTTCATTTTGTGCATTTTTTAAACTTCATAACTACAAATTACTTTAATTTAAATAGAGAAGGATTCGTCTGTACGCTTTTTCATTAACGCTGTCACCGAGATCATTTATCAGATTTAGCCGATTTTCATTTTTTTATAGACTTTGTTCAGCAAATACTCGACTTCAGACGCAAGTTTGTTCCGGTACTCGGTGACATTTTCCCAAGAAATATTGGCACTGCATAGCAATGAATGTTACCGGTTTGTAACATATCATTGATATGCAGAAGAAACAGCGTTGGTGATAGCACGCAGCCTTGTGGAACACCAACACTAATTGGCTTGTAATCGGAGCATGCACCGTCATATTCAGCAAGGTCGTAGACCTTGATGCTCCGATCAGGCAGAAAACTGGTTATCCAATTGCACAGGAAGCCCATAGGAACGGAGCTTCGATAGAAGTGCTTTGTGCCAAATCCGATCGAAGGCTTTTGCTTTGTCCAAACTAACGGCCAATGCCCCCCCTTGGACTTGATCGCCTGCGCCCGTTTATATGTTAGGTAAACAAGAAGATCACTAGCTGAGCGACCCCGATGGAAACCGTACTGCCGGTCACTCAACAGCTGGTGCTCTTCAAGGTACCGCATGAGCTGGCAGTTAATAATGGACTCCATCATTTTCGAGAATAAGAAGGTGATGGCGATAGGCCTCTAGTTGGACGGATCAGAAGGGTTATCTTTTTTAGGGATCGGGTGCACGAAAGCTGTCTTTCATGAATTCGGAACAACGCCTAGGGAGAAGGAGTACGTGAAAAAACATGTAAGAAACGGTGCTAGCTCTGTACTATCTTACAATCACTCTTTTGAAGGACCTGGAGGCAAAGTTATACTTCTTTTTAAGCATGCTGGTTTTTACATCCCGAGCCACCGAAGCCTCAGCCCAAACTTGATAACACTCCTGCTTACTGTGTAATGCAGTCTTACTGTAGCGACCAAACCAAGGCTGAGATCTGCCTCCGATGTCTACCACAGATGATGGGATAAATAGTTCCATTCCCTGTAGCACCACATCAGTGACGGAGTCAGCAACAGAGCTGGGATCATCCGGCAAAAAGCAACATTTTTACTGAAAAAGAGGCATTCAATCTTAGTCTCTCAGAGGTGACAACACATTTATATTTTAATTCCTAAGTAATGTAGAGAAGTAAGGTGTAAGTAAGGTGCAATATTTCATAATCGAGGATAAAATATCACATTATATTTTATTGGGGTCACAGCATCCACTTACCATGGGGTAAACTGTGTGCCCGATTATCACCCTTATCCTATAAAAAATACATAATGAACAAAAAGGCAAATCCATTGATTTAGTTGCATGGTATCTCGACAACAAAGAGTGGGAGACTTGCCGAGTGACTGGTTGTCCATTGGTAGACGGAAGTGGAATGAAAAAGAATCTCAGGTATGTAAAGTTGCAGCCTATATACGTCCCACTGCTGGGCACAAGCCTCCTCTCATACCTGAGAGAAGGAAATGTCCGCCGCGCTGCCCCAATGCGTGTTGGCGAACTTCACGTGTTTTCGAGATATTTTTTTTATTTCTCAGACATGCAGGTTTCCTCACGATGTTTTCCTTCACCGCCAAGCACGTGGTAAATCAGCACTTAAAATTGCAATTAACAATTTCATTGTTGCCGGCGGGGATCGAACCCGGGTTGCAAGCGTACTGTGAAACTTACAGCGAGCGCTAACCATCTGAGGTACCACGGCTCAGGTATGTAATGGCTGCTTATTAAGAACTTTCTTTCCCACCAGTAGTCAGTTATTCGAAACTAGCCCACGACTTCGCCTGAGTGGATTTTTTTTGCGCGGAAACCTAAAATAAAAGCAGCCTAAACCTTAATCTTTATAACATCAGCTATCTGTTAGTAAAAGTCCCATCCAAATCAGTTCAAAAGTTTTTTGCGTGATGCGTGTTCACGCCAAAATAGCTCGCAGATGATGGATTTTTTCAGACTTCCTTAACATCTATCGTTATAGTTTGGCCAATTTACACAATAATTTCATGAATTATAGCTTATGTGTTATTCTGATATATGAGCTATTGTTGTAAATTTTCATTAAAATCCAGTCTTTGCGTGAAAGAGTAACAAACATCTATACATCATCACAAACTTTTTACATTGTAAATAAAAAACAAAAAATAATAATATTAGTAGGATATATACTTCCCAACTGCATTTACTACTCAAAATGTTAATAGCGACAAGATAGAGAAGTACTTGTTTTAATCAAATTTACTCATGTTAATGCAAATCAAAATCAATATTTGAAACTATAACTAGGTACTCGTACCTAATGATTATAACATATAAAGAAAGAAACTATATTTAATTTATATTTTATATTTTTATTTATTTTTTATAGAATTAGGGTGACAAACGAGAACACAGTCCACCTGATGGGAAGTGGTTGCTGTGGCCCATAGACATCTACATCTATCCTCGATTACGAATCAAAATGTAGATGCGTTGTCACCCGTGGGGACTAAAATGGAATGCCTCGTTTTCAGTAAAAAAGGGTCTCCGGTTCTCTACACTCACCATACGAAACACAGCGTTATACTGCTATATTACGCTGTTATTCTGTGAGAGCGTGGTCCCTCCCCGGTCAAGCCGACCCATTCGTGCTACAACTATACCAGTAATATAGCTGCATCATGGCTCTACCACGTAAAACGTTTTATATTTGGGCTTCGCAAACATGATCATTCTGAATTTTGCAAACAGCTCAAATGGTTCCCGATCCGCCTTCGCAGGAATACTCACATTCTCTCCACTTTGTATAGCGCGCTGTTTAATCCTTCCACTCCTCATTATATAAAAGACCGTTTCCAATATCTTTCTATTACCCATAATCGGTTCCTTCGATCCTCTGTCAATCTTTTCATGTTTGTGGAACTCTTTACCTGTCCACATTTGTCGTGTTCAATCTCTTCATTCTTTCAAAAGACTCGTTAAATCGTATTACTTAGAACGCTATTAGATGAATTACTTTTCCTTTTTCGTACTCTTTTCATTTAATCTATTATATGATATCATACATAATCTTCACTTATCTTTATTTATATGTATTTTCATACTTTTATTTTTATTTTGTACGCCCCCTTCTATTTTTAAATGTTGTTTGTTTTTGTTGTTTTTTGTCAGTTTGGAAGAGATCACTTTCAGAGTGATAAGACCGCCTGTTTAACATATTCTATTTTAGATTTAACTGTACTCGTTTTTGTTTTATTTTTTGGTGTACAATAACGAGTAAATAAATAAATAAATAAACTACGAACAACTAATAACACTGCTATTTAAATTATCGCTCACCACAAATATGTTCTTCCTTGTTTGTAGCTATAATTTAGGGGTAGGCAGATTACATCAACTTTGTTTCCAAATAAACAACCTCACGTGCAGTTGACACGCACCCTGCTGATCGATAAACGAGGCTCTGATAACCGACTGACGACGCAAAATCTATTCAAATGTACCGAGCCTGAATTTTACTTATAACGATCGCAGTTTTTGGTTAACTGTGATCTTTAATCCGTTTGCTTAAAATTCCTTCCAGTCCTCTTGTCCACCATATGAGAACATGCTAATACTATAATTAATCCACGTCGCCGCATATCGCGGTTCATAATTGACAGTAAAATGCACATTTGTACAATTAATTTTAGTCGTATTATATAAAAATACTGTCAAAATAATAATTCCATCATAGTTTTTTTTATAGGATAAGGTGACAAACGAGCACACAGTCCACCTGATGGTAAGTGGTTGCTGTGACCCATAGACATCTACATTTATCCTCAATAAATAATCAAAATGCATATACGTCGTCACTCGTGAGGACTAAGATGGAATGCCTCTTTTCCGGTAAAATGGGTCTCCGGTTCTCTATACTCACTATACGTAACACAGCAGCATCAACCTGCCATTTTACGCTGGTATTCTGTGGACCGTGGTCCTTCCCCGGTCGAGCCGACCCATTCATGCATCAACTATACTAATAATAGACTGTGACTGTGTGAATAAACTGAACTTAAATAACATTATATATTATACAATAAATATAAATTTATTTCAACACTAAAATACTGGAAATGTGGAATATGAAAAATCAAAAAAAAACATGGTTTCCGGAAAGCCGATACTTTCGTTCTGATTATTTAGAGAAATGTTTCAATTATATTGAGTTTAATTTCAGTTTTTAGATTTTTCATAAGATAAAAGATTTTATTTTTTAATGTTATGTAAACAAATTACAAAATATCGCATTACGTTTTCAGCTGAACGACGAAATATATGTAAATACAGGTGTGAACTTGTAGGATTTATTTATTATGCTAAATATAACGAGGCATTCAATCTTAGTCTCCAGGTGTGGCAACGTATTCGTGTTTTGATTATTGATGAAGGATAGACCATCCCATTAGACTATGTGCTCGCTTGTCTACTTTATTATATAAAAATTACCATGTTGTATCTACCTTACAATATGACTTAATTATAAAGGGTTTAATTTGACTCGGATCAAGTATTTTCAGTACACAAGAAATATGTGAAAGATATGTGTAAAACATGGAATATTTTAGACCAACAATCAAAGAATATAAAGTATTGATAATTGGTCTATACATATAGCAAATGGTTCGTAAAACAAGACACTTAATATTGTCCAATAAATAGAAATGTACGAGTATGAGATCAGAGAAGTAAAGTAAAATTAGAACTTTACATATATAGTCGTAAGCGAGCACTGGTCGAAAGCAATGTATTTCATTTGGCAATAAAAGTTTTTGAAAAGAAACGACCTGCTGTTGCAGTCAAAAAATATACTAAATAAATGGTTGCGTGAAAAATAGTGGTAAACTTTAACTTAATTTCTAAATGAATAAATTATTTTTTAATCAATTACACGTAATAATATTAAACATTTACATGCATACAATGAAAGCATTCATAATATCTGTAACAATGTATCAATTTCCATCATATAATTACAGCTAAAGTAAATAAAAAAAAACATGTGTGCAGTTCACACGCGACAGAAGTGAAACCTTCAAATGAAATGAAATATAAAACAAAAACATTTCATAGCAAATGATTTATTTAACTTGATAGCTTTCCACCACAATTTTGACATAAAATATAAGATATAACAGTAATTTTATAGCAAAATAAATGCAACAATCCTTATTTTTAGACATGCTCTACATATTGTAATTTAGTACATTACAAATTGTAATGTACGAAATCAGTAGTTATTTTTGACTAAATTGCCTTGTCATAGCGACGTCTATTTGTTCGAACACAAATTTATAAAATCTCAAAGTGGTCCACGGTCCGGCGGTAATTTTATCAATATAATTAATTTTATTTATCCGATAATGAATTTGTAATTTTTTTATTCTTTATTTTAGCAGTTAAAAGTTATATTAACCATTTTTAAAGTAACGCACACAGAGGATACTGAAATAATAGTGTTACGAGCTTGGGGTTCGAGACAATTACAAACTGCCGATTGAATTACCAAAATTGACTATTTAATTACACAACACTACAACTTAAAATCACACTAATAATAAAACACAGTTCGCCGGTATTTCGCTTCGAAGTACTCTTGTATCGCCAATTCAATACTGCCCCGGTCGTGGTCTATACCGGCCTTATATAGGGCCTCAGATAGTTTCCAGAACCTTCTACTGTAGCGACATCTAGAATGTTCGAGGACATATCGGTCCCGACATTTCTGGAAGGATCTCGACTCTCCTAGTTCTGCTACTCGACACTAGAGGGCGCTTGTGTAACTAGTGTTGCCATGTACAAGGCGGGCAACACTTTCTTTTACTCGACACTAGAGGGCGCTAGTGTAACTAGTGTTGCCATGTACAAGACATTAATAGTGGCGCGTAACACTGCCCCCTCCTAAGACATGCTCGTCCCGAGCATTATTGGCCCCATAATAACGCGCCAGTCGATCCACATGGACGATCTTAGGAGTACCTCTGGCACCTTTCTGTATCCGGTAGGTTAAGTCATTGATCCTTGTCACAATCCGGTACGGTCCGTCTCATTTAGCTTGAAGCTTAGGAGATTTCCCTTTGCTGCGAGCTGGATTGTGTAACCACACTAGTGAACCTTCGTCAAACCCTTTGTTGTTCGTTTTGCGGTCATACCGTGTTTTCATCTTCTCAGACGTTTGCTTGCCCGACTGTCTGACGTGCTCATAAATGTCATTCATTTTGTTCCGCAAGTCATTTGCATAATCGGTTATACTGCGTGGAGCATCAGGTGGTGTTCCGGTGATCAGGTCTGCAGGCAGCTATAATTCTCTCCCAAAGTTTGCGAAAGCTGGCGTCACTGATGTACTTTCGTGAACAGCGCTTCGATATGACAACAAAAACGGTTGTGTGCCTGTCCCAGTCTCGTTACTGTTTTTCCACAACTTTTGCCAGGTACCTTTCCAGTGTCTGATTAAATCGTTCTACCATTCCATCAGATTGTGGGTGGTAAGAAGTTGTTCGTGTTTTATGAGTACCCATAACTCTGCAATTTTCCTGGAATATTTGAGACTCAAAATTCCTTCCTAGATCGCTGTGAATCTCTAAGGGTACTCCAAAACGACAGAAGACTTCATGAACTAGTTTATCTGCAACTGTTGAAGCTTCTTGATTTGGAATGGCGAAGACTTCTGGCCACTTAGTGAAGTAATCCATCACAACCATGAAATACTTGTTACCACTTTCACTTTCCGGAAACGGCTCCGCAACGTCAATGGCTATCCTCTACCATGGTGCACCAACATTGTACAATTTCAATGCGCCTCTACTACGAGTTTGAGGTCCCTTTACAGCCGCACAACATGTACATTTGCGGCACCAGTTCTCGTCATCGTCACCCAGTGAAACCGTTCTCGGATCTTCAGTAGAGTTCGTTTAACTCCCAGGTGGCCTCCTGAACAACCATTATGGTACAGCTGTAGAACATCCGGTACTTTAGCCTTAGGGACAACCATTTGCAAATGACATCTGTCTCCCCGACCATTTTCCCATTTACGGCACAGGACTCCATCCTGAATTAGCAAGCTGTCCCATTGGGCCCAATAGCTTTTCGTAGCTTTCGTTTCGAACTCAGTGCTGAGACGTCGCTCCACTTGGGCTTAGGAGCACTGGCCATCATCCACTCCAGAACCGGCTTAATGTCCGAATCTTCCTGCTGCGCATGTTGTAGGCTGTCATTCCACTCATTGCTGAGCTGGTCTGTCTTGAGCATCCTCACAGATACCACTTCCTTATCCTCTTGCCTAGTACAATGCTTGCAATCTTCAGGGCAAGGTCTTCTTGACAATGCATCTGCATTGCCATGAGATTTGCCGCTGCGATGTTCGATTACAAAGTCGTATTCCTGCAGTAGTTCAATCCATCTCGCAACTTGTCCTTCCGGATTTTTGAACTGCAATAGCCATTTCAGTGCAGCATGGTCGGTTCGTAAGTGGAATTTCCGCCCCAGAAGATATTTGCTAAAATGCTGCAAGGACTTTACCACAATAAGCAATTCCCGTCTTGTGACACAATAGTTCCTTTCCGGCTTTGACAATGACTTTCTGAAGTACGCTATCACAATCTCTTGATCACCATTCCGTTGAGACAACACACCGCCAAGTCCTATATCACTTGCGTCTGTATCAACTATGAATTCCTTGCCCGCATCAGGGTACCCCAAAATAGATGTTTTGCACAGACGGTTCTTGAGCTCCTGGAATGCAATATTGCAACTTTCATCCCAGCAGAAATGTCGCTTCTCCTCGGTTAGCCTGTGCAGAGGTTTGGCTATATCTGCAAAGTTCTTCACAAATCGCCGATAATAAGAGCACAAACCCAAAAATGCCCAAACCTGTGCCTTGTCTTTTGGAACCGGCCAATCTTTGACTGCGGCAATTTTCTCTGGATCCGTGCGGATACCTTCTTCCGACACTACATACCCCAAAAAGCTAACTTGCCGTTTGAATAGTGAGCAATTCTTCGGACTCAACTTGAGGTTGGCACTCTGGATCTTCATGAGCACGCGTTCCAGGTTTTGAAGGTATTCCTCAAACGTACGGCCTACGATGATGATGTCATCCAAATAGACTAGACAGGCATCTCCAATTAGCCCGGTAAGTACAAGCTCCATCAACCTTTCAAACGTTGCTGGAGCATTGCACAATCCAAACGGCATGACTTTAAATTGCCACAGACCCTTTCCTGTGGAGAATGCAGTTTTCTCCTTGTCCTTAGGGTCAATTTCAACCTGCCAGTAGCCACTTTTCAGGTCCAGCGTACTAAACCACTTTACGCCTGTAAGCATGTCCAGCGTGTCATCAATTCTTGGCAAGGGATAGCTGTCCTTCTTCGTAACGTCGTTCAGACGGCGGTAGTCAACAAAAAACCGCATGCTGCCGTCCTTCTTCTTTACCAGCACCACAGGTGAACACCATGGACTAGATGAAGGTTCAATAACACCATCCTTCACCATTCCCTCAATCATGGTTTCCACTTCCTTTTCACGTGCTACAGGCAATCTTCTTGGCCGCTGACGAATAGGCAATTCTTGTCCTGTGTTTATTTTGTGTTGAACTAAGTCAGTCTTTCCTATGTCAGCTTCGTTTGACGAGAAAACATTTGCGTACTGGAGTAACAACTTCTTCGCCTTGACCATTTCATTCGGAGAGAGAACGCTGCGACAGTCTTCTAAAAGTGTGGTCACTCTCGTTTGTCCATCCTTGCTGGGGGTCCCAGTTGATAGATATTGGCACCGACGCAACCAATCCACTTCCTCACTAGTACCAACCAATGTGCCTTTTTCTATAATCTGTTCCTGATCACAAGGGTTCAACACACGTACTCCTGAGATGTCGGTGGTTCTGAACAAGGTTCGAGCCACTCTCCATGGAAGGTCATTGTCTACCCTTTCCACGAGTACACAACGATGAGCTTGCCCAGGATTCCAAGGAAGACTAACCGGCACAATCGTTTCCAATCTCGGCGGAAGAACAATCTTCTTAAGGCTGTACACATTCTCTGGTAACGCCCCTTCCACAAAAAGTTCCTCTTGTCCACATTTCAAAACACCTTGCTTTACGTCGATCTCACAACAATTCTTTCTTATAAAGTCTAGGCCCAGGATGCAGTCGTCCATTATATCAGCCACGATGACATTATGCCGGTAGATCATGTTGCCTAGCTTCAACTCCATCTCCTTCTCTCCACGGACGGGTATGCGCTGACCGGTGGCTGTCACCAAATTAATGCGTTCGCGGTTGTATGCGGAGTCCCCAAGGAACCGACTTATAAGTTGGGAACTGACAACCGTGCGAGAGGCTCCAGTGTCTATGGTCAGTTTACACGGCGTTCCGTTGACCTCGCCCTTGATGATTAGGCTGTTCCCATCATGGGTTTGTGAGATCGAAATCCTTGGGGCTCTTTTAACATCAGCTAGCACCCGCCCCGCAGTCCTGGCTTTTACTCGTTTCCCTGCTGCTGCTGGGCGGTGCTATTAGCCACACTACCCTCTCGAGATCGATCACCTTCCCTTTCTACAGTTCGCTTAGGGCAGCTGGATCGAAGATAGCCCCTTTCCCCACAACCGTAACACCTAGGGCTGTAGCCGTTATTGCGGTCCCGAACTGTAGCTGCTGCAACTTCCCTAACGTGATGGGAACGATGATCCTGCCGCACGGTTTCCACCTCCAATGCATGAGTCAAGGCGTCCTTAAGCGTCTCGTGGTGCCCGAGCCTCACAGCAGCTCTGACTTCAAGGTCGCGGATGCCGTCGATGAATGTCTGCACCAGGTTCCCTAAAATGAGCGCAGGTACAGACTGGTATGCTTTTCGAACCAGCTTCTCTACCTCAAGGGCTCATTGCTGCAGGTTTTCGTTACTGCGTTGCACGCGATCTTTGAGCTGCGCACGAAAGACGTGTTCCCGGTGAGCATCGCCGTATCTCGCCTCCAATGCCTCAAGGAGCTGCTCGTAAGTCACTTCCTTACCGAGAGCTTCCAGAACAGTTAAGGCCTGGTCGCGCAGGACTAGGGTGAGAGCAGTCATGGCCTGACTTTTATTCCAGCCGTTCGCTTTTATGACAGCCTCGAACTGGATTTTGTAGGCCGACCAAGAGGAAGTCCCGTCGAACGGTGGCACTTTGAATCCACGTAGCGAAGGTGTTGTAGCTACCACGGGAGCTGTAACTCCATCCCCAAGTTTGAGGTCGCCCAGCGTTATCTTCACGTAAGCTATCACGTTGTCAACCCGATTGTACACTTGGTCGATTCGGGTTTCAGCTTCCGATAGGCGGTTGTCATGTTGAGCAACCCTATCCTTCACCTCCCTTATCTCCTTCCCGAAAGTAGCGTGAAGGTCCTTCTTGAGGAGCATCTGCTCTTCCATACCGCGCAGCAGCTGCTCTTCCAACCGACGGGCCTGTTCATACTGTCGGCGGGCTTGCTCCTGCAGCATCATCATCAGAGCACCTAAGTCAGGTGCTGCAGATGCAGGAGCTGCTGACGGGTCGGATTCCGTGGTCGGCAGCTGGCCCTCCGATGTCTGCGACGTTGTACCACCAAATCGTCTCTCGTCCGTCTCCAGCTGGCGTTGACTTCGGGTACGGTTACCCTCAATGTCGTCCTTTGGTAAAATCGGCATGATTTGATCCCACTTCTGACACCAATTGTTACGGGCTTGGGTTTCGAGACAATTACAAACTGCCGATTGAATTACCAAAATTGACTATTTAATTACACAACACTACAACTTAAAATCACACTAATAATAAAACACAGTTCGCCGGTATTTCGCTTCGAAGTATTCTCTTGTATCGCCATTTCAATACTGCCCCGGTCGTGGTCTATACCGGCCTTATATAGGGCCTCAGATAGTTTCCAGAACCTTCTACTGTAGCGACATCTAGAATGTTTACATTTCTGGATCTCGACTCTCCTAGTTCTGCTACTCGACACTAGAGGGCGCTTGCGTAACTAGTGTTGCCATGTACAAGGCGCGCAACACTTTCTTTTACTCGACACTAGAGGGCGCTAGTGTAACTAGTGTTGCCATGTCCAAGACATTAATAGTGGCGCGTAACAATAGGAAACACTTTATACTGAACTAGCTGTTTCCCGCAGTATTACCCACGTATATTCACGCGTCTGAGCCGCGCGACATGACATCTCGCTTAGCTTATAAAGGCGTTCACTGCTGGTTACTCTCGGTTATCATCAGTTGGCTAGGCGCCGTTCGCGAACCCAGCCAGGTGTTGAAATATTTTAACTTTTCATTATCTTCTAAATTAATAACATGCCATAAAGAACAAACTTTATAGTCATAAAAATGTCTCCATGATGAAGTAACTTTCGTTCTTAAGAATAAATTATGCCATGCCTAATAGTAACGCTCATAAATTACTTTCTAATTTTCAATATTTTTTTTGTCACAAGATACCTTATTATGGCTCATGTATAAGAAATAGGCCTATGGTATCGCACATTTTTTTTAGATGAAGGAAAGATCTATATTTCTGTAGAACATACAGGAAGAACATAGTATTAACATATTACTAACCATAACGAAAACGCACGTTTATAAAGAATTTCAGGAACCGCTTTTTCTTCTGACCTTAACTAACATCAATATATAAGGCTAGCTGAAAGATGTAGCTTAATGCTATATTAATTATGCCTATACTATTTGTCATGAATCTGGCTATCATATACAAAAATAATTTACCAAATCGAACTGGTAGTTCCAGAGATTGGCGTGTTTAAACAAACAAAAATCCTCTTCCGCTTTTTTATATTAAGTATTATCTCCTTCCTTCATAGGCCTATCCTATGGATTTAAAAATTTGCCTCTTCTGTCACTTTTTCGTTTCATTGAGTTATAAATCACAACAAAAAATTTCATTAATTCATTCAATTAATCATATAATTTAGGCTTAATCGAGGAGCTGGTCCTTTTCTAGTCTATAGACTGTTTTATAACTTACATATTAACATGAGGTCATCCACACAAGCATTGTAGTCTGTCGAAAGTCTACAGATGAACATAGGCCTACCCAATAGACTGCTTTATATAAACCACAGTAAGCTCGCTAGGCCAGAGGTTTGACAACCGCAGCTTCTTATTATTTTGGCTTCTTATCAGGAAGATGCTGCTGACTATCGTCTGTTTCAGTTTCCCTCCTTCCTAGAAATATTATGACCATTCAATTAGTAAAAATTCACTTACTAATTGAGGTAGAAGCTCACTATTGAAGTAACTAACTTCTAACAGCAGATCGTTTCAGGATAGCTATAAAATAGTGTAAATACCTAAAATTTTTATTTTTTATCCACCAGATTATCTTTAATCGAGTCCAATTAAGACCAGACTAAAACCATACGCCTAAATATTTCTAATTAATGGAATTTCCAAGGTGAAAACAGCAATTACTAAATTATACCTATTTTCTTAATCACAATAATAACAGAATATTTAAATAAAACTAATTTTACGGATTTTATCGCGTATATTAACTTATTTTAATTCACGACGTTTCAAGCACTTTACAGCACCCATGGTCACGGGGGGGACTGAGGTGTATGACGTCCCAATGTCATAGTTAACCACGGCTACCTCCAGATTAATAATTATTAATTTTTTTTTCCGATCTACGCAGTATGAACTTACAGTATCATGAAGTTTTGCAGTTGTATGCTTGGGTTGGAATTTAATTTTATTAATTATGGGATCCCAAGCAGATGGTAGCACCCTGCCATCTTCTCTATTGAAATTAGGACGTTTCTTGATTTCAATAGCCTCGCGAATCATCCTTGGAAGGAATCGGTGTTCTTTAGCGAGGATTTGTGGTCTATAAATCTAATGTAGTGACGGGGGCGATCCTGTACGTGTTCACAGACTGCAGACTTCCCGGAGCGTCTATTCTTCACATCAGCTATGTGTTCTGCTGATGCTGATTGATGATGACAAACATGAATCATACTGATAGTTGCATTAAAACGCCAGAAAATCATTTAATTGTCATGCTTATATTCGCTCACTTAACTTAGCATTTGTATTCATTTGATAGTTTAAATTATTGTACAATTTTTAAAATTTACTTTTACTATAATGCTACCTTTCTCGTTTTTCGTTTACGCTTTGCTTATCTTTTTACAACTTATGTTCCATATTAAAAATATAATCAAGTAATAATTTAATAATGATCCTTTAATATGATTTATATTTGTAAATATAAATATATTGCTGATTACGATACATGTAGCACGGTTGGTTTTCTTGGTCATCCTATCCTATAAAAAAAGACTAAAACGAAGGTTCCTTTGACAGGTAACGAAGCGTTCCATCTAAATACTCAGGAGTGACGCCGATTCTTCTTTTTGATCCTTAATCGGGGATGAATGTAAGCCTCTGTTCATATATTTTTAACAGTGGTAGAGCCACGCGGCAGCTTTTGCTGTCGCACGGATGGGCAGGCTCGAACCGGGGTGGTACCACGACCTCACAGAATACCAGCGTGAAGTAGAGGTTCACCTCTGCGTTTTGCTTGGTGAGTGCAGGTGGCCGGAGGCCCTTTTTACTGGAAATGAGGCATTCCATCTTAGTCCTCACGGGTGACAACGCATCTACATTTTGAATTGTAATAGAGGATAGATGTAGATGTCTATGGGCCGCAGCCACCACTTACCATCAGGTGGACTGTGTGCTCCTTTGTCACCCTTATCCTATTAAAAAAATATATATAACACGATGCTGACAGTGTCTTTTTTGCCACCTTTACTTATAATAAAAAATTATTTCCAATTTTTTTATATTACAGCCTATCAAAATCTAATACCAATTACATGCGTCCCCCGCATATGCCTCATAAAGTGGTATTTGCCATAGTTGCCACGCCTGGCAGGCGCGTTGAAGGAAGGAAGATGCTGCTCTTCATTTCCTGTTTCGTTTCCCTTTGTCTCCTTTACGACTTCCACGGATTGTTATGGGGTAGGAGATTCTATTAAGTCACTACACGGCGGCTATATAAAAATACGACCTGAAAATGATAAATCCGTAAATCCGTAAAACGAAAAAATTTCGTACACATCATTCGCCATCTTTCCATAGTTGGATAATATCCGAATATATTGAATATTAGCGTCTTAACCCGAAAGTCAAAATATTACGTAGGATTTTTTTGTATTGAAGTTGTTACAAAGTAAATACGACTTAGTGTGTTACAACAACCACGAATCACTAGTCATGTTACGTAATCGTTATGTCAATATCACGTAATTAAAATTTTGTTGATTGCTATCAGGCGTATGTATACAGAATAATGTATTTGAAATTGCCTGAACGTGAAACGGGGTACTAAAAGATAATTGATATCGGTATTGAGGTGCCATAAAGAACAAATATCAACATTTATGGAAAACAAAATTGCTTGCTCGCCGAGCCGGGCATGTTTTTCTTTATGTCGTTTATTCGGTCATTGTGAAATGTTGAAATTATTTATTAAAAAGTTAAATTAATTCAGAAACTAGCAACTCGCTCTTGCTTCGCCTGAGTTTAGGTTTAGCAAATCTGAAAATGAGTTTTCCTGGCAAAATCCAATACTCAAATGTATGTATGTGTATGCATCTTTGCCTATTTTATAGTTAGTAGCTATTATAGGCGTACGTAAGCGTTTCATTCGTGATACTTTTGTTTTACGTGGGTGACCCTCAGGATAGTTTTGGGCAAAAGTGGTTTACGGGAAGGTTCGTTACTTGCTAAATAGATAGAAAGGGAATTATGACCATTTTTGTATGGACTTGACATGTTGATCGTTTGATGTATTAATTTAAAAATCGAAACGTTTTATAATTTTTTTTGAATACCACTCCCTATATGTCTGCTTGAAAAATAAGTCCTTCAGTTACAATAGTCTTATTTGGGCATTTTGTTAGTCGTTATAGTGGTCAAACCGATAACTCAATGTGCTCATAGTACCGCGAAGAACCCTACACAATTTACGTATTGTTATGGTCAGCTCCATACGTAACCCTTCATCTACACTGTGTGTAGCCCGATACGAACGTGGCCGGGTTTTTTTTAGAAAGAATCGACCATAAACTAATTTTAAATTTATGTAACATGACTTTTAATTTAGTTTTATATGCTTCACTGTCTTATTTCAAAGAAAATAAGCAGTTGCCATTTTTTATAATAATTAGTTTCTCGCATGGCGTCAGGTACCGCATTGCTGCAGCAGAAGAAAACATCGAGTATTAAGTCAAATATAAAAAGAAATAATTTTCGAAATACCGTTTTAAAATTGTAAGATATTATTTAGGAACTATGTTATAATTATGAAATTGAATGATCTATAACTTTCAAATAGTTTGTCGGTACGATACGCGCGCCACCTTCTGTAACTTAATTGTACTATGTCTATAACTTCTAAACTTCTTCTTTTAACTTCTTTTTTTTATAGGATAAGGGTGACAAACGAGCACACAGCCCACCTGATGGTAAGTGGTTGCTGCCCATAGTCATTTACATCTATTCTTGTTTGCAAATCAAAATGCAGATGCGTTGTCACCCGTGAGGACTAAGATGGAATGCCCCATTTCCAGTAAAAAGGGCCTCCGGCCACCTGCACTCACCAAGCGAAACGCCGAGGTAAACCTCTACTTCACGCTGGTATTCTGTGAGGTCGTGGTACCACCCAGGTTCGAGCCGGCCCATCCGTGCGACAACAAAAGCTGCCGCGTGGCTCTACCACTGTTGGAGAAGTGGTACTGGTACAACTTCGCGGAAGTACATGTAATATGTTGACAAAGTTTTACCGCAATCTGATGAACGATATTGTAGCGCATAAAAGAACAAACTTTAATTTTCATATATTAGGTTATTAATACATTTAGTTCTTTACTTCTTTGGTTCATCAACAGTTGTTGAAAGTTAATCAAAATGTTCTCGTACAACTCCCACGGGACGATATGTAAAGTGGACTGCCACAACCAGTCGCCAGGACACCAGTGGGTGTCTAGGCGACAGAAGAAAATAATCAGAAAATCGGCGGCACTTCCTTATAACAAATTAAAAAAACTGGGATTGATAACCAGGGGTTGTGATGGGGTGACAACTATGGCAAATTTCTTAATTGTTAACAATAATAAAAGTGTGAGAGCGGATGTTCAACTTGCTGTCTTGCTTACACAAATGATCATTATCGCTAATAAGACAACGTAACGCACTATACATTCAGTATAGTGAAATTACAGTTCGACCACACCGTAACACGGCTCCACCACAAGCACACACCACTGTAATGTGAGGTACGTAATTACATGATAACACCAAAACATGTAAACCAACAGCAACACTACTTATCTCACTACTTATATCAAAACACAGGCAGCTTCTCAGCAACACCAATCCTCCTTGCCTCCACTAGCAGAATTACTACAACGAACAGAACCACGATACCATCATAGCACTAGTAGAATGACCACACTCGTAGAATGACTTAAGCGGAATCTCTCGCGCACGGCACCTAGAGTGAACTGCACAAACAAGCGGAGGTTTCTCGATATACCCTTCATTCCACCTCGATGCAACCGGGTATTTTATAGACGCTCCGACATATTATAAATAATTGTCCTTTGTATTCTGTTTTTTGTCTTATAATGCCCTTTTCTAGCAATTTAAGTGATTAACCAAAAAATCGTAATTGATTGATTACGTACGGAGAGTTTTTCTTTTCTATTATTTTTAATTAATTTTATCACTTCAGTAAAAATACGGAGCTGAATATTAAACGATAAACGAAGAAACTTTGCTCATTGAAGATTGAGTAATTTAATGAAATTATAAATGCCCTTTTTGAACGTGATCAAATAGGGTAACATTTCCTAAGGCATCGCATATTACGAAAAATTTTATAAAAACTTTGCTATATAAATTATTTTATCTGAAATGAATCGTCTAATTTATTAGTTATCATCAACGTAAGAAACACTATTGGTAATGATGACAAGTAATATTTTTAAACAAAATAATGACCCGTGATACCATCGTAAGGAATTCATTACCCCATTTCGTCCCGTGGGTATAATAAGAAGCAATAATGGGGTCATCAGTCATTTTAATTAAACACCTTTTGGCTTCCGGAATATTACGGCGGCAAAACGTTCTCGTTTTGCGGCAAGCGTCAAAACATCTAGACCGGCGACGGGAAACTCTTTTAGAAGCTTTGACGCTCAACGGTGCGAAGCGTCTGGTAACTACAATCTGCCTGCCCTGCGTGACGGTGTAGGTAAATCCTCTGCTCGTAGACTTTAACAGGCTGATAAAGAAGAAGATAATTATGTTTATCATGTAACGAAATTCTCTTAATATTATATTTAAATTAAATAAAGGAATATCGTCTTTAATGTCTTGGTAAATATTTTAATATTATTTTCTCATGT
This sequence comes from Parnassius glacialis, assembly GCA_033319125.1. Taxonomy (NCBI): domain Eukaryota; kingdom Metazoa; phylum Arthropoda; class Insecta; order Lepidoptera; family Papilionidae; genus Parnassius; species Parnassius glacialis. The sequence continues at coordinate 9,521,574 of JAVANC010000019.1, read as the reverse complement.
TATGTACACTTTTTAGGGATGATCTTAAAAATGCTTGTCAATAAAACGCAAGCTACTCTGTATAAAACTAATTGCAAAAAGATCAAATTTAGCAATGAATAATAAATAGGTGACTCCATTTATATGCAGTGATTTAGAAGGACTTCGGCTTTTTAATCATATTATAAATACTTTTAAATGAAACCGTAATACTATTATATAAACCCTAAAAAACCACAGCAAACGAAATTCCGCTCAATACGAAACCTGTTCGGGGAAAGGGGGGGGGGGGGAATAAGACAAAGACAACCCCTGCCACGCTTGCCGTGAATTTCTGCAATATCAGGGGACTTCATTAAAACCTTAACGCCGCCCACTACTATCTGGAGACGGCAAAGCCGGCCTTGCTAGTTCTAACCGAGACACAGGTGTCTTCTCCGGCTGATATTCGTATCTCTCCTGCCCGGGGTACAAATTAGGACACTCCTTTGTGCCCCGGGCTGGAGTTTGCGTGGACGTCAGAGAAACATATGTTTTCGACGCCTCGGCAGTCTTGACCGTTACGGACCTGTCCATCCTATGGCTGCGCGTAGACAGCGATGACAATCCCCGCGTCTACGGATGCCACTTTAGGTCCCATAGCGGTGATGCCGACACAAACAGACTCATCGACCACGTCCACAGGGCTGACGACTCTGTGCTACAAAAGCTCCCATCCGCAGAGATTGTGATGCTCGGTGATTTTAACGCCCACCACGCTGAATGACTTGGTTCCCGTTTAACCGATCATGCGGGTAGATCTGTTTATATCTTTGCCTTGGAATATGGTCTGACACAACTGGTTACTTTGCCTACGCGGATCCCAGATATGGAGGATCATGTACTTTTCCTGTTGGACCTTCTGCTGACCTTTCATCCGGACCGATAACAAGTCTCGGATTGGGACGGGATGCGGTCTTTTTATGCATCCTACCCTTGGGGGCAGGTTTGCTTCCTCGCCGGATGATCCCAACGTTGTTGCCGATTTTGTTGCTGATGTGGTACTTCAGGGAATGGAATTATTTATTCCATTATCTGCGGCTCCTACCGGAGGCAGAACTCAGCCACGGTTTGGTCACTCCTGTTAAATTGCATCACGCTATAAGCAGGAGTGCTACCGGGCCTGGGCTGACGCATCAACGTCCCGGGATGTAAACCCTAGCGCTCTTTAAAAGAAGTATAATTCTGTCTCCAGGTCTTTCAAAGGAGTCATTGCTAAGGCACAGTCAGATCACATCAGCGGAATTGGCAAAAAACTAGTTCGTCTTCCTCCGGGAACACGTGCATTCTGGTTTCTCGCCAAAGCTGTCCAAGGGTACTTCTTTCAGCCATCTCTGCCATCTCTGCACAGTGTGGGCGACTCACTGGCCCATGACGCGAAGGAGAAAGCTGATCTGATAGACTCTCTTTTTGCTTCCAACTTGGCCTGATGGAGTCCCACCTATTGTGCTGAATACGTGTGCTCCGGAGTTGGAACCGATCTAAACGCGTCTTTTCCACTATTCAAACTCCCTAGGCGTAGTCCCGAACTCGCGGAAGATGACTTTGGTGCACCCGATCCCTAAAACAGGCGACCGCTCAGACCCGTCCAACTTCAGGCCTATCGCAATCACCTCCTTGTTTTCTAAAGTAAAGGAAATTATTACTAACTGCCAGCTCATGCGGTACCTTGAAGATTACCAGGTGATTAGTGATGCCAGTACTGTTTACGTCGAGGTCGCTCAGCTGGTGATCTTCTAGGTTACCTAACTCATAGATGGGCGGAGGTAGTGGAATCCAAGTGGGAGCCGTTGGCCGTTAGTTGGAGCTCTATAAAGACAGCAGTGAAAAGTCAGCAGAAACATAAAAATTGTATCCATGAATTTGTAGCTAATTTGTTGCTAATTAGTTACCAAAATCGCGATTTTGTTGCTCCAACCGGTTTTGAGTAAATTAAATTACTGCTATCTTTACATTAAGATAGCAGTAAAATCTTTCAATCCACCCCGCCGTAGCGGATAAAACGGGATAATTTGTTGCTAATTAGTTGCTGACATATAATGCAAAAAAAATTAAAATAAATTAAAATAAAAAAAAACAAAAATAAAAAACATTAAAATGAATAAAAATCAATTTTTATTTTGATACTGATTCTGAAGTTCCAAATAAATGAAAATTTTGCTGCTAATTAATAAACAGATCAATAACTCCCAGACAGACTACAACATCATTAAATCGGTCGAAAAGCTGTATCAAGTAATAAGTTAAATATAAATGTGTACATGCTGCCTATACGGGAGATTCAAAAACAGAACAACAGATATATTGTTGCTGTTCAGTTATGAAAGCATAAAGAGCCAGCAACAAAATAAAATAGATGGATAAGCTGCACCAAGTAATAAGTTAATAATTATTTGTGTACAAGCTATATAATGAAAATTTTAGGAAAAAATATAGCAGATATTTTGTTGCTAACCAGTTCAATCCCCAGAAGACTTTAAAGAAACCCTTCGTCGTATCTCCTCAGTTTCAAGGCACTCCCCTTGTTGCTTCAGCCAGTATCGGAAGCCTTGGTGTCGACATATCGAGTGACGTGCAGTTTCGTGGTCACTTCGAAGAGAAGGCCAAATTGGACTATCAAAAGCTTAGCGTGCTCAACAGAATGAGACAGTATTGCATGTCGGCACATCGCCTTAGGTTCGGCCTCTCATGGAATACTCTTCCCATCCCAGCTCCTTCCTCTGGTATTGCAGTAGTACAAGGGCGGTGGTAGTCACTTACCATCAGGTGAGCCGCTAACTCGTTTGCCCCTTCTCCTATAAAAAAATACATTAATGTTTAGTCCCTAACTGGAGGTATGGTAGTGAAAGGTAGGTGTGGCAGAAGCATGAGAGTTTAGTTAATACTGTAGAAATGTGGTAATAGGGGCGCCTCTGTACGACAGGGTGAGGAATAGTTTAATTACAGAAAAGTATCGTTGTCAAGACATTGTGATTAAAAATTAATGTTTCGTGGTTTAGACACGTAGAAATAATAAATAAGGAAACTATGACAAAGCATAATATCGCTATCTGCAATTTGAATAACGTCATTGATACACCATAAATAAATCCGTATTATTAAATATTATTTTGGAGGTAAATCGTTAAAATTATAAAAATGTGAGAGCGTATGTTAAACTCAATCTCTTACTTACGCAATTAATCCTTAGCAGCTACAGCGTACTGCAATATACTTCAGTGTAGAGCCACTACAGTTCCACCATAACGTAATATGTTCCCTTAACAATCACACAGTAGCGTAACATGATAAACGTAACTACATGATTAAAAAGTATGCAAACTAACAGCAACACTACCATCTCAATGATAAACAGGGTAGTCTTTCAGCTTCACGATCTTCCTTGCCCACACAAGAAGAATTATTACAACGAACAGAACCACGATACTGTTATTCTAAGAAGGCAGAATATCTTGCTCATGGCACCTACAGTGAACTTTATACTGCAAAAACCAGTCAGAATATCTCGACCTATCCTAAATTCTACCTTCATTTATTCGTATTTTCTTTTATTTTTTACCCACATTCTTTTTGGTATACAGATCTACATCTACAAAAGTGATGTAGATGTAGATCTGTATACAAAGATACTCATAATTCGAGTTTAATTGGTCTAGCAATAAGCATACCTAATAAAAACGCTCTTTCGAATGAAACGTTTAAGAGAATTTGTAGAGTAATACGAACGGTATTACTCTACAATTCCTCTTAAACGTTTAAAAGTGGATTGGAATTTTTGACGTGGAAAAGTGGTTATAAGGTGCGTGTTCCGGCGAAAATGAATGTTGATTCATTTGAATCTTGATGGAAATTGTGATTTGAGGTCAAATTTGCGCAAGCCAAAAATAAAGAATAAGCATGATATTATATTGTTTAAATAATATGCATGTACAGTATTTACTATATTTTTTTAAAGAATAAGTTTGACTAAAGATTACACAGTCCATTGGATGGTAAGTGGATCCTGTGGCTCATAGACATCTACATTTGTCTTCGATTAAGTATCAAAATGCATCTAAGATGAAATGCCTCGTTTCCACTATAAAGGGTTACCGGTTCTCTATACTAACCATACGAAACACAGCAGCCTTAAGCTACTATTTAACGCCGGTATTCTGTGAGAACATGGCCTTTTTTACTGGAAATGAGGCATTCCATCTTAGTCCTCACGGGTGACAACGCATCTGCATTTTGATTCGCAAACGAGGATAGATGTAGATGTCTATGGGCCGCAGCAACCACTTACCATCAGGTGGACTGTGTGCTCGTTTGTCACCCTCATCCTATAAAAAAAAAAATGTGTACGAAGTGAGTCAAATGCGTAAGAAATTACGCATTTGACTCACATACTATTTGATATAAATTATAATTTAAACAGTAGTTTCTGTGGATGGAACAATGCCATTATTCTCAAGCAAAATCAATAAGATATTAATCATTTGACAAACCTACAGCGTTGATTGTAGAAACTGTGTCAAAGTTTCCAGACAACTTAAATATCACAAACTTGGGAGTACGCACAGTTGTTTACATAATTGGTGATTTATCGACATTCTAAACGAAATATTCTTCTGTTCTGTATTACTGTTTTAATACGTAGATATTTGTTTGTACAAAAATGTTTCGCTTGAAGTTCACAGGCTCATTGGCACCGACCATTACAGCCTATCATAAGTCCACTGCTGAATATAGGTCTCTCTCGAGATTGGCTCAAATCAGTTGCGTAGCTACCGAAGGGTTAGGTGGGGCAGTGCCGCGGGTTCCCCAAGCTCAAAGGGACAATTTTTTACTAGCTTCCGCCTGCGACTTCGTTCGCCTGGTATAGACCAACATTGAACATTATCCCACGGGATAATTTTATCGGGATTTTATCCTATGTCTTACTTAGTTAGAACTCTATCCGCAAAATTTCATTCAAATCAATCCAGTAGCTTTCATTCAAGCGTAACAAACAAACCAAATTTGACATTTAAAACATTATTAGAAAGAGCGATTACATCTGAATCGAACGGCACTGCCGTGCCCCCCGCCAAGTCGAGCAAAAAAGCGGCACGGCCGTACCATCCTTTTCTCGAAGCAGTTCAGGCCATATTCGAAACCATATAACTTCGTTCTGGATACAACTAGAAACCTGAATTTTAAGTAACCAAGTAGGCATTGCTTATACTCAGTATATTTCAAATTTCATTAAATTTCAACTAGTGGTTTAAGAATTATAACTAGTCAAAATTTCTTAATTATGTCACTTACTTACACACCGATCATCAAAACAGCGGTGGTAGAGCCACGCAACAGTTTACGCTGTTGCACGTATGGGCCGGCTCGAGCCGGGTTGGTACCACGACCTCACAGAAAATCGGCGTGAAGTAGAAGCTTTGCTTCAGCGTTTCGTCTGGTGAGTGCAGGTGGCCGGAGGCCCAATTCCCCCCCCCCCCATCAACATGGTAGCGGAATTACACAAAAGACTACCCCAGGAGGGTACCAGTACCCCTGGAGAATCCCTCGCTGAGCATCCACGACCATGTTATTCTAATCCTGAGCGTGGGTGCTCAGGCTGCCCCGCGTATTCTGGGGGGGGCAAAATTCCGCTCAAAAACATAACTGCTCGGGGCAAACTGAGCAATAATACCAAGGCGACCCCTGCCACGCTATCCGTGAATTTCTGCAACATCAGGGGACTTCACTCTAACCTGAACGCCGTCCACTACCATCTCGAGACGGCAAAGCCGGCCTTGCTCTTCCTGACCGAGACGCAGGTTTCCTCTCCGGCTGATATTTCGTATCTCTCCTACCCGGGGTACAAATTGGAGCACTCCTTTGTGCCTCGGGCTGGAGTTTGCGTGTATGTCAGAGAGGACATCTGTTCTCGACGCCTCGGCAGTCTTGAAGGTTCGGACCTGTCCATCCTTTGGCTACCCGTAGACAGCGACGACCATCCGCGCGTCTACGGGTGCCTCTATAGGTCCCATAGCGGTAATACCGAAACAGACCGACTCATCGACCACGTCCAAATGGCTACAGATTCCTTGCTACAACAGGTCCCATCCGCAGAGATCGTGATCCTTGGCGATTTTAACGCCCATCATGCCGAATGGCTGGGTTCACGTTTAACCGATCATGCGGGGAGAGCTGTTTATGACTTTGCCTTGGCATATGGTCTGACACAACTGGTTACTTCGCCTACGCGGATTCTAGATGTGGAGGATCATGCACCTTCCCTGTTGGACCTTCTGCTGACCTCTCATCCGGACGTATATCAGGTTTCCGCCGATGCCCCTCTCGGCTCTTTGGACCACCGTCTGATCCGGAGTGTGGTGCCACTCACGCTCCCTTCGCGGTTGCGTTCTGCAGGTTGCCGCCGTGTTTGGCATTACAGGTCGGCGGATTGGGACGGAATGCGGTCTTTCTTTGCATCCTACCCATGGGGGCGGGTTTGCTTCTCGCCGGATGATTTTAGCGCTGTTGCTGACTCTGTCACTGATGTGGTGCTACAGGGAATGGAACTATTTATTCCATCATCTGTGGTACCCATCGGAGGCAGATCTCAGCCTTGGTTTGGTCGCTCCTGTAAAACTGCATTACGCAGTAAGCAGGAGTGTTATCAAGCCTGGGCTGCGGCTTCGGCGACTCGGGATGTAAACACCAGCATACTTAAAAAGAAGTATAACTTCGCCTCCAGGTCCTTCAAAAGAGTTATTGCTAAGGCAAAGTCAGAGCATATAGGCAGAATTGGCGAGAAACTAGTTCGCCTTCCTTCGGGAACCCGTGCATTCTGGTCTCTCGCCAAGGCTGTCCAAGGGAATTTCTGTAAGCCATCACTGCCATCTTTGCACAGGGAGGACCCATGGCCCATGACGCAAAAGACAAAGCCGACCTTTTAGGCTCCCTTTTTGCGTCCAACTCGACTCTTGATGACGGGGGGAAAACACCGCCGACCATCCCGCGGTGTGAGTGCTCCATGCCGGATGTGCTGTTCTCACAGCGCTCGGTTCGCAAAGCACTTCTCTCCCTGGACATCCAGAAGTCGAGTGGGCCTGACGGAATCCCCCCAATTGTGCTGAGGACGTGTGCTCCGGAGTTGGCACCGGTCCTAACGCGTCTTTTCCGGTAGTCCTACTCCCAAGGCGTAGTCCCGAATTCATGGAAGACAGCTTTTGTCCACCCGATCCCTAAAAAAGGTGACCGCTCAGACCCGTCCAACTATAGGCCTATCGCGATCACCTCCTTGTTCTCCAAATTAATGGAATCCATTGTTAACTGCCAACTCATCCGGTACCTTGAGGATCACCAGCTGATTAGTGACCGCCAGTACGGTTTTCGTCGGGGTCGATCAGCTGGTGATCTTCTGGTCTACCTGACCCATAGATGGGCGGAGGCAGTAGAGTCCAAGGGGGAGGCTTTGGCCGTTAGTTTGGACATTGTGAAAGCCTTCGATCGGGTTTGGCACAAAGCGCTTCTTTCGAAGCTCCCTTCCTATGGGCTTCCCGAGAAATTGTGCAATTGGATCACCAGCTTCCTTGCAGATCGGAGCATCAAGGTCGTTGTAGACGGTGCATGTTCTGACTGCAAGCCTATTAACGCTGGTGTTCCATAAGGCTGTGTGCTATCACCAACGCTGTTTCTTCTGCATATCAATGATATGTTGCTAACTGGTAACATTCATTGCTATGCGGATGACAGCACTGGTGATGCTCTATACACCGGCCGTGCTAATATTTCTCGGGAAAACGTCTCCGAGTACCGGAATAAACTTGTGTCTGAAGTCGAGTCTTTGCTGGACAAAGTCTCGGACTGGGGGCGACTAAATCTAGTCCAGTTTAATCCTCAGAAGACACAAGTTTGCGCGTTTACCGCTAAAAAGAACCCCTTTGTCGTATCTCCTCAGTTTCAAGGCACTCCCCTAGTTGCCTCAGCCAGTATCGGAATCCTTGGCGTCGACATATCGAGTGACGTGCAGTTTCGTGGTCACTTGGAAGAGAAGGCCAAATTAGCCTCTAAAAAGCTTGGCGTGCTCAGCAGAGCGGGACAGTATTTCATGCCGGCACACCGCCTGCAACTTTACAAGGCGCAGGTTAGGCCTCACATGGAATACTGTTCCCATCTCTGGGCAGGGGCTCCCCAGTGCCAGCTCCTTCCACTTGACCGCATCCAGCGCAGAGCGGCTCGAATCGTCAACGACCGAGCCCTTTCCGATCGGCTCGATTCATTGGCACTGCGAAGAGATGTTGCATCTCTTTGCATTTTCTTTCGCATCTAGGGGAGTGCTCTGAGGAATTGTTCAGATTAATCCCAGCCGCCAAATTTCACGAACGCACATCGCGGCAGAACTCCCGATACCATCCACACCATCTGGATGATTGGCGGTCCACCACTGTGCGATTTAGAAGATGTTTTCTTCCTCGCACGACTTCCTTGCGGAATCGATTACCATCAGCGATTTTTCCGGACCGATACGACTTAGGGACCTTCAAGAAAAGAGCGTACTCCTTTTTAAAAGGCCGGCAACGCATCTGCAATTCCCTTCCTGGTGTTGCAGTTGTTCATGGGCGGCGGTAGTCACTTACCATCAGGTGAGCCGCATGCTCGTTTGCCCCCACTCCTATGAAAAAAAATAAAAAAACTCTAAGGCATTTCTAGCAATCATAGAAGCTTCGAATTTGGAATACAATAATTTTTTAGTATATAAATCAAGGAAAAACTAAAATTACATTTGCAGTGATTGAATCAATGTACCTATGTATGTATAATATGATGGAATAATAGGTGTATCTACACCTATTATTCCATCATGTTGATGTATCTAGTTACCTATCTAGGTAACTAGATACAACTATCTACAAAAAGAAATAAGATGCCATCAAAAACATAACTTGTATAAAAACCAAGTCTCGCTACTCAGTTCTACCGTAAAAATTTGTGAGATCCATGTAATACCAAGTAGATATGAGAGCCGTGGGGGCGCGGCCGTCGCCTTGAGTTCATGTCGACGCGTCGTTGCCGAGTGAAGCACGCGGCGCGCCGTCGCGACGAGTCGCAACTTGCTTTTCCGCTAGCACGCGCTGCCTGACTACATTAGTTCGCCTAGTTGCCTCGTCACGTTACGCTCGTCGCTTACTTAGTGGAATTGAATATTTCACCACGTGAACGTGTATTGTTATGTGGTGTTAACAATGGACCTCACAGAATACCGGCGTGAAGTGGAAGTTCTGGTTCTGCTTTTTATCTGGCAAAATTCGGCTCAAGACAATAACTGCTGGGGGCAAGCTGAGAAACAAGGCCAAGGCGACCCCAGCCACGCTATCCGTGAATTTTTGCAACATCAGGGGACTTCCCTCGAACCTAAACGCCGTCCACTATCATCTCGAGATGGCGAAGCCCGCCTTGCTCTTTCTGATCGAAACACAGGTATCCTCCCCGGCTGATACTTCGTATCTCTCCTATCCGGGGTACAAATTGGAACACCCCTTTGTGCCTCGGGCTGGAGTTTGCGTATACATCAGAGAGAACATCTGTTCTCGACGCTTCGGCAGTCTTGAGGTTTCGGACCTGCCCAGCCTTTGACTACGCTTAGACAGTGACGATCATCGCGTGTCTACGGTTGCCTCTATAGGTCCTATAGCGGTAATGCCGAAACAGACCGACTCATCGACCACGTCCAAATGGCTACAGATTCCTTGCTACACTGGACCCCCATCTGTACAGGTCGTGATCCTCGGTGATTGTAACGCCCACCACGCCAAATGGCTCAGTTCACGTTTAACCGATCATGCGGGAAGATCTGTTCATGATTTTGCCTTGGCATATGGTCTGACACAACTGGTTACTTCGCTTACGTGGATTCCAGATGTGGATGATCATGCGCCTTCCCTGTTGGACCTTCTGCTGACCTCTCATCCGGATAGATATCCGGTCTCCGCCGACGCGTCTCTTGGCTCCTTGGACCATTGTCTAGTCTGGAGTGTTGTGCCACTCACACTAACATCGCGGTTGCATTCTGCAGGCTGTCGCCGTGTTTGGCACTATATGTCGGCCGATTAGTATAGGATGAAGTTTTTCTTTGCATCTTACCCTTGGGGGCGGGTTTGCTTCTCGCCGGACGATCCTAACGTTGTTGCTAATTCTGTCGCTGATGTGGTATTTCAGGCTATGGAACTTTTTATTCCTTCCTCTGTGATGCCCATCAGAGGCAGATCTCAGCCATAATTTGGTCGCTCCTGTAAAATAGTATCACGCCATAAGCAGGTGTGCTACCGGGCCTGGGCTGACGTATCAACGTCCGGGGATGTAACCACTAGCGCCCTTAAAAAGAAATATAATTTCGCCTCCAGGTCCTTCAAAAGTCTTTGCCTTGGCACAAAACAGAATTGTCGAGAAACTACTTCGCCTTCCTTCCAGAACCCGTGCATTCTGGTCTCTCGCCAAGGCTGTCCGAGGAAACTTCTGTCAGCCATCTCTTACATCTCTGCACAGGGAGGACGACTCACTGGCCCATGCCAAAGGAGAAAGCCGATCTGCTAGGCTCTTTCTTTGCGTCCAACTCGACTCACGATGACGGGGGGAGCACGCCACCGACCATCCCGTGGAGTGAGTGCTCCATACCGTATGTGCAGTTCACACAGCTCTCGGTTTTTACTTTTACTGATAAATGGTTGCGTGAAAAATAATGGTATACTTTAAGTTACAATGGAATTTACAATGGAGGCATAACATAATATGCGGAAAAATGTATCAATTTCCATCATATAATTACAGCTAAAGTAAAAAAAAAACCATGTGTACAGTTCACACGCGATAAAAGTGACACCTTTAAATGAAATGAAATATAAAACAAAAACATTTCGTAGCAAATGATTTATTTAGTTTGATTATTTTCAACCATAAGTGTGGCATAAAATATAAGATAAAACCCTAATTTTATAGCAAATAAATGCAACAAACCTAATTTTTAGACTTGCAAAGCCTAAATTGTAATGTACTAAGTAAAAAGATTTGTTTTTTACTAAAACGCTCTGTAATAGCGACGTCTAATTCACTCTTACTGACTCTATAGGTAAAATAATGTTATCGAACAAAAAATAAATAAAATTAATTATATATCAATATAATTAATTTTATTTATTTGATAATGAATATGTATTTTTTTAATCTTTATTTTAGCAGTTTAAAGTGATATTAACCACTTTTAAAGCAACACATACAGAGGATACTGAGATAATAGGAAAACTCGATCCTGACATGTACCACTTTCGCTTATTTTATAGTTAGTAGCTATTGTAGGCGTACAGTTTTATTCGTGATACTCTTGGCTTACGTGGGTGACTCTCAGGATAGTTTTAGGCAGAAGGTTTACCAGAGAGTTCGTTACTTACTACTAATATTTTTTTTGAATACCGCTCTCCATAAGTCTGCTTAGAAAGTAAGTCCTTCAGTTACCATTGTCCTATTTGAGCTCATTTTAAGTTGTTATAGCAGTCAAACCGCTAACTCACTTAATTAATTTATTTATTTTTTTAAACTTTTATGCACAAAAGAAAAATCGTACATATGGCGGACTTAATGCTTTAGGACATTCTTTTCTAGTCAACCATTAGGCTAAGCAGAGATAAACATATGGGAGGTAGTGCAGCATAAGTAAACTAATAATGATCTTAATCTGCTCATAGTATCGAGAATGCCCCTACAAAGTTGACGTATTGTTACGGGCAACTACGTAACGCTTCATCTACATTGTGCGTGGCCCGATACGAACTTGGCCGGGTTTTTTTGAAGTGAAAACTTCTTTAGCGGCGTTGTGCACTTTTTTGTAATGGGTAAAAAATGTTAAACGCGTCAGGTCACGTGTCCTGATCGAAAATTCGTAATACGGACGGAGAGTAGGCGCGGCGTAGGAGAGGAAGTAAGTTAGGTTTAATTAATTTTCATTTATTAATTAATATAATTTTATTATTAAGATTAGGTTTCGATCGAGTCTACTGCACTGCTTGACGAAATTATTAATATAGATACATATGTACTTACACATTATAGATGTAATATTTGTAATATGTTTATACTTTATAGCATTAAGCTCTATTTTCATAACATTACAATAAGCACATGTGCGGTGTAGGTTTACCAAACAAATAATTTCAAATGAAAATAAATGAAATAAGATAATAATAAATAATCTACGCCATTCCAAAATATCGAAAATGCACAACGTTAATATTCAAGTTTTCACTTCTGCCGGCACTCCCGGAGTGCAACCCGTCGTTTTTTTTTTAAAAAGAATCGACCGTACACAATTTTAAAGGAGAAGGAGACGTCTTCATACATTCTTGGGCCCAAGTGTTAACAAGATGAAAGTAGGACCATTTGAAAGCGTATATATAAATAATATATAGCTGAAAATCTGGCAAGATTTGTCAATCTAAGAGCTGAGTTATTGTATAATAAGTAAAAGTGAGATTATCTATTACCTTCAGCGAAACAGGTGTTTTTTTCACTGTTATCATACTGTAATAGGATCTTTTCACTATAATTACTAAATTATATAAAACCACCAAAAAAAAGCTGTGGTTAATAATGAAACGAAATGGTGAAACGATTAACGAAAGTTAAAACAACAACAACTAAGCGAAGTGAATATTAGGGATATCGATCTGAGATCGATTACTTAAATTGTTGTTGTAACTGTTACTTGTTGGAATGTTGATATTCTGTAGTTTTTTTTATCCTTTTTTGTGTACACACAACAAGATACAGAAACAATCTTATAGTGAATTTGTACAGATGTTCTACTTATTCCATAACTTGCTGAAATATCTTCTAGTAGACCTACAAAGGAAAATAATATATTAAAAAGGCAAACTTAGTGCTTACAATACTAATACTACGGTAAATAATATACAAAATGTTACGTAAATTATATTAAATGATAGTATAAATAAAAATAAAATAATACCATAAATAACAATAATACATACAACAGCTACATATAATATATATAAACTAATACTAATAAATTTAAATAATATTTTTATTATTATTTTCTAGATATCTACGCAATTATTTATATCTCCTTAGTTAACACAGAAAAATAATCAAAAATAGATTTATAAAATGCTCAATTTAATCCAGAATCGATTATATTTCGCTCATATCAAATCAAATCGAAAATCTTTTTCTTTTAAGTGAATAGTTTTATGGTAATCTATTTATTGCCATAAAGAATACACTACAATCGATTTTCTAACTTATTTCTTATTTTATTATTTTTTCGAATTCTAGATTGTAAAAAGAGCTACTTTTTTGTATTTTACTTTAGAAAAATATGGCCAATTTTTTAAAGTATAAACCAATTAGTTAACTTCAGGCCCAAAAATCCCATTTACCTTTATGTTACGTAACTTTTGTTTTAGTTTTATATGCTTCACTGTCTTATTTCAAAAAAATATTTTTTTAATTTTTAATAAATAATTATTTTCTTACAAGACACCAGGTACCGCATTGCTGCGGTAGAAGAAAACAACGAGTTATTATGACAAATTTAAAAAGAAATAATTTTCGAAATATTGTTTTAAATTTAATTTAATTTAATTTGGAAGATTTTAATTAGAAACTTACTATAATCATTGAAATTGAATGATCTATAACTTTCAAATAGTTTGTCGGTACGATACGCGCGCCACCTTCTGTAACTTAATTGTACTATGCCTTTAACCTTCGCGGAAGTACATGTAATATGTTGACAAAGTTTTACCGCTATCTGATGAACAGTATTATAGCGCATAAAATAAGAACAAACGTTAAATTTTATATATTAGGTTATTAATATATTTACTTATTTACTTCTTTGATTGATCAACAGTTGTTTAACGATAATCATAATGTCCTCTTACGAATCCCACGGGACGATATGTGAAGTGGAATAGAATAGAATAGAATAGAATAGAATAGAATAGAATAATTTTTATTCAATATACATTACATGTGTAATTCTTATTGAAAGTCATTTTTTACTTTACCACTGGTTCGAAAAAATACCCTCTGTCCTGGGAAGAACCAGCAAGAAACCCAGCGGGACATTTTTTTAAAATAAATTTTACAATATAAATGATTACGAACTATTTACAAAATTGATTTTAGAAACTGCTTGGAAGCGACCACCTCATTCCCAGGGGTTATTATCAACCATGTATTCATTTATACTATAATAACCCTTTTTATACAGTTTCAGCTTAATAAAACATTTAAACTTGGTAATAGAGAGAACCTGTACACTTTCCGGGACCTTGTTGTAATAGCATATACATTGCCCCAAGAATGAATTACTGACTCTGTGGAGTCGAGAAACTGGCATCACTAGCTTGTGTTTGTTCCTAGTGTTTACAGAATGTATATCACTTTTTTTACTAAAACTATCTTTGTTTTTGTGAACATACATTAAATTTTCGTAAATATACTGAGAGGCCAAAGTTAATATATTTATTTCTTTAAATTTATCTCTAAGAGACTCTCTCGGTTTTAGATTGTAAATAGCTCTAATGGCCCTCTTCTGTAAAACAAAAATAGTTTCTGAATCAGCCGCATTTCCCCATAGCAAGATCCCATAAGACATTATGCTATGGAAATAACTAAAATAAACTAATCTAGCTGTCTCGACACTAGTTAGACCTCTAATCTTTTTTACAGCATAGGCTGCAGAACTTAGTCTGCTTGCTAATTTGGATATATGGGGGCCCCACTGAAGCTTTGCGTCAAGAGTGATGCCAAGAAAAACAGTGGATACAACAGGGCTCAATTCCTCCCCATTTAAAAACACATTGGTATTCAGATGTTTAACATTCGTTGTTGTAAATTTAACACAATTAGTTTTATTTCCGTTCAAATGCAGATTATTAACGTTAAACCAATGCACTAATTTTGATATAGCATTATTCACTTCGTCACATTTAAATGATTGACGTTTAAGTTTAAAAATCAAGGAAGTATCATCAGCAAATAATACTATATCATGACTATCCCCTACAAGGTGAGGTAAGTCATTAATATACACCAGAAACAGGAATGGGCCGAGAATCGAGCCCTGAGGAACACCCATTAGTACAGGTGACCCGTAAGAACTTTTACCATTGATAATAACCTTCTGCTTTCTATTACTTAAATATGAAATAATAAGTTTAAGCGCTGTGTTCTTGACACCATAGTACTGTAGCTTCCTGATTAATGTCTCATGGTGAACACAGTCGAAGGCCTTGGAAAGGTCACAAAATATACCCAAAGCATCCTCTGAATTCTCCCATGCACAAAAAATATGTTTAATAAGCTCAACTCCAGCGTCAGTTGTCGAGCGACCCCTTGTAAAACCGAATTGATTTTTATGTAGCAATTTATTAATATTAAAGAAACTTAACATCTGATCTAAAATAATTTTTTCAAAAATTTTACTTAATGTTGGTAGTACAGAAATTGGTCTAAAATTGGCGGGGTCAATTGTACTACCAGATTTAAATATAGGTATGACTTTACTATGTTTCATTAAATCAGGAAACACACCAGATTCGACGCTTATATTAAATATAGTGGCTAGATAAGGTGCTAATATATCTATTATAGATAAAATAACTTTAACGGAAATCCCCCATAAATCTGCCGTTTTCTTAACATCAATAGTTTTAAAATATTTAACGATATCTTTTGGCAGTACTCTATGGAATTTAAAAGTATTAGAACAAGCCTTTACATTTTGTTTGAGCAATGATTCGGCGACAGTAGGAGAAGAATTTAATGATTTTGTTGTCAAAAAAGGAACATCAGTAAAATGTTTCTCAAAAGCCATAGCAACTTCTTGATCAGATCGCGTTAAATTATTGTTAATATTCAATTGAAAATCCGAGTTGCGCGGTTTGACCTTGCCCGTTTCACTATTTATTATTCTCCAGGTCATTTTAATTTTGTCGGATGCAGTTTTAATTTTGTTGCTTAAATGTAAAGCCTTAGCAGTGGAGCACACTTTTTTAAATATTTTAGAATATGTTTTTACATAATCTCTAAATATAACACTACTATTATATGATCTTTCATCATAAAGCTCGTATAACCTTCGCCTACTTTTATAAATTCCTACTGTCGCCCATTCATTAAATGATTTGCGACTGTTAAAAGAGAAAGTTTTAGAAGTAAATATTCTACTAAATTCACAACTTATAATTTTAAATAATGTAGCATACATATGATTAGCACTATTTTTAAACGAAAGTGATGGAAGTCTTTTTATTATATTACTTCTAAACCTCTCCAAGCGATGTTCATTTATTGGAACAAACACAACTTTCTTATTTTTCTGTTTTTTGTGTATGTAAGGTAGTGATACTAACTGTCCGCAGTGATCTGAACTTAAATTTTGAATAATTGCTTTATGCAAGGGCTTAACATCTGTAAAAATGTTATCTATACAGGTCGCACTAGGCCCAGCAATACGTGTTGGTTCTAAGAATAAATTTACAAGATTATACGATTTAAGCAATGAGCTAAACTTAATACTAATGGAAGAAGTTTCAAGGAGATTGATATTAAAGTCTCCACATATTACAACAGACTTGTTCTGTTTACTAAGTTTGAGTAAAACTTCTTCCACAATCCTTTCAAAATGGTCATAACTAGCACATGGGGGTCTGTAAACACCTACAACAATGAGGTGCTCGAGCTCGACACAAGCCATTTCTACAGTTCGTTCAACAGAGAGGCTCACAATATCCTTACGTTCTTTATATAATAATGACTTATCTGCTAATATTAAGGAGCCACCACGTAAACTTTTTTCTCTATTGAAGGAACTGACCACCTGGTGATTTCTGAAATTAAACATGAAATTATAATCTTTTAGCCAATGTTCAGTAATACAAAGGATGTGTATATTGTTACTATTTAAAAACAATTCAACTTCCAATTCTTTGCCCAACATGCCTTGTATATTTTGATGCACCAGGTGTAAACAATTTTTATTACTTATTTGTGGGCTGTATTCAAAATTAATTAAACTCTTATTATTGCTAGAGATTGCCTCTATTGTCTTATTCACTAATTTAAATTAGTTGGAACTGATTCCAAATTAAATGTCAAATGATTATGCTCAATAAAAGCAGTATTGGTAGCCAAAAACTTGGCTGAGTTAAAAAGTAAATAATAAGATAGCACATTTGCTATCAGTCTTAAATTATATTTGGATAGGTAATACCTATCTTTTGTCCAAAACTTTTTTATTAAATTATTTATGTCAATAACATGAAATTTATGATTATTATCATTACAATTATATGTCAAATTTAAATTATTATTAAATATTAAATTGTGCATTTGTATATTTAAATTATGTCTTAAATTATTTTCCTGTGGCAATCCCTGTATATAAGGCAGTGTAAACAAGACAATTTTGTGTACATTTAAGTTATTAAGTTGTTCAATATATCTTAATAACTGTTTGTTGTTTACACTGCCTCTTTCACCAACAATAATTATTATTGTACTATTTGGGCAAAATTTAGTAACAATAATTTTATTTAGGATGTCACTAAAAGATGCTCCAGGCATGCAGCAATTTGTAACTTTTTGTTCTTTTAAAGAGTTATTTAATGTTATGCCTAGATTTTTTCCCATGTCATCGCTATAAACAATTATATTATTTTTAGTAATATTTGAGTTATTTATTATTTTAATATCCTCTGCTATGGCACTGTCATAGAGTTTTGGTGGTGGTATAATATTATCAGCACCGCAACAACCGACCGCCACAACATGGTCACCAGTGGGTGTCTAGGCGACAGAGAAAAACTGATCAAGAAATGGGCAGCAGCGTCTTTTTTTTATAGGATAAGGGTGACAAACGAGCAAACAGCCCACCTGATGGTAAGTGGTTGCTGCGGCCCATAGACATCTACGTCTATTCTCGTTTGCGAATCAAAATGCAGATGCGTTCCCACCCGTGAGGGCTAAGATGGAATGCCTCATTTCCAGTAAAAAGGGCCTCCGGCCACCTGCACTCACCAAGCGAAACGCAGAGGTAAACCTCTACTTCACGCTGGTATTCTGTGAGGTCGTGGTACCACCCCGGTTCGAGCCGGCCCATCCGTGCGACAGCAAAAGCTGCCGCGTGGCTCTACCACTGTTAAATCTTCTTTATAACAACTTAAAAAACTAGGGTTCATAACCCACCTGCCAAGCGTGGCAACTATGGCAAATAACCCCCAGTGAGGCAATCTATGGGCAGGCTTATATTCACCAGTGGACTTTCGATAGGCTGTAATGGTAACCGTAATAACAATTTAATATACATATATATAATTGTCCTTTGTGTTGTGTTTGTTGTCCTAAAATGCACTTTTCTAGCAATTTAAGTAATTAACCAAAAAATCGTAATTGATTGATTTTAAAACTAGTAGTTATCTTTTTAATAAAGTTGGCAAAATTTACCTTCCGTACCTCCGCTCGATAAAATAAAATGATGTGTCTTACCTAGTTTGAAGAGCACCTTCCGCCCTTCCTCAATTGTGTGCACTATCCCCGTCACCACTAATTAAGTCTACATGACCTGAAGATGCCTCTACACGAGGCATCGCTACGCTAAGAGAGATGGAGCCGAAACGTATCGTATTATCGTAAGTGGTGTGTCTTTTCATTGTAGTGGCGATTGAAGTAGTGGTGCTGAGATAAGTGGTGACGAGGATAGTGCACACAAGTGGGGAAGGGCGGGTTTTGATCTTCAAACTAAGTAAGACACATAATTTTATTTTGTCGAGCGGATGTACGCAAGGTAATTTTTGCCAAATATAATATAATGGATTTCCGCAAAGTAACGCCTAATTCTATTAATTAAGTTGGATTGATTGGAATGGAAAAATATTTTTTGGAATTTATAATTAATTTTATCACTTTACCAAAAATACTGGGCTGAATATTAAACGTTAAATGAAGAAAATTTTCTCAATCAGGATTAGGAATTATAATGAAATTATATATGTCCTCTTTGAACTTGTTCAACAATAAATTTCATAAAAACGTTCGAAGCGTCAGGTAACTACAATCCGCCTGCCACGCGTCACGGTGTAGGTAAATCCTCTGCTTGTAGACTAGACTCTAACAGGTTGATATAGAAGAAGATAATTATGATTATGATTTATTAAAATTCTCTTAATATTATATTTAAATTAAGTAGGGAAATATCGTCTTCAATATCTAGTTAAATATTATAAAATTATTTTATCATGTTATGTTCACTTTCGAAGGATGATCTTAAAAAATGCTTGTTAATAAACCGCAAGCTACTCTGCATAAAAGAAATTGCAATAAGATCAAATATCTTAATAAATAATAAATCATCATTCATCATCATCATTACAGCCTTTCATAAGTCCACTGCTGAACATAGGCCTCCCCAAAGGAACGCCACAAAGCACGGTCCTGAGCCACCTGCATCCATCGACTTCCTGCATGTCTACCAAGTCGTCACTCCATCTAGTGGGGGGTCAGCCTACACTTCGCCTACCGTTACGAGGCTGCCACTCGAGAACCTTTCTTCCCCATCGGTTGTCGGTTCTTCGAGCTATATGGTCGGCCCACTGCCACTTTATATCCTCATTCTCAGTTTATCACGCAGATAAACCTCGAGCATAGCCCTTTCCATAGCTCTCTGAGCGACCTTGAGCTTCCTCATACGGCCAGCAGTGAAGGACCACGTCTCAGATCCGTAAGTCATCACTGGCAACACGCACTGGTTTTACAATTTCGTTGACCGGTTTTGAGGTATGTCTGACGAGAAGATGTGTCGTAGTTTCCCGAATGCTGCCCAGCCGAGTTGAATCCGTAAACATACTCGTCAACAACTTCGAGCTTAGTGCTCCCAACAAATACCAGCATAGGTGTTACATGGACGGTTAACATGATTTTTGTTTTGTCCATGTTCATCTTAAGACCTATCCGTTGGGAGACACTATTGAGGTCATTGAGCGTAGTGTTTAGGTCCTCCAGCAATTCTGCCATTAGGACTATATAGTCGGCAAATCGAAGGTGAGTGTTGTACGTGCCATTGATGTTAATACCGCATCCTTTCCAGTACAGTAGCTTGAAAACGTCTTGCAATGCAGCGGTGAAGAGTTTCGGTGATATAACGTAACCCTGTCTTACACCTCTCTGCAGTTGGATAGGTTTCGTACTCTGATTCTGTACTCGAATAGCCGTCATAGCTCTACTGTACAAACACTTCAGCACTTCGATATACCGAAAGTCAACTTGGCACCGCAGAAAGGACTGCAGCACCGCCCAAATTTCGACGGAAACAAAGGCTTTCTAATAGTCCACATACGCAAGGCAAAGTGGCAGATTAAATTTCTCTGTCTTCTGTACAATCTGCCGCAGATACCCTGTGGCAGATTGTACAGTACAGACAGTATGTGGTCCATAGTACTAAAGCCTTTTGAGCTAAAAGGTTTCAGGACTTTAAAACAGAGCACAAGGGGGACGGAGCGTTGACTTCATTAGACGAGAGCTCTCCAACTTAACATTTAGGTTCAGTGTGCCTCTAAACATTCAGTGATCGCTACCGGTTTTCACCCTCGCAATCATGAAGACATCACTGAACAGTTGTCGTCTGGTCGTCATAATGACGTCAATCTAATTTTTTGTCAAACCGTCGGGGCTCGATCAGGACCACTTTCTGTGAAGCCGCTTCTGGAAGAAAGAGTTTATCATAAAGAGTCTTTCTTTCTCCAAGAAGTCGGCCAGCTGCTGGCCTCTTGGGTTCCGTTGCCCTATTCCGAAATTCCCTACTTTCGGCTCACCGTTCTCTCTTGTGCCTAGTCTTGCACTGAAGTCTCCCATTAACACCGTATAGTGGGTTTTGGAAAAATGCATGGCTCTAGAGATATCCTCATACATTTCCTCCACCTCCTCATGGGGATGTGCCGAGGTTGGTGCGTAAACCTGTATGACCTTCAGCGAATACCGTTTGGTGATTCTGAGTATATGGTACGCAACCCTCGTCCACACACTCTCAATCTTTACAACGTTGTTAACGAGAGACTTGTGGACGATAAATCCGACACCTCCTTGGGACAGATGGTCGCCCTTCCTGAGATAGAGCAAGTTGCCGGATTCGAGGATTACCATGTCCTCCCTCTCTCTTCGGACCTCGGATAATCCTATAATATGCCAGCGTAACTTGTCTATCTCTTCTTCCAGCTAAACGATCTTTTCGTCAGCCCTCAGGGTGCGTGCGTTGTATGTTGTCAGGTTGAGTCGTCTTAGGTGGCAACCGACCCTCCACAGGAGATTCTTAGCACCCCCTGGCCCGCCGTTACCATGGTCGCCATCGTAGCCAGGAATAGTGGGGCCATCGGGGACCGGGGCCCTCTTCGCTACTACCATGGGGGGTATATTGCCATAGTTGCCACGCTTAGCAAGCGGGTTGGCAACCGCAGTATTTTATTACAATTTTGCTGTTATCAGGAAGATGCTGCTGCCCATCTCCTGCCTGTTTCCCTTTTTCGCCTTTTACGACACCCACGAGAAGATATAGGGTAGTGGATATTCTTAACCGCCACTATACGCCACCATCATTAATAAAATTAAATCCCAAACCAAGCATACAACTGCAAAACTTCAAGATACTGTAAGTTCATACTACGTAGATCGGAACAAAAATTTATATTTTTTTAATCTGGAGGTAGCCGTGGTTAACCATGTCATTGGGAAGTCATACACCTTAGTCTCCCCCGTGACCATGGGTGCTGTAAAGTGCTTGAAACGTCGGAAATATAAAATTAGTTAATATACGAGATAACATCCGTAAAATTACTTTTATTTAAATCAATTAAAATCTCTCTGGCCCTTGTGTGGTGTAGATATTGAACTATATAAGAATACGACAGAGTGTATACAAATCTGCAATAACACAAATTCGCGATAATCTGTCAAATTTATATGTGTGAAAACAGCCTACATCAACCGTCATGGCAGCAGCCTTGGACACACTTACCACTCACCGGGACTTCATGGGAAGTCCAGTTAAATAGAAAAAAGGAAGTTACAGTCAAAAGCAAAGAAAATACATCAAAAGTAATTTATTTACGAAAAACGTATTTAAGATAACTACAATTATCGTAATTTGAAACCTTAATCCCAGTATATATGCCATAACAGCACTATACAACGACATATTTGAAATGGTTTACACTGAAATGAAGCACTCTGATAGATCTAACAACGGGATTAACCAGTAAGCCGTGAATGATATGAAGTACGTATCTCTTTGTAACCGGCACCGCACTTAAATTGTCGACACTGACATCTTCATGCTCTTTAACACTTGAGAGAATTTTTAAATATTTTAAATTTTCACACGTACGTAGCAAAGCTTTTGTTATAAATTATGTTATACTTCTCATTTATTATCTACTAGCTACCCGCCGTAGTTTCACCTGGTTAGGACGATCTATAAACTTGGCGTTATTTAGATAGATAGTCAAGGACCATTTATTTAACGCTTTTCTCAATAAAGAATTGCTGATAAAGATTCTGATTTATTTAATTGATTTATGATATTTACGAACCACACATTATGAACGAAAAGGCAACTAAGGGTTGGAAACTTGCCGAGCGACTCGATGTGCGATGGTAGGCAGAAGCGGAAGAAAAAGGAAATCTTAGGTATGTGGCCGCTACTCAAAATCTTTCTCTCCCACCCGTTGTCAGTTCTTGAAACTATATACTTACCCAAGTACATTAAATACCCAAAATTATAATAGATATGAAATAAAGAATTATGTACTTGTTTAAATTAAATTTACCCATTTTGAATTTTTAATTAAGGTAAAAAATATTGTATGTATTTTATGGTAAAAGCAAATGGTTTGTAAAACAAAACACTGAATATTTTCCAAGAAATAGAAATGTACGAGTAAGAGATCAAAGAAGTTTACATACATGATTGAAAACTGGCACTGCTCGACAATAATGTGTTTTATTTTTCAATAAAAGTTTATAAAGTAAACGACCTGCTAGCATTTCTAAAATAATAACTTCATTGTTTTCCTCGTCTCTTACTAGTTTTGCAGTTGTAGAAAGTAGTTTCATGTTTTGTTAAGAACGAAACTTTGAAAAAAGTTCTTCTGTAGGGAATCTATATGATTTATTGTACATGACCTTTATTAATGCGTAATGAATGAATGAGTAATTAACCAAAAATCGTAATTGATTGATTTTAATACTAGGAGAGTTTTTCTTTTCTATTATTTTTACTAAAGTTATGCTGGCTGAATGTTAAACGTTAAAGGATAAACTTTGCTCATTCAAGATAGAGAAATTTAATGAAATTATAAATGTCGTCTTTGAACTTGTTTGAAAAAGGGGTAACATTTTCCTAATGACATCGCATTTTACGATAAATTTCATAAACACATTTCTATATAAATTATTTTACCTGAAATGAATCGTCTAATTTATTTGTCATCATCAACGTAAGAAACTATATTGATAATGATGACAAGTAATCTCTTTAAACAAAATAATTACCCGTTTTGAAGTCATAAGGAATTCATTACCCCATTTTGTCCCGTGGGTATAATAAGAAGCAATAATGGGGTCATCAGTCATTTTAATTACAGATCTTTTGGCTTCCGGAATATTACGGCGGCAAAATCTTCTCGTTTTGCGGCAAGCGTCAAAACATCTAGACTGGCGACGGGCTCCTCTTTCAGAAGCTTCGACGCTCAAAGGTGCGAACCATGTAGTAACCACAATCCGCCTGCCACGCGTCACGGTGTAGGTAAATCCTCTGCTCGTAGAATTTAACAGACTGATAAAAAAGAAGATAATTATGATTATGATGTGATGAAATTCTCTTAACATTAAATATTTAAATTAAATAGGGGTATATGGTCCTCAATATCTTGTTGAATAATATAATATTATTTTATCATGTTATGTTCACTTTTTGGGGATGATCTTAAAAATGCTTGTTTATAAAACGCTAGCTACCCTGTATAAAACAAATTGCAAAAATATCAAAGTTCTCAATGAATAATAAATAGGTAGGTCCATTTATATGCAGTGATTTAGAACGACTTAGGTTTTATAACCATATTACTTTTAAACAAACCGCAATACTGGAATATAAACCTTAAATCATCAAAGCTTAAATGACTTTAAATAAAGCACTTTCTTGCACTCTTTATTAAATAAAATGATTTAATTCGATTCTCTTCTGTGTGATATATGCAATAGTATGGGCCGAGCTGCATCGATTTTTTGACAAATGTTAAAACGCGCGAACCTCACTTTATTCATTTGCTTGGCTTCCACATAATATTATATTTTAAATCCATTTGGGTCAACTATAATATCTCCATATTTTTGGATTGATTTAGCTTTTGCTAAGTGAACTCACCGTAGCGTAACCTCCAGAAAAATGTTATAAAACAGAATAGCAGTAGACATCGCCTGACAGTGGATTAAATAAAAATACAAAGTCTTATAATATGCATATACATTCAAAAATGATTAAACAAATAAACTTACAATATTCATTTATATATATGCGAAGTACGTCTATATTTCATATTTCAGGTTTTTCGCATTTACGTGCACAAAAGTTTACAGTACTGTACAGTACTGACTAGTGACTGTCATGAATTTAACAAAACATACAACAAAAGTAAACCTCTTTAGTATGTACGTTTAATTTGATTTTAACGAGCCACTTAGGTGCAGTTCCGGCCGCAGAATCCCGTCTTATTTTCTCAAGCACCACTAAATGAGCTTCATGTTTCTTTTACTTCTTTGTTTTTGAAAAACAATGGAATTGAAATTTTCTGTTTAAATCTCTATAAAGTAGCTATGGCCAAACCAAAAATTATTAACACTATTTTTAACCTTTAAGCGTGTTTGAATGTGAGACAGTGTCTAAAGTCAATAAACCAGAAAAATTTAATTAAAGGAAAGAAATCAGAAGCAGAGATAAGCATTTGGACTATAAAATGTAAGTATCGAAAAGCATGAAAGCAGATAAGCTACTTTGATTATAATAAAATGTTGAGGGCTGTAGGGGGAGACGTTTCAATCTTACCGTACACTTAATTGTAGCACAAATGCGTCATCTCTTACAAAATACCAACGTGAAATGGCAGATTAATGCTGCTGTATTTCGTATGGTGGAGAACCGGAGATTATTTGTACTGGACACGAGGCATTCCATTTAATTCCTGTGTTGTGACAAGGCAGCTGCACTTTGATTCTTAATCGAGGATAGATGTAAATGTCTATACGCTAGGGCATACACTTACCATCAGGTGGACAGATACACTCGTTTGTCACACTTATTCAATTAAAAACTAACTAAAGCAGGTACTTTCCACCAGAATACCATTATATTACCACTATATAACAAAAATGGGTCAGAATAGAACTTTGATAATAGCCGAGCTTGCTTAACATTTTCGAAAAACTGTATTCAACTGTATCCAGTTGTTAATTGAAAGATTTATGAAGAAAACTAGTTAAATAATTCGTTTTCTGACAGCTGTTTAGAAAGGATAATGCATCGGATATTTCCAATACGCCCGATCACAGAGAAGTTTTGCGCTAATAATCAGAATTTTTTTTTACATTTTTGGACTAGGAATATAGTAAAGTAAAAGTAAAATTAAAGCCCATATACGTCCCACTGCTGGGCACAGGCCTCCTCTCGTTTCTGAGAGGGTTTTAGGGTCAGGAAGTGTCCGTCGCGCTGCCCCAATGCGGGTTGGCAAAGTTCACATGTCTTTGAAAACATTTTTGTTTTCGGAGGAATATGACGGGGTGCAAATGGTAGTTTTATTATTAACGTTGACCTTGTTTGGATAGAGGGAGGGGTGAAGGGCTTATACATGCTATAAAATCTCTTTGTAATACTTTTCTAATGCTACTGACACTATAACCACACCAAATGGGGCAAGCACAAACAGGATAAAGGATGGGGCGCGTCGATTCCGCCTACGTTCCAGCACAGACCGCGTACATACCGATCATCGATCGACATGAGCTAAGCAGTCAGAGGCGGGGGAGTACGCACACCCCTACTTGAAAAGTCGCATAGGCGAACCGTGCCAACATCTCAAAAATAGATGTTTCTAATTCCTTGGCCTGCACGTACGTACTATTTTGGTATTTAAGTTCTAGACAGGTTTTTGTGGATAACACGTGCCTGTTATTTATTTTTATGGACAGTTGGTTAGAAAATTTGAAAATCTAAGATGGCAGTTAAAAATGTACGAGTTAGCCGTGAAATTTCTTTGACATGACAACGATCAAGTCTTATTTGCATCTTAGGTGTGCATGTTGAAAATTATGGTTACATTATTAGATAAAAAGTCATTATAGGATAGAGGAATAAAAGTAAATGCAGATAATAAGAAAGTATTAGGTTTTAAAAGGAAAGAAAGTAAATCAAAGAATGCGTTTGTTTATTAAAGTTTCTGTATGTGCATATCAGGGATGAAATACGTGATAAAGATATAAAACAAAAATTGAATGCAGGACACAGATTGTATTAATAAAGACACGTAAGACAATTAACAATAATGTTTAGTACCTAACTAAAGATAGGGTAGTGGGCGACTCTGTACAATATATGCTGATGAAGACATTAATACATATAGAAATAATAGAAATAATAAATTAGGAAACTATGACAAAGCATATTATTGCTACCAGCAACATAAATAACGTCATTGATGGAACCATAAAGGAATCCGTATTATTAGATATTATTTTGGATGTTACTCGTTGAAAATAATAAAAGTGTGAGAGCGGATGTTAAACTTGCTGTCTTGCTTACGCAATTAATCATTCTCAGCAACAGCGTATTGCACTATACTTCAGTATAGAGCCATTACAGTTCCACCATACCGTAATATGTCCCCGTAACAATCACACAGTAGTGTAACATGATACACGTAATTACATGATTAAAAATTATGAAAACCAACAGCAATACTACCATCTCAATGATAAACAGTGTAGCCGCCTCTCAGCAACACGATCTTTCTTGCCTACACAAGAAGAATTATAACAACGAACAGGACCACGATACTGACATTCTACGAGTCTTAGTACTCATAGAATGACTTAGGCAGAATATCTTGCTCACGACACCTACTGTGAACTTTATACTGTACAAACGAGTGGGAATTTCTTAATCTATCCTCTATAGTACCGTCATTTGTTCAATTTTCTTTTATTTTTTACCCACATTCTTAACAGTGATGTAGATGTTGATTTATATACCAGGATAATTTGAGTTTAGTTGATATGGAAATGAGTATACCTAATAAAAACGCTCTTCCAAATAAAACGTTTAAGGGGAATTGTAGAGTAATACCGTACAAACTGGTTAGAGGGTGCGTGTTCTGGCAAAAAAGAATGTCGATCCATTTGAATCTTAAGCGAAATTGTGATTTAAGGTCAAACTTGCCATAGCCAAAAATATAGCGTATGCATGATCTTATATTATTTAAATTGTATGCATGTATAGCATTTATTGTTTTTTTTTAGAATAAGTTTGACTAACGATTACATAGTCCACCTGATGGTATCTACATTTATCCTCGATCAAGTATCAAAATGCATCTAAGATGGAATGCCTCGTTTCCAGTATAAAGGGTCTCCGGTTCTCTACACTCACCATACGAAACACAGCAGCCTTAAGCTGAAAGCACATTTGTCCGCGTCACACGCGCCACACGCGCCGCACGCGCCGAGTTTTACTGATGGCCTCGCACATTTGCCCGTATGCATCGGCCGCGCCGTACGCAAATCTCTTGTATTACCAACAACTTTTGTAGTTTCTTCCAACCACTGGTGTGAAACGGTACAGTGAAGTTGATCGCTCCAAATCACTATGGAAAGAAATATAGTCTAATAATAATAATACAGTCTAATAATAATAGCCAATATAGTCTAATAATAATAGCCTGCTTATTGGCAGAGGAAGAAGAAAATAAATTTCCAAGAAAAAGAAGATTCTGGATTCATAATATTAAAATAAAAAGGCAATTCTATGGAGAATATGAAGGAGATAATATACTTTATTTAAAGACTTTTTTTATGTGATGTATGTGATGAACGAAGAGCGTGGTGCTACCCTGGTCGAAACATCCGTGCTACAACTATTATAGCTGCAGCATGGCTTTACCACGTATAACACTATCACAAAATATGATTTACTAAACATGAAACCGTGTAATGTGATATTCACGTAATACGAGTATATATCTACAAACACAGTAATTAATTTTATTACTTACAACATAAAATGAATAAAAGTTTAAATAAAGTTTTATTTAAGAAAAGGGTAAAATTTATTGAAATTTTTAAATACGTTAGTCAAATGCGTAATAAATTACCCATTTGACTCACATATTATTTGTTATAAATTTAAATTTAAACAGTAGCTTCAATAGGTGGAATAATGCCATTAGTCTAAAGTAAAGCCAATGAGATATTAATATTTTAATAAACCTACAAAGATCTTGGAAATGTATTTGATTGCAGAAACTGTGTCAACGGTTTCAGACAACTTAAATAGAACAATATTGAGAGTACAATCTGTATTTACATAATTGGCGACTTATTGAAATTTCAAACGAAATATTCTTCTGTTCTGTATTACTGTTTCAATACGTAAATATTTGTTTGAACGAAATGTTTCGCTTTATGTTCACAGGCTCATTCGCACCGACCATTACATCCTATCAAATATCCACTGCTGAACATTGGTCTCTCTCGAGATTGCCACAAAGCAGTGGCGTAGCTACTAAAGGACTAGGCGGGGCAGTGTCGCGGCTTCACCAAGTTCTAGGGCCCCTTTTTTACTAGCTTACGCCTGCGACTTCGTTCGCCTGGTATTGGCCAACATTGAAAATTATACACGGAATCTTTTATCGGGATTTTATCCTATGTCTTACCTAGTTAGAACTCTATCCGCTAAATTCCTTTCAAATCCATCCAGTAGGTTTTATGAAATCATAACAAACAAACCAACTTTCACATTTATAACATTATTAGTAAGAACAATTAAATCTTCGCCAAGTCGAGTAGAAAAGCGGCACGGCCGTACCATACATTTCTCAAAGCAGTTCAGGCCATATTCGAAACCATATAACTTCGTTGGGGATAAAACTAGAAAACTGAATTTTCAGTAACCAAGTAGGCATTGTATATTTCAAATTTCATTAAATTTGAACCAGTAGTTTAAGAATTATAACTACAGTTATACTTACAGTGGTAGAGCCACGCGGCTTTTGCTGTCGCACGGATGGGCCGGCTCGAACCGGGGTGGTACCACGACCTCACAGAATACCAGCGTGAAGTAGAGGTTTACCTTTGCGTTTCGCTTGGTGAGTGCAGGTGGCCGGAGGCCCTTTATACTGGAAATGAGGCATTCCATCTTAGTCCTCACGGGTGAAAACGCATCTACGTTTTGATTTGGAATAGAGGATAGATGTAGATGTCTATGGGCCGCAGCAACCACTTACCATCAGGTGGACTGTGTGCTCGTTTGTCACCCTTATCCTATAAAAGAAAAAAAACTAGTCAAAATTTCTTAATATTGTCACTCAATCACAGATCGATCATCAAAACTCTAAGGCATTTCTAGCAATCATAGAAGCTTCGAATTTGGAATACAATTATTGTTTAGTATATAAATCAAGAAAAAACTAAAATATTTTGCAATTTTAGTCCAGTTTTCGAGATACACCAACTGCATAAATATCTTTGCAATCCCATATAAATATATAGGATTACAAATTTACATTTGCGGTTAATAAACCAATGAATATATGTATAATATAATGGAATAATAAAAGAAGATAGGTACCTGGATGTACCTGGATCTAAAAAAAGAAATGAGATACCATCAAAAACATAACTTGTAAAAAAACCAAGTCTCGCAACTCAGTTCTACCGTATAAAGTTGTGAGATCCATGTAATACCAAGTCGGGTAGTTTATTCAGTCTCTACTTAAGGGTCCTTCTGTCTTAAGTTATTACGTAATTACCTAACCTAACAACATCTTATAGTGACCATATTTCCGTTATAATCTTGTATGTTTTAAATAAATAAATTGATTTGGCAATCGCACTAAACAATCTAATTTAATATAATATGTGTTACTTGAGTGATAAATTGTGTTTTCATGCGATGGCTAATATTTAAAGAAAGGAGCCACGAAAACTAATAATACTGCTATGTTAACTATCGCTCACCACAAATACGCACTCACCAAGCGAAACGCAGATACAATAGAGGCATAACATAATATATGGAACAATGTATCAATTTCCATCATATATTTACAGCTACAATAAATAACAAAAACCAAGTGTGCAGTTCACACGCGATAAAAGTGACACATTCAAATGAAATGAAATATAAAACAAAAACATTTCATAGCAAATGATTTATTTAGTTAAATAATTTTCAACCACCAGTGTGGTATAAAATATAAGACAAAACTCTAATTTTATAGCAAATAAATGCAACAATCCTTATTTTTAGACAAATAAAGCCTAAATTGTATTGCACTTATTCAAAATATTTTTTTTTCAGAATTATTTTGTAATAGCGATGTCTACTTCACTTTTTCTGACTCTATGGGTAAAATAATGTTATCGAACAAAATTAAATAAACTTATTTATATGGCAATATAATTAATTTGTATTTTTTATTCTTAATTTTAGCAGTTTAATGTTATATTAACCATTTTTAAAGCAACACATACACAGGATACTGAGATAATAGTAAACACTTTATACTGAACTGGCTGTTCTCCGCGATATTATCCGCGTATATCCACGCGTCTAAGCCGCGTGACTTGACACCTCGCTTACGTTACAGAGGCGTTCACAGTTGGTTTCTTTCGATTATCATCGGCTGGCTAGGCGTCGTTCGCGCGTCCAGACTGAAGTTGAATTATTTTAACTTTTCATTATCTCCTAAATTATGCGTCCAAATAACATGCTATAAAGAGTAAAGTTTATATTCATGAAATTGGCTTCACGATGGAGTAACTTTCATTCTTAAGAATTAATTATGCCATGCCTAATAGTAACGCTCATAAATTACTTTCTTATTTTCAATATTTTTGTCACTAAATAACTTATTGTGGCTTCTGTATAAGAAATAGGCCTAAGGTATCGCGCATTTTTTTAGATGAAGGAAAGATCTATATTTCTGTAGAACATACATACACGTAGAACTTAGTATTAACATATTACTAACCATAACGCCAGCGCACGTGGGTAAAGCATTTCAGGAGCCCCTTTTCTTCGGACCGCTTAACTAACATCAATATATAAGGCTAACTGAATGATGTAGCTTAATGCTAGTACGAGGCTTATATATTATGCCTATATATTTCTCGTGAATTTGCCTGTCATATACAAAAAGAATTTACCAAATCGGACTAGTAGTTTCAGAGATGAGCATGTTTAAACAAACAAAAAATCTCTTACGCTTTATTATATTAAGTATAGATTATAACTCGTTCTATCGTAGGCCTATTCTATAGATTTATAAATTTGTCTCTATTTAGTGTCAATTTTTCATTTCATTGAGTTACAAATCACAACGATGATAAAGAAATTTTCACTTCATAAATTTCGTTTATTTTTCAAATAATCATATAATTTAGGCTTAATCAAGGAGCTGGCAATTTTCAACTCTCTAGAGTCTAGACTGTTTTATAACATATTGATATGAGGTCATACATCCATCCAATACAGTCTGTCAAAATTCTACAGCAGAACCTAGGCCTACCCCATAGACTGCTTCATATACAGTTGGCTCGCTAGGCGAGCGGGTTGGCAACCGCAGCTTCTTATTGTTCTGACTTCTTATCAGGAAGATGTTGCTGACCATCTCCTCTTTCAGTTTCTCTCCGTCGTAGAAATATTATGACCAATTAGTAACAATCCACTTACTGAGGTAATTAAAGCTCACTATTGAAGTGACTAATGTCTAACAGCAGATCGTATCAGGATTGCTATAAAATAGTGTAACTATCTAAAATTTTTATCCACCAGGTTACCTTTAATCGAGTGCAATTAAGACTAGACTAAAACCAGACGTCTAAATATTGCTAATTAATGGAATTTCGAAGGTATAAACCGCAATTACTAAATTATAAGTATTTTATTAATCACAATAATAACAGAATATTAATTTATGACGACATGGATTGAAACTTAGTTTTAATGACTATTTTTTTTTTGAAAAATTGGAACGTGTTCACTACGGCAGGAAAATTTGTAAAGTTTTGTAGTTAAATGGATTAAGGCGTTGACAATCTTTACAATAGATTACTTTTCTGACTCATCTTGACATTCGCTTTTAAAAGCCATAGCATTTGGAAAATCATTTAATGGTTATGCTTATATTCGCTTGCGTTATTACTAACATTTATGTGCATTAAATATTTAAAAAAATTGTACAATTTTTATAATTTATTTTTGCTATAATGCTATCTTTCTCGCTTTTTCTTCACGCTTTGCTTATATTTTTACAACTTATGTTTTATGTTAAAAATATTTTAGAATAATAATTTTATAATAATCTTTTAATATTACATATTATATTCCTAAACATAACTGATATTTCTGATGACGAAAAATGCAGTACGACTGGTTGATTTGGTCGGGAAAACACCACGAGCTTACAGAAAGCCAGCGGAGCAGAACAATTGAGATTTGAAAGAGCCATGCTACAGCTATATTAGTAGTATAGTTGTGGCACGAATAGGTCGGCTTGACCGGGGAAGGACCACGCTCTTACAGAATACCAGCGTAAAATAGCAGCTTAACACTGCTGTGTTTCGTGTGGTGAGTGTAGAGAACCAGAGACTCTTTTTACTGGAAACGAGGCATTCCATCTTAGTCCTCACGGGTGACAACACATCTGCATTTTGATTCGCAATCGAGGATAGATGTAGATGTATATGGGCCATATTAACCACTTACCATCAGGTAGACTGTGTGCTCGTTTGTCACCCTATCCTATAAAAAAAATGTTGAAATATTAAAACCAAGGTACCTTTTACAGGTAACGAAGCATTCCATCTAAATACTCGGAGTGATGACGTCTCTTCTTTTTGATTCTCAATTGAGGATAAATGTAAGCCTCTGTTGATAATTTAACACCATGTAGACTGTGTGCTTCTTTGCTTTTACTTACAATAAAAATTAGTTCCTAATTTTTTTAGTACAGACTATCAAAATCTAATACCAAACCCTCTACCAAATGCCCCCCTTGCATATTCCTCATAAAGTGGTATTTGCCATAGTTGCCACGCATGGCAGGCGCGTTGAAGGAAGGAAGATTCTGCTGTCCATTTCCTGTACCGTTTCCCTCTGTCGCCTCTTACGACACCCATGGATTGATATGGGGTTGTGGATTCTATTGAGCAGCTACCAGACGGCTGTATAAATATACGAACTGAAAATCATACATTTGTAAATATATCCGTAAAACGAAATAATTTCATACACGTCTTTTACCATATTTCCGCAGTTAGATAATATCTAAATAGTTTAAACATTAGCGTCTAAGCAAGAAAGTCAAAATTTTACGTATGATTTTTATTATTGAAGTTTTTACAGAGCTCTATAGAATTAGTATGTTAGAACTACGTATCACTAGTCATGTTACGTAATCGTTATGTCAATATCACGTAATTAAAATTTTGTTTATTGCTTTTAGACGTATACAGAATAATGTATTTTAAATTGCCTGAACGTGCAACGGCACTAAAAGATAATTGATATCGCTATTGAGGTGCAATAAAGAACAAATATCAACAATTATGGAAAACAAAATTGCTTGCTGGCCGAGCCGGGCATGTTTTTCTTTATATATCGTATATACCGTCATTGTGAAAGGTTTGAATTATTCATTAAGTTAAAATAATTCAGGAACCCTGACCCGCCCCTGCTTCGCCTGGGTTTAGGTTTAGCAAATCCGAAAATTTCGAAAATCGAAAATTTTCTGGCAAAATTCGATCCTGACATGTACCACTTTCGCTTATTTTATAGTTAGTAGCTATTGTAGGCGTTTCATTCGTGGTACTCTTGGTTTATGCGGGTGACCATCAGGATAGTTTTGGGCAGAAGTGGTTTACGGGAGAGTTCGTTACTTACTAAATGATGGAAAGGGAGCTATGACCATTTTGTATGGACCTGGCATGTGAATGTTTTAATGTATTGTATTGAAAATCAAAAAGAGTTTAAATTTTTTTTTTGAATAACACTCGCTATAAGTCTGCTTGGAAAGTAAGTCCTTCAGCTACCATTGTCTTATTTCGGCTCATTTTAGGGTTCCGTAGCCAAATGGCAAAAGACGGAACCCTTATGGATTCGTCATGTCTGTCTGTCTGTCTGTCTGCCACTATATGTATGTATGTCATAGCCACTATTTTCCGAAACTATAAGAACTATGCTGATGAAACTTGGTATGTAGATGTATTCTATGAACTGCATTAAGATTTGTGTGTCTTCCCCCCCCCCCCCCCTGTAACTTCTTAAATAAGAGAATAATAAAACTAAAAAAAATATATGATGTACATTACTATGTAAACTTCCACCGAAAATTGGTTTCAACGAGATCTCGTAAGTAGATTTTTTTTTAATACGTCATAAATCGTAAACCGCAATTTACCTTTCATTCAATCAAGTAAACTAAAAAAAATAAACTATTATTAAAACATCGATTAAAGTTACAACGAAGTACAAGAACGTTTATTTTATGTTACTTGCTGATACGGAACACTTCATGGGCGAGTCCGACTCGCACTTGACCGCTTTTTAGTTGTTATAACAGTCAAACCTAACTCTAACTCACTTAATTTATTTATTTATTTATTTAAAATTTTATGCACAAAAGAAAAATCGTACATATGGCGGACATAATGCCTTAAGGCATTTTCTCTCAGTCAACCATTAGGCTAAGCAGAGATAAACATGGGAGGTAGTGCAGCATAAGTAAACTAATAATGATCTTAATCTGCTCATAGTATCGAGAAGACCCCTACAAAGTTTACCTATTGTTACGGGCAACTACGTAACGCTTCATCTACACTGTGCGTGGCCCGATACGAACTTGGCCGGGTTTTTTTTAGAAAGAATCGACCGTACACTATTTTTAAATTTATGTTACGTGACTTTTGTTTTAGGTTTATATGCTTCACTCTCTTATTTCATACATAGTTGCCATTTTTTTTAATAATAATTAGTTTTTTGCAAGGCACCA
This sequence comes from Parnassius glacialis, assembly GCA_033319125.1. NCBI lineage: Eukaryota > Metazoa > Arthropoda > Insecta > Lepidoptera > Papilionidae > Parnassius > Parnassius glacialis. The sequence goes on along the minus strand of JAVANC010000019.1, from coordinate 9,486,205 downwards.
GATACCGCATTGCTGCGGCAGAGAAAAACAACGAGTTATTGTGGCAAATTTAAAAAGAAATAATTTTCGAAATTTCATTTTATATTTGGAAGATTTTAATTAGGATTTATATTATAATCATATAAATTGAATGACCTATAACTTTCAAATAGTTTGTCGGTACGATACGCGCGCCGCCTTTTTCTTTTATTTATAGGAGAGGGGGCAAACGGGCATGCCACATGCTCGTTTGCCCCCTCTGATAACTGATCGTAAGTGACTACCGCCGCCCAAGAACAACTGCAACGCCAGGGGAACCAGGGGAATTGCAGATGCGCTGCCGGCCTTTTAAAAATGAGTGAGCTCCTTTCTTTAAAGTCCGTAAGTCGTAAAAAAGTAATCGATTCAATACGGAAGTTGTGCGAGGAAGAAAAAAAATCTTCTAAATCGCACAGTGGTGGACCGCCAATCATCCAGATGCTGTGGATGGTATCGGGAGTTCTACCTAGATGTGCGTTCGTGAAATGTGGCGGCTGGGATTAATCCGAACAATTCCTCAGTGCATTCCCCGTGGTAAACGCGAAAGAAAATGCAAAGTGGTGCAACATTTCTTCGCAGTGCCAATGAATGAAGCCGATCGGAAAGGACTCGGTTGTCGACGATTCGAGCCGCTTTGCGCTGGATGCGGTCAAGTGGAAGCAGCTGGCACTGGGAAGCCCCTACCCAGAGATGGCAACAGAATTCCATGTGAGGACGAACCTGCGCCTTGTAAAGTTGCAGAAGGTGTGCCGGCATGAAATACTGTCCGGCTCTGCTGAGCACGCCAATCTTTTTAGAAGCCAAGTTGGCCTTCTCTTCCAAGTGACCACGAAACTACACGTCACTCGACTCCGAGGATTCCGATACGGGATGAGGTAAGAAGGGGAGTGCCTTGAAACTGAGGAGGTACGACAAAGGGTTTCTTTTTATCGGAAAACGCTCAAACTTGTGTCTTCTGAGGATTAAACTGAACTACATTTAGTCGTCCCCAATCCGAAACTTTGTTCAGCAAAGACTCGACTTCAAACACAAATTTCTTCCGGTACTCGGCGACGTTTTCCCGAGAAATATTGGCACAGCCGGTGTATAGAGCATCACCAGTGCTGTCATCTACATGGCAATTAATGTTACCGGTTAGCAACATATCATTGATATGCTAAAGAAACAGCGTTGGTGATAGCACACAGCCTTGTGGAATACCAGCGTTAATAGGCTTGTAGTCGTATCGTGCACCGTCTACAACAACCTTGATACTCCGATCTGCAAGAAATCTGGTGATCCGATTGCACAATTTCTCGGGAAGCCCATAGGAAGGGGGCTTCGAAAGAAGCGCTTTGTGCTTAACCCAATCGAAGGCCTTCGCAATGTCCAAACTAACGGCCAACGTCTCCCCTTTGGACTCTACTGCCTCCGCCCATCCATGAGTCAGGAGACCAGAAGATCACTAGCTGATCGACCCCAACGAAAACCGTATTGGCGGTCACTAATCAGCTGGTGATCCTCAAGGTACCGCATGATATTAATAATGCCGCATGGCAGTTAATAATGGATTCCACTTTTTTGGAGAACAAGGAGGTGATGGCGATAGGCCTGTAGTTGGACCTTCTTTAACTTAATTGTACTTTGCCTATTATTTTCGCGGAAGTACATGTAATATGTTGACAAACTTTTACTACAATCTGATGAACGGTATTATAGCGCATAAAATAAGAACAAACGTTAATTTTTATATATTACTTTATTTATATATTTAATTATTTATTTCTTTGATTGATCAACAGTAATTTTTTAAAGATAATCATAATGTCCTGTTACGACTCTATTGGGACGATATGTGAAGTGGACCGCCACAACACTGTCACAAGTGGGTGTCTAGGCGACCAGAAGAAAACTAATCAGAAAATGGGCAGTGGCGTCTTCCTTATATCGACTTAAAAAAACTGCGGTTGATAACTCACCTGCCAAGCGTGGTAACTAAGGCAAATACCCCCCAATGAGGCAATCTATGTGTATGCTTATGTTCAACAGTGGAATGTCGATAGGCTCTAATGGTATCCGTAAGCACAATGTAATAAATATAATTGTCCTTGTATTGTGTTTGTTGTCTTAAAGTGCACTTTTCTAGCAATTTAAGTAATTAATCAAAAAATCGTAATTGATTGATTTTAAAACTAGTAGAGTTATCTTTTTAATCATCATTACAGCCTTTCATAAGTCCACTGCTGAACATAGGCCTCCCCCAAGAAATGCCATAAAACACGGTCCTGAGCCACCTGCATCCATCGACTTTCTGCATGTCTTTCCAGGTCAGTCACTCCATCTCGTAGGGGGTCGCCCTACACTTCGCCTACCAGTACGAGGCTGCCACTCAAGAACCTTTCTTCCCCATCGGTTGTCGGTTCTTCGACCTCGGCCCACTGCCACTTCAGCTTACTAATCCGTTGGGCTATGTCGGTCACTCTGGTTCTACTGCTCCTCATTTCTAAGTTTATCACGCACAGAAACTCCGAGCATAGCCCTGTCACTTAAATTACTCAACAACTTAGAAAATTTTGATCCATTTTTTCTATTATATTACAAATGTTATTTATCTTTATTATTGCAATATAATCGACTTGTATTTATATGATTTAATACATTATGAATATTTTAAGCAGAGTTTTAATAAATTTAAAAATTTTTAGAGACAATTTATGCGTTTCTAATACTATAATATTCAATATTCCAAATGAATATATTTGAACTTTATGCTTATTATTTGCATTTTAATTGTTTAAAATATAATTTCTAAGACATTTTTAAATGTCTTTATAATGAATTTAATTATAATTTATTAATAATAATTATGAGCCTTTACAATGACAAGTAATATCTATAAACAAAATAATGAACCGTTGTGGCGTCGTAAGGAATGGATTACCCCATTTTGTTTCGTGAGTATAATAAGAAGCAATAATGGGCTCATCAGTCATTTTAATTAAAGACCTTTCGGCTTCCGGAATATTACGGCGGCAAACCCTTCTCGTTTTGCGGCAAGCGTCAAAACATCTCAACCGTCGACGGGCAACTCTTTTACAAGCTTTGACGCTCAAAGGTGCGAAGCGTCTGGTAATTATTTGGTAGGCGGTTTAGGTAAATCCTCTGCTCGTAGACTTTAAAATTTTCTAATATGTAATACGTATAATTGTAACATGACTTTTCTAATATGTGCCGAGCTGCACCGATTTTTTTTACCAAAAGCTTAACCTCTGCGTCTCCTCTTTTTAACAGTGGTAGAGCTAGGCGGCAGCTGTTGCTGTCGCACGGATGGGCCGGCTCGAACCGGGGTGGTACCACGACCTCACAGAATACTAGCGTGAAGTAGAGGTTTACCTCTGCGTTTCGCTTGGTGAGTGCAGGTGGCCGGATGCCCTTTTTACTGGAAATGAGGCATTCCATCCTAGCCCTCACGGGTGAAAACGCAACTGTATTTTGATTTGTAATATAGGATAGATGTAGATGTCTATGAACCGCAGCAAATACTTACCATCAGGTGGACTGTGTGCTCGTTTTTCACCCTTATATTATAAAAAAAACCTCTGGCCCTTAATTAAGCGTATGGGGTCAAGACAATTACAAATTAAAAAAACGTGTTAGTGTGTTTGAAGCGCAATCGTGCTCTTTCTAGCTTCCTAAAACCTCGCGGGGTACGCAAATTAATGCGGCCAGAAAATCAACACATACGCACAAATCTGTACTTTCATGGGGTTTTTTAGCGGAGGTAAGACTTAATTTTTGTGTTTTTACTTAGTTTCGATGCGTATATTGTTATTTATTTTATTAGTATTTGTATATTGTTTAAATGCAATTCAGTTTATCTATTTTTATCTTTATTTTTGTTGATTTTCTTTTCCCGAAAGAGATACTGCAATGGCTGGCGGATATGTTTGACGTTGAGCAAAATGTTGCTAGTTCTGCTAATGCTATCAGTGAATCTGAATGCTGATAAAATTAACACACACATATAGCCGATTCTCTATGGTGAAACTAAATGTTATAAACATTATTTTTTAACCTTTAAACGTGTTCAAATGTAAGGCAAATAAATTAGAAAATTTCAATTAAAATCAAGATTTGCACGACAATAAGCTTCGGGTCCCGCGCCTACGTCACAGTGAACGAGTGAATCGGCCACAGTCGAGTGAGTGCCTGCTGTACTGTCATATATCAGTGGTGTCACTGACAAGATTGGCTACATCTTGAAGCGTGCTTCTATTAAAACATACTTCAAGCCGCCGAAGAAGATTAGTCAGTTTTTACCATCAGTCAAGTGTAATGTTCTTCTGAAGATGCAGGAGTCTACAAGCTTGATTGTGAATGTGGTCTCTCTTATATAGGACAAACTTAAAGATCCATAAAACCCGCGTTAAAGAACACATAACCGATGTGAAGAATTGACACTCCGGGAAGTCTGCAGCCTGTGAACACGTACAGGATCGCCCCGTCACTACATTAGATTTGATAGACCACAAATCCTCGCTAAAGAACACCGATTCCTTCTAAGGATGATTCGCGAGGCTATTGAAATCAAAAAACTTCCTAATTTCAATAGAGACGATGGCTGGGTGCTACCATCTGCTTGGGATCCCATAATTGATACAATTAAATCCCAACCCAAGCATACAATTGCACGACTTCAAGATACTGAAGTTCATACTGCGTAAATCGAAACAAAAATTAATAATTTTTAATCTGGGGGTAGCCGTGGTTAACTATGACGTTGGGACGTCATACACCTCAGTCTACCCCGTGACCATGGGTGCTGTAAAGTGCTTGAAATGTCGGGAATATAAAATAAGTTAATATACGCGATAAAATCCGTAAAATTTGTTTTATTTAAATCAATCAAAATCGCTCTCGCCTTTGTGTGGTGTAGATATTGAACTATATAAGAATACGGCAGAGTGTATACAAATCTGCAATAACGCAAATAATCTGTCAAATATATATATGTTAAAACAGCCTACATCAACCGTCGTGGCAGCAGCCTTCGACACACTTATCAATCACCGGGACTTTCCGGGAATTCCAGTCAAAAGGAAAAAAGGAAGTTACAGTCAAAAGCAAAGAAAATACATCAAAAGTAATTTATTTACGAAAAACATATTTAAGATAACTACTATTATCGTAATTTGAATCCTTAATCCCGGTATATTTGCCATAACAGCACTATACAACGACATATTTGAAATGACTTACACTGAAATGAAGCGCTGTGATAGATCTAACAACGGGATTAACCAGTAAGCCGTGAATGGTATGAAGTACGTATCTCTTTGTAACCGGCACCGCACTTAAATTGTCGACACTGACATCTTCATGCTCTTTAACAATTGAGAGCATTTTTAAATATTTTAAATTTTCACACGTACGTAGAAAAGCTTTTGTTATAAATTATGTTATACTTTTCATTTATTATCTGCTAGCTACCAGCCGTTGTTTCACCTGGTTAGGACGATCTATAAACTTGGCGTTATTTAGATAGATAGTCAACGACGATTTATTTAACGTTTGTCCCAAAAAAAAAATTGCTGGTAAGAGATTCAGATTTATTTAATTGATTTATGATATTTACGAACCACACATTATGAACGAAAAGGCAAATCGTTTAGTTCCATTGCGTGATGTGTCGATGTCCGATGGTAGGCGGAAGCGCAAGAAAACAGAAATCTTAAGTAAGAGGCCGCTACTCAAAATCTTTCATTCCCACCCGTTGTCAGTTCTTGAAACTATATACTTACCCAAGTACATTAAATACCCAAAAGTTTAATAGATATGAGATAAAGAAGTATGTACTTGTTTTAATTAACTTTACCCATTTTAATGCATATTAAATCCAACTAAAATTAATATTCGAAACTGTGACTAACTAAAATTTTATACTTTTAAGAGAGAAGCTATGTAAAACGAATTAGACTGCTATGTAAACTATCTCTCACAACACGTACATTCTTCCTTGTTTGTATATATTATGTAAGGGGAAGGGGGATTACATCAAGTTTGTTTCCAAATAAAAACGTATTATTTCAGTTAGATATAAAATCGAAAAAGTCATGATTTCAGGAAGACGGAGACCTTTTTGTATTGAGAATTTTTATTTAAGGAAAAATATTGTATGTTAAAATTTTAGGGTAAAAGCAAATGGGCCGTAAAACAAAACACTGAATATTTTCCAAGAAATAGAAATATACGAGTAAGAATTCAAAGTACTTAAGTAAATAACAAACTTTACATACATGATTGAAAACTGGCACTGGTCGATAATAAAGTATTTTATTTTTCAATAAAAGTTGAAAAATTTGCATGCCGTGGCAGCCTATAATTAAGATGACGCTTATTCATGTTACTGTGACGACACGCCCCCCCCCCCGCTCTTTTCTTCTATCTCAATATACTTCTATATACTTATACTTGTTTTTCTTTAGAATCTATATCTATAAGATATATAAAAATATCTAATTTACATGACCAGTATATTTTGATCTTTCTAAAGGTTTATATATAGGCCGTTTAATAAATTTATGGCGTGATCGTCTTAGTTAGGACCCTTATTTACGTTGTGTTTGCATAGTAACTTAGTTCTTTTAGGTGTATCTTGGAAGAATGAATATTCACGAGAGCAATCGAAAGCTGTTGGTAGCGTCTTATAAGCTAAAGAACCCCGTTCACGAAGACAGAGCTCAAAAAAGTTAAGAACAATAAATTGTCCCTATTCCACTTGTATCAGGTTCACAACAGTCAATTCAGTATTAATTAATGCCTTCCCGTTTGGAAAAAGCTCACAATATTTATATCAAATACCAGGTACAAGGGCTTCGCCGTCCCACATTTAAAAAAAATGTGGAGGAGGTACACAGCTCCGCACACGCCGTGCACGGTGAGCGTAAACCATTTTAATGCGCTCCCCCCAAAGGCTACGCTAAGTTGGGAACTGGACCGTAGTCCACAGCAAAATAACTGACGAACCAGTAAAAGAGGACTTGGCTCCTTGATAGTGCGTAAGCACAAACATCGACCGAAGTCGCGTGTGTCAATACGTGTAAACGTCATACAGAATACGATCAAATCCAGCCACAGTGAATGTACGTCACACAGGTTAGGCAACAAAAGGCACAATGGCCATAAAAAGCCCTCCATGAACGCCACCATCTGCCAGACCGCCGTTCCTGTAGACGTGATGTAAGTGTAAGGCATCACCACCAATTGCATGGTCAGCACGGCCAATTGGCCGCAGAGCGTGTCATGAGTCTACCGCTCACCTCAAGGGAATGGGGGTCCCACGTTGCGCAGCATTCGGCCGCAGCCTTGAGAGCCTCCTCAGATTCTCCCTCCAGCTACCACCCGCATGAGGTCGACTCATATGCTCCACCAACCAATACAATGGTAGATATAGCCAATAGGCAGTTATAAAATAATAGTAATAATTCGCCATCAGAAATGATTTGTGTCACTGACGTTGAGTATATGCATTTTTCGATCATGTTTGTCTCACCAACCAACAAGTTGCCTTCAATCTTTCAAAGGTGGGAGTTTTATAGAGATATAATTGTTATGTTGTTATATAAAACATCATGGAGGACAGACTGTCTGCAGCCCCGCGATGAAGTGACCCGACTTGGGCAAAGCTACTTAAGTTGTGAGTCAACCCAAGACGCAGGGAGCGCCATTGAGAATAGCGACCCGCCAAACAACCATCGCAGAGAGGCAATGCTGCAGAATGCAACAAGCATCAATACGACTATCGTCGGGCTTACACCATCCCAAGGTCCCTCATACAGTCCCAGCAGACATCACCACCTGCATATCTCCATCGACCAGAACCACAAGATGCGTCAAATTAGGTGCAGCACACCCGCAGATCCATCACAAGACATAATACTGCAAGTAGCAGTAAGCATCAATGCAACTATCATACGGATGGCGCCCCCTCACAACACACCCACATGATCCCTATCGACTTTGGTAAAAAAATTGATAATGTTGTTAACTAAAAATACCACCAATGCATCATACTAGCACGGTACTAAGACGTCAGTAGCCAAAACTCCACGTATCATAGCGCTATTGCACTAAGACATGGAGTTGAGTATGCTTGCTGCACTTAAAAGTACTACCAAACACACTCACCCTAATCCGAAAGATAGCCGACGTATCATAACGCTATGCGCTAAGACGCCGCCCACAAACGGTAGGGGTGTGCGATGTCCACGGGCAAGTCGTATTGCTACAACAAACCCGCTTACCACCGACACTAAGATGATATGTCTAGGACACATCGGTTAGCGAGTCCAAGTTTACCTCGGTCTCGGAGGCTGAGAAGCAACCTACACGCCACTATAATAATCCTTTTCAAGTCCCATTTCTTTCAATATAATGCTTTTACATATTTGAGACCTTCCACATATTTGCTTTATTTCATAGACCATACTATTGTATGTCTTATTCATATGGAACTTCAAGTCATAACTCTGCTATCATAATGCTTATGCATCATAGAGACCTTCTATATTAATGCTTTGGTTCGTTAGACGTTACTATGATAAGTCCTCAATATAGGACTAGTCATTGTGCAACCTTAATACTAGCAGTCGTTCAGCCGACCAACCTATATGTACAACCTTGGGTATGCGTCTCCGGCAACGCCCCCATATAAAGAAACATTACAAGAACACGTTTATCAACTTAAGAAAATTTTGATCCATTTTTTCTATTATATTACAAATGTTATTTATTTTTATTATTGCAATATAATCGACTTGTATTTATATGATTTAATAAATTTAGAGATTTTTAGAGACAAATGATGCGTTCACTGTACTATAATATTCAATATTCCAAATGAACATATTTGAACTTTATACTTATTATTTACATTTTAATTGTTTAAATTATAATTTCTAAGACATTCTTAAATGTCTTTATAATTTATTTAATTATTATTTATTTATAATAATTATGAGGCGTCTCATTACCTTTAAATCCATGTATTAGTGTTCGTCTTGCTGGTTGTCCTTTTAAATAAATAAATAAAAAATAAATTATTTTTAATTAATTTTATCACTTTAGTAAAAATACTGGGCTGAATATTAAACGTTAAACGAAGAAACTTAGCTCCTTCCAGATTAAGAAATTTAATGAAATTATTAATGTCCTCTTTGAACTTGTTCAAATAAGGTAACATTTTCCTAATGACATCGCATTCTGCGATAAATTTCATAAAAACTTTTCTATATAAATTATTTAAACTGAAATGAATCGTCTAATTTATTAATCACCATCAACGTAAGAAACAATATTGGTTATGATGACAAGTAACCTCTATAAATAAAATAATGAACCGTTGTGGTGTCGTAAGGAATTAATTTCTCGTCCCGTGGATATAATAAGAAGCAATAATGGGGTCATCAGTAATTTTAATTAAAGACCTTTTGGCTTCCGGAATATTACGGAGGTAAAACCTTCTCGTTTTGCGGCAAGCGTCAAAGCATCTAGAGGCGCGACGGGAATCTCTTTTTGATTTAGCTTTTTCTTAGTGAACTCACTACTACTACTACTACTACTACTACTCACTACACTAGAAAAATGTTGTAAAATAGAATAAGTAGACATCCCCTGACAGTGGATTAAATAAAAATACAAACTCTTATAATATTATAATATGCATATACATTCTAAGATGATTAAACAAATAAACTTACAATATTCATTTGTATATATGTGAAGGACGTATACATTTCATATTTCAAGTTTTTTCACATAAACGTGCACAAGTTTGTACTAAGTTAGTGACTGTCATTAATTTAATAAAACATACAACAAAAGTAAACATCTTTAGTAAGTCTAATTTGATTTTAACAAGCCACTTAGTTGCAGTTCCAGCCGTAGAATCCCGTTTTATTTTCTCAAGCACCATAAAATGTGCTTCATGTTTATTTTACTTTTCTGTTTCTGAAAAAAAATGGAATTTAATTTTTTTTGACCCTCCTTAAAGTAGCTATGGCGAAACCAAAAATTATTAACATTAGAAAACCGTTATAGTAACACTATACAACGGAAATGGGTCAGAGCAGAACTTTGATAATAACCGAGCTTGCTTTACATTTTCGGAAAACTGTATTCAACTTTATCCAGTTGTTAATTGAAAGATTTATGAAGAAAACTAGTTATATAATTTGTTTTCCGTCAGCTATTTAGAAAGGATAATGTATCTAAATATAATCGGATATTATCAATGCGCCCGATCATAGAGAAGTTTTCCGCCAAAAACCAGAAGATTTTCTTTACATTTTTGGACTAGGAGGACTATGACAGAGTGTAAATGGTCGTTTTATTATCAACGTTGATCTTGTTGGGATTGAGGGAGAGATGAAAGGCTTATACAGGCTGTAAGATATCTTTGTAATGCTTTTCAAATGCTACTGACACTATAGCCACACCAAATGCGACAAGCACAAACAGGATAACGAATGGGGCGCGTCGTGTCCGCCTACAGACTCAAGCACAGACCACGTACATACCGATCATCGATCCACACGAGCTAAGCAGTCAGAGGCAGGGGTACCCACACCCCTATTCGAAAATCCGCATAGGTTAACAGCGCTAACATCAAACAGGTTTTTGTGGCCAACTTGTGCCTGTTTAATATCTTTATGGACAGTTGGTTAGAAGATTTGAAAATCTAAGAGGACAGTTAGAAATGGATTAGTTAGCCGTCAAATTTCTTTGACATGACAAAGATCAAATCATCTTTGGTATTCAAGTTGAAAATTATGGTTACATTATTAATAAGAAAGTCATTATAGGATAAGAAATGAAAGTAAATGCAAATAATAAGAAAGTATTAGGTTTTAAAGTGGAAGTAAAGTTAACAGTGGTAGAGCCATGCGGCGACTTTTGCTGTCGCACGGATGGGCCGGCTCGAACCGGGGTGGTACCACGACCTCACAGAATACCAGCGTGAAGTAGAGGTTTACTTCTGCGTTTCGCTTGGTGAGTGCAGGTGGCCGGAGGCCCTTTTTACTGGAAATGAGGCATTCCATCTTAGTCCTCACGGGTGACAACGCATCTACATTTTGATTAGAATAGATGTAGATGTCTATGGGCCGCGGCAACCACTTACCATCAGGTGGACTGTGTGCTCGTTTGTCACCCTTATCCTATAAAAAAAATCAAAGGACGCGTTTATGTATGAAAGTTTCTGTATGTACTTAGCAGGGATGGTAGACATGATAAAGACATAAAACGAAGATTGAATTTACAATAATGTCTAGTCTCTAACTGAAGGAATGGTGGTGAATGTTAGATGTGGCAGAAAAATGAGAGTATAGTTAATGCTGTAGAAATGTGGTATTAGGGGTGGCTCTGTACGACAGGGGAAAAAGTTTAATTAGAGAAAAGTATCGTTTTCAATATATTCTGATGAAGACATTAATATATATAGAAATAATAGAAATAATGAATAAGGAAACTATGACAAAGCATATTATTACTACCAGCAACATAAATAACATTGATATACCATAAAGGAATCCGTATTATTAGATATTATTTTGGAAGTTACTCGTTAAAAATAATAAAACTGTGAGAGCGGATGTTAAACTTGCTCTCTTTCTTACGCAATTAATCATTATCAGCAACAACGTACTGGATTATATTTCAGTATAGATCCATTACAGTCCCACGTACCGTTATATGTTACCGTAACAATCACACAGTAGTGTAACGTGATAAACGTAATGAAATGATAAAAAGTATGCAAACCAACAGCAACACTACCATCTCAATGATAAACAGGGTAGCCTCTCAGCACCACGATCTCACGATCCTTGCCTACACAAGAAGAATGATTACAACGAATAGAACCACGATATTGTCATTCTACGAGTCTTAGCACTCGTAGAATGACTTAGGCAGAATCTCTTGCTCATGACACCTACAGTGAACTTTATACTGTACAAACGAGTGGGAATTTCTTGATATATTAATTGTACCCTCATTTGTTCGTATTTTCTTTTATTTTTACCCACATTCTTAACAGTGATGTAGGTGTTGATTTATATACTAGTATAATTTGAGTTTAGTTGGTCTGGAAATGAGCATACCTAATAAAAACGCTCTTTCAAATAAAACGTTTAAGAGGAATTGTAGAGTAATACCAGTAATACCGTACAAAGTGGTTAGAGGGTGCGTGTTCTGGCAAAAAAAAATGTCGATCCATTTGAATCTTGAGTGAAATTGTGATTTAAGGTCAAACTTGCGCAAGCCAAAAGCATAGCGTATGCATGATATTATATTGTTTAAATTGAATGTATGTATAGTATTTATTGTATTTTTGTAGACTAATGATTACATAGTCCACCTGATGGTAAGTGGATCCTGTGGCCCATAAACATCTATATTTATCCTCGATCAAGTATCAAAATGCATCTAATATGGAATGCCTCGTTTCGAGTATAAAGAGTCTCCGGTTCTCTACACCCAATACGAAACACTGTAGTGTTATACTACTTACATTTCATTGTACACTAATTCTCCATTCTGTTTTGATATTCTGCATTCATGTTTTGCATCACTTTATACTATTTCTCCATTCTGTTCTTGATTTTCTGCATTCATGTTTTGCATCACTTTATACTATTTTTCCATTCTGTTTTTGATTCTCTGCATTTATATTTTGCATCACCTTTATTTATATAGGATCCTGTAACGTTTTTACACAATAACATATCATTTTACTGCGTATTTTCACACTATTTAGTACTTTTAAACTAGCTGTCAACGAAGCCTTACCTTTTTTTGGTCTTTTATTGAATTCTCTGTAACTCTACAATTTCAGGCTTCGGTGCGCTGTCGCGCATCAGTTTTTCCTATTTGAATAATATCTCATTTCTTACTTAAAGGTAAAGATTTTCCAATTATATTCCTAAAAACCAAAAATTTTATATTTGATAACCATTGTTTTTATAGTTGTCATGGTAACTTTTATTCAAATTCGTCTCTGGTTTGATGTTCTTTCTTCATAAATACTTTTTGGCTGTAGGTCATTTACAATAAATTTCCTTTTAATTTAAATAATTTTTCCGTTCTCTCTAGAAAGATATAAAAGCCGAACAATCGGTGAAGAAATTCAGTCTTGCTTCAGTTCTCGTATCGGAAGCATCTTCTAAAGGCCTTATCCCGGGGCCGCTCAGCCCCGGGATCCTGCAAGCCTCTATCCTGCCTGAAGCCACTGGACTCTACGATCCGTTGCTCTGCCTGAAGTCGCCGGATCCTACAAAACGTTGCTCTGCCTGAAGTCGCCGGATCCTACAAAACGTTGCTCTGCCTGAAGTCGCCGAGATCCCACAAGTCTCTACTCTACCTGGAGTCGCCGGAACCTACAAACCTCTGTTCCGCCCGAAATCACCGGAACCTACAAACCTCTGTCCCGCCTGCAGTCACCGGATCCTGCAGGCCACTGCGCTGTCTGAAGTCGCTGAGGATCCTGCAAGCTCCTGTCTGGGCTGAAGTCGCCGATCCTGCAATCGCCGCATTCACCTGAGGTCGTCGCCTAGAGACGCCCACGCCTACCCACCTACGCCGTGCGTGCTCGTTCCAGGCGCTGAGAGCACGCTTGGGATCTTCGGACTCAGCTACGACATAAATCTTTTTTTTATTACCTTTTTTTTAAATATAGTTTGTAAATCACATCATCCATCATCTTCATATTTCATTTTTTTTATAAAATTGTAAATACTCTTTTAAAAACTTAAATATATTATTGTCTTGGTCTATTTGGTTGTTTTGCTGATCGTAGGTTAGGTTTTCCTTCTCTTTTAATTGTCGCTTCACGACAGTTTGGCGCCCAACGTAAAAGTCCTCTTTCTCTCTTAATTCTTCACCTTTACTGCGCCTTGTCTAGTTCCTTTTGATTTAATTGCTTTCCCTTTTGTTCTTAACTTACTATTCATCATTCATTTACACATCCTTTTCATACCTTCAAAATTCTAAAACAAAACTTATTCTAGTTTTTCAACTTATTTGGATTATATTTAGGCCTACAAATAACACTTCATTTACATTCATCACTCTAAGTTACATTCATCACTATAATATTTTTTATTCTAGATAACTTAGAGGTACGATTTTAAATAATATTTTTATTTCTTAAACTTAACTTTACACGTAATTATAACAATGAAAAGGGTTATTAAGTACGAATTCCTTAACAAGGCCGAACTTGAATACGAAGTGAAGATTAGATGTGAGGAACCAGCTAATACTGTTTTGCTTCTAAAAAAACAAGTTTTACGTTTAGTTGCGAATTCTCACCCTGAAGATATTCTGACTTCTCCAATTCCGATCGAGGATGACTTGTCTCAAATTGATTCTACATTGACCTATCTGGACTGTAAAATTAAAAAATTTTTACAAGGTGAAACCAAATATTTACGACTAATAGAAACTTTTATTAACCATGTTTTTTACAGATTAGAGCGAATAGATACTGACTTATATCCAGACTTTAAAGCTAATTTCGAGACTTTGAAGATGAAATATGACGCTATGGCTAAACAATTCGAATCCTTGACTCCACCTTCAACTGAAAATGACGTTCCATCACTTGACCCTCTTGTTGACCCGACTGTTACGGTTGACCCGACTGTCACGGAACTCGTTCTTGTTTCTCAAACTTCTATTCAGGTCCATACCCCGTATCCTCCACCACCACCTCAATCTTTTTCTCCAACCAACGTCTTCAAAGATCTGAAAAGACACACCTTCAATGGTAAAAGCTGTCCAAGATCCTTTCTTCAAAAACTGGAAGAATACTGTATAGCTCGTGGCTTGTCCAAAGACTTGTTGATTTCACAAGCGTTTGAAATTTTCACTGACAATGCTCTTCATTGGTTCAGATTTAAATATAATCAGAATCCAAACTTAACGTGGAACGAACTTTCTTCATTATTAATCAAAGACTTTGGTGGTTTTGATTATGATCACAAACTTTTAGAAGCGATTAGGAATCGAACTCAAGGTCGAGATGAACCTATTGTCATCTATATTTCCATCATGTCTGGAATGTTTTCTCGTCTTTCGAAGAAACTTTCTGAAACAGAACAATTGGAGATTATTTTGAGGAATATTCGCCCATGTTATTCTGTCTTCGTAGCTCTAAAAGACATTGACTCTATCGACTCTCTTTTGGCTACTTGCCAAAACTATGAAAAATTCCTAGACAGAGACAAACAATTTAAAGAACCAAATGTACAACAAAGTCCTCTTATTTCTGAATTCAACTACAAGCATTCCACTTCAAGTTCAGTTGACTCTTCAGATTTTTCTAATAACTCAAGACCTTCTCCTTCCCTCATGAATAAATTCACTTCATCCTACAAATACCCTTCTAGGCAAGTTAATAGTCTCTCTCAAACCAAAGCTCCTCAAGAAAGCTCCTTTTGTGTTCGCTGTCGTAAACAAGGTCATTCTTTAAACACCTGTACTCAACCACGATTCGTGATTTGTTTCAAATGTGGTCTTAAAGGTTTTAAAACTGCAGATTGCCCTACTTGTTCTCCCAAACCTAATACTAGTTCAAAAAACTAACTACTGACTTGAAAAGTAACTTAAACTTTGATAACGACGATTGGACTAATTGGATTAAAACAATTCAAAACTTCTTTTCTTGTTACAAAATCTCTTCTACACTCTACTCCAAGGAACAAGATCTTAATCGTCCATTCGTTAATGTCAAAATTTATAACTTAACTTTATCTGGTTTACTAGATTCTGGCAGTTCAGTAACTATTCTGGGTAATAATTCTCATTTGGAAATTCTTAAACTGGGCTGCAAACTTTTCAAGTCAGATCTTATTACTGTCTCTACTGCTAATAATCAAAAAATTAATTCCTTGGGTTATTTTGACTTACCTGTTCATTTTAATAATCAAACTCATTTAATTAAAGCTTATGTTTTCCCTGAAATATTTCCTTCGCTAATATTAGGTATTGACTTTTGGAGAAAATTTAATCTTTTACCTAGTGTTTTATCTTCTCTTAACTTTACAGAATCTAAATGTTCTGCTATCGAAACTAATGATACTAAAGTTTTACCTTATGAGCATTTAACTCCTAACCAAAAGAACATCGCTAACGACATCATCCAACGCTTCAAAACAATTTCTTTTGAGGAAAAAGGTATCCTGGGAAGCACACATCTAATCACCCACAAGATTGATACTGGTGATTCTCTTCCAATCAAACAAAGATGTTATAGACTGTCTCCTGAAAAACAAAAGGCGTTAGTTAATGAAGTTGACAAGATGCTGGGATGGAAGGTCATTGAACAATGCGAAAGTCCTTGGTTATCTCCAGTTCTCATCACTCCGAAGAAGAATGGTGAATGGCGTTTCTGTGTTGACAGCAGGAAGCTTAACTCAATTACACGTCGTGATGCTTATAAGTTGCCACTAATAAGCGAAATTTTGGACAACCTGAAGAATGCCAAATACTTATCAAGCATTGACATTGCAAAAGCATTTTGGGAAATTCCCTTGAATCCTGCGGATAAAGATAAAACTGCCTTTTATGTACCAGGAAGAGGTATGTTTAGATTTAAAGTAATGCCTTTTGGCCTCACCAACTCACCTGCAACTCTACAAAGATTAATGGATATGCTGTTTACTCCTGAATTTGAGAACAAGGTATTTTGCTATCTGGACGACATTGTTATTATTAGTGAGACTTTTGATGAACACATATCGCTTCTCATGAAAGTTCATGAAAAACTATCATATGCCAATCTAACTATTAACTTTGAGAAGAGTCAATTCTTCAAGAAAGAACTGAAATACCTTGGTTTTCTTGTGGACGAGTATGGTTTACGTGCAGATCCAGATAAAATAAAAGCTATTTTAGAATATCCTGTACCTACTTGCAGAAAAGAAGTACGAAGATTCATAGGCACCTGCAGCTGGTTCAGAAGATTCATTCCAAACTTTAGCACTATTGCCTCTCCACTTAACCAACTAACCTGTTCCGGGAAGAACGCTCCTAAATTTTTATGGAATACACAAGCTGCAGCTGCTTTCCAGACACTTAAAGAAGCCTTGGTAACTGCTCCTGTCCTTGCTTGCCCTAACTTCGAACTACCCTTCTCTGTACATTGTGATGCATCAAATTATGGCATAGGAGCAATGCTTACCCAACAACAAGATGATAAAGAAGTCGTGATTGCTTACACGAGTAAAGCACTAAATAAAAATCAACGGAACTACTCAACTACTGAAAGAGAAACATTGGCTGTAATAACTGCATTAGAGCATTGGCGATGTTACCTAGACAATGGTAAAGAATTTACAATATATACTGATCATGCTGCGCTTAAATGGTTTCAGAATTTATCAAACCCATCAGGAAGACTTGCTCGCTGGACTTTACGCTTATCATGCTTTAACTTTGTCATAAAACATAAAAAAGGAAAGGATAACGTTGTTCCAGATTTATTATCAAGACATAAAAATCAAGAACGTCCTAATACACGAGAAACTTCACCTCAAGGCGTACATCCCATTACGATTGAAGAACCACCTGATCGTAGACTTGAACACTACAACAAAATTTTTCTCGGATGTTCCAACAATCCAGACGCATATCCCAACTACACTATCAGGGATAACAAACTTTACCGCTGTATCCATTCTCCCGATCGTCTAAACGATGACTTTATTTGGAAAGAAGTTCCACTACCTCAAGATAGACACGCACTTATTGAAGCTAACCATGGTTCCCCTTCAGAACTCCATCTTGGTATCTTCAAAACATTCAAGAAAATATCATTAAAATACTATTGGCCTGGTATGTTTAAGGACATTGCTGAATTAATCTCGACTTGTGAAACCTGCTTAACCTACAAACACCCTAATCATTCTCCCTATGGTCTTATGGGTAAACCCAAACTTTGCTCCAGACCTTTTCAAACTATATCCTTAGATCTTATGGGTCCATTGCCAATGACTCGAAGACGAAATCAGTATATTCTAGTGATTAACTGCAATTTTACTAAATATACTATGATTTTTCCCCTTAAACGTGCTACTTCAGCTAATATTATTAATGTTTTGGAAAATTCAGTTTTTCTAGTTCATGGCATTCCTCAAACTATTATAATGGACAACGCTGTTCAATTTCAGTCGCGAGAATTCCACTCATTTTTAAATTCTTATAATGTTCCTTGTATTTTTCACACAGCTTTATATTGTCCTCAGGTTAATCCTACGGAGAAGTTTAATAGCACAATTATTACAGCTCTAGCATCTCTAGTAGGAGACGATCATAGATCCTGGGACAACCATCTTGCTAAGATTCAGTACGCAATGAACAGCGCTACAAATGTAGCTACTGGTTTTACTCCAAATTTTTTAGTCTTTGGTAGGGAAACAATACCTTGTGGTTCCTTCTATACTCCAACTCAGAACCTCGAGGAATTGGTATTTATGCCTCGTGATATTTACGCGTCTAATGCTGGTCTCCTCTCATCTATATTTCACAAAATTCAAACTAAACTTCACATAGCTCACGCTAAAAATAGCGCTCGCTATGATCTTCGTCGGTCTTTTAAAGAATTCAATGTGGGAGACACTGTTTGGCGTAAAAACCATGTTTTAAGCGATGCCGGCGCATACTTTAATGCTAAACTTGCCCCTAAGTTCATCAAGTGCAAAGTGATAGCTAAACTGTCACCACTAGTCTATGTGCTTGAAGACCCTAATGGAGTTAGAGGCAAGTGGCACATTAAAGATGTAAAATCATAAATTTTCTTAACTTTTATTTACTATTAATTTGTATATATGTATAAATATCACCATCATTTTCACCTTATTATTTTTATTTCTTTTAATTTGTTTGTTTGTTTGATGATCCAGTGTTCTTCAACACATCTTACTTTAGGACCTCGAACTTTCGTTGGTTAATCGTCACTTTTTATTTTTATTTCAGACACATCTCGTTGGTGATGTTGCTGATCTCTGGCTTTGAGCCCTACCGCTCTGGCCGTTCTTAATCTTTACTTAAGTCATAGCGACTAAAGCTTACTTGAGGTATTTCTTTACCTTTATCTTCACTTGGGAGCAGCTGACTACTCCCTTAATTTTTATCTTCACTTAGGAGCGGTTGACAACTCCTTAAATAAGCCTGAATGTCCTTTTGAAAACACACTTCTAAGAGTGGTGTTTCTTCGACTAATTTTTTTTTTCCCACACAGGAGCGGTTGACTACTCCTTAAATAAGCCTTAATGTCGTTTTGAAAACACACTTTTAGAGTGGTAGTCATTGAATGTGAACTCCACCCTTACCTGAATGCAGATGATGAATGTAAGAGATAGTATATCTGATTTTGACTGGTGATGTCTGTTTCTGCAAAGCTGTGTTTTTATGGTTTATTTTAGAATGTATATATCAAAATTTTTGCTGAGTCAAAAATTTTCCAGGGTCGGGGGGAAAATGTAGTGTTATACTACTTACATTTCATTGTACACTAATTCTCCATTCTGTTTTGATATTCTGCATTCATGTTTTGCATCACTTTATACTATTTCTCCATTCTGTTCTTGATTTTCTGCATTCATGTTTTGCATCACTTTATACTATTTTTCCATTCTGTTTTTGATTCTCTGCATTTATATTTTGCATCACCTTTATTTATATAGGATCCTGTAACGTTTTTACACAATAACATATCATTTTACTGCGTATTTTCACACTATTTAGTACTTTTAAACTAGCTGTCAACGAAGCCTTACCTTTTTTTGGTCTTTTATTGAATTCTCTGTAACTCTACAATTTCAGGCTTCGGTGCGCTGTCGCGCATCAGTTTTTCCTATTTGAATAATATCTCATTTCTTACTTAAAGGTAAAGATTTTCCAATTATATTCCTAAAAACCAAAAATTTTATATTTGATAACCATTGTTTTTATAGTTGTCATGGTAACTTTTATTCAAATTCGTCTCTGGTTTGATGTTCTTTCTTCATAAATACTTTTTGGCTGTAGGTCATTTAAAATAAATTTCCTTTTAATTTAAATAATTTTTCCGTTCTCTCTAGAAAGATATAAAAGCCGAACAATCGGTGAAGAAATTCAGTCTTGCTTCAGTTCTCGTATCGGAAGCATCTTCTAAAGGCCTTATCCCGGGGCCGCTCAGCCCCGGGATCCTGCAAGCCTCTATCCTGCCTGAAGCCACTGGACTCTACGATCCGTTGCTCTGCCTGAAGTCGCCGGATCCTACAAAACGTTGCTCTGCCTGAAGTCGCCGGATCCTACAAAACGTTGCTCTGCCTGAAGTCGCCGAGATCCCACAAGTCTCTACTCTACCTGGAGTCGCCGGAACCTACAAACCTCTGTTCCGCCCGAAATCACCGGAACCTACAAACCTCTGTCCCGCCTGCAGTCACCGGATCCTGCAGGCCACTGCGCTGTCTGAAGTCGCTGAGGATCCTGCAAGCTCCTGTCTGGGCTGAAGTCGCCGATCCTGCAATCGCCGCATTCACCTGAGGTCGTCGCCTAGAGACGCCCACGCCTACCCACCTACGCCGTGCGTGCTCGTTCCAGGCGCTGAGAGCACGCTTGGGATCTTCGGACTCAGCTACGACATAAATCTTTTTTTTATTACCTTTTTTTTAAATATAGTTTGTAAATCACATCATCCATCATCTTCATATTTCATTTTTTTTATAAAATTGTAAATACTCTTTTAAAAACTTAAATATATTATTGTCTTGGTCTATTTGGTTGTTTTGCTGATCGTAGGTTAGGTTTTCCTTCTCTTTTAATTGTCGCTTCACGACAACACAGCAGCCATAAGCTACTATTTCTCGCCGGTATTCTGTGAGAACGTGGTTCTACCTTGGTCAAAACATTCGTGCTACAAATATTATAGCTGCAGCAGGGCTTGCCGCGTATAACACTATCACAAAATGTGATTTACTAAACATGAAACCATGTAATGTGATATTCACGTAATATAAATCTTCAAACATAGTCATCAATTTTATTATTTACAGCATTAAGTGCAACATAAAATGTAAGGTTTTATTAAATAAAAGGGTAAAATTTATTGAAATTACTAAATACGTTAGTCAATAGCGTAATAAATCACGCGTTTGACTCGCATACTTTTTGTTATAAATTAAAATTTAAACATTGGTTTCTGTGGTTGGAACAATGCCATTAGTCTCAAGTTAAGCCTATGAGACAATAATAAAATAATAAACCTACAGCGTTCTTGGAAATGTATTTGCTTGTAGAAACTGTGTCAAAGGTTTCAGACAACTTAAATATCACAAACTTGGGAGTACGCTCAGTTGTTTACATAATTGGTGACTTATCGGAATTCTAAACGAAATATTGTTCTGTTCTATATTATTGTTTTAAAACCTAAATATTTGTTCGTACAAAAATGTTTCACTTGATATTTACAGGCTTATTGGCACCTACCTTTACAGCCTATCAAAAGTCCACTGTTGATTATAGGTCTCTCTCGAGAATGCCTCAAACCAGTGACGTAGCTACCGAAGGGCTAGGCGAGGCAGATCGTGAGGGACCCCAAGCTCAAAGGGCCCGCCCACCACTTCGTTCGCCTGGTATATACCAACATTGAAAATTATCCCCCGGGATCCTTTTATCGGGATTTTACGGGACCCATACAGTAGCTTTCATGAAAGCATAACAGACAAACCAACTTTCTCATTGAAAACAATATTAGGAAGAACGATTAAATCTGGGGGCACGGCATTGTCCCCGCCAAGTCGAGCAAAGAAGCGGCACGGCCGTTCCATCCTTTTTTCGAAGCAGTTCAGGCCATATTCGAAACTCTATAACTTCGTTGTGGATAAAACTCGAAACCTGAATTTTCATTAACCAAGTAGACATCGTATAAACTCGGTACATTTCAAATTTCATTAAATTTGAATCAGTAGTTTAAGAATTATAACTAGTCATAATTTCTTAATTTTGTCACTCACTCACAGACTGATCATCAAAACTCTAAGGCACTTCTAGTGAACATAGAAGCTTCAAATTTGGAATACAATTATTGTTTTGTATATAAATCAAGGAAAAACTAAAATATTTTTCTATTCCAGTTTTCGAGATACACCAACTGCATAAATAACTTTGCAATTCCATATAAATATATAGGATTACAAAGTTACATTTGCAGTGAATGAAACAATTAATGGAATAATGGGTGTAGATAAGTACCTAGATATAACTAACTACAAAAGAAATGAGATGCCATAAAAACATAACTTGTTAAAAAAACAAAGTCTCACAACTCTGTTCTAATGTAAAAAGTTGTGAGATCCATGTAATACCAAGTCGGATAATTTATTCAGTCTCTACTTAAGGGTCCCTCTGTCTTAATTTATTATGTAATTAGCTAACCTAAGAACACCTTATAGTGACCATATCACTATTAAAATCTTTAATGTTTAATTTTTTTTATAGGAGAGGGGGCAAACGAGCATGCGGCTCACCTGATGGTAAGTGAATACCGCCGCCCATGAACAACTGCAACACCAGGGGAACCAGGGGAATTGCAGATGCGCTACCAGCCTTTTAAAAAGGAGTAGTCTCTTTTCTTGAAGGTCCCTAAGTCGTATCGGTCCGGAAAAATCGCTGATGGTAATCGATTCCACAAGGAAGTCGTGCGAGGAAGATAACATATTCTAAATCGCACAGTGGTGAACCGCCAATCATTCAGATTGTGTAGATGGTATCGGGAGTTCTGCCGCGATCTGCTTTCGTGAAATTTGGCGGCTGGGATTAATCCGAACAATTCCTCAGAGCACTCCCCGTGGTAAATGCGGAAGAAAATGCAAAGAGATGCAACATCTCTTCGCAGCACGAATGAGTCGAGCCGATCGGAAAGGACTCGTTCGTCGACGATTCGAGCCGCTCTGCGCTGAATGCGGTCAAGTAGAAGGAGCTGGTACTGCGGAGCCCCTGCCCAGAGATGGGAACAGTATTCCATGTGAGGCCGAACCTGCGCCTTGTAAAGTTGCAGGCGTTGTGCCGGCATGAAATACTGTCCCGCTCTGCTGAGCACGCCAAGCTTTTCAGAGGCCAATTTGGCCTTCTCTTCCAAGTGACCACGAAACTACACGTCACTCGATATGTCGACGCCAAGGATTCCGATACTGGCTGAGGCAACAAGAGGAGTACCTTGAAACTGAGGAGATACGACAAAGGGGTTCTTTTTAGCGGTAAACGCGCAAACTTGTGTCTTCTGGGGATTAAACTGGACTAGATTTAGTCGCCCCCAATCTGAGACTTTATCCAGCAAAGGCTCGACTTCAAACACAAGTTTGTTCCGGTACTCGGCGACGTTTTCTTGAGAAATATTGGCACGGATGGTGTATAGAGCATCACCAGTGCTGTCATCCGCATAGCAATGAATGTTACCAGTTAGCAACTTATCATTGATATGCAGAAGAAACAGCGTTGGTGATAGCACACAGCCTTGTAGAACACAAGCGTTAATAGGCTTGTCATCGTAGCATGCATCGTCTACAACGATGCATGATGCACCGATCTGCAAAGAAGCTGGTAATGCAATTGCACCATTTCTCGGGAAGCCTATAGGAAGAGAGCTTCCAAAGAAGCGCTTTGTGCCAAACCCGATCGACGGCCTTCGCAATGTCCAAACTTACGGCCAACGCCTCCCCCTTTGACTCTACTGCCTCCGCCTTCTATGAGTCAGGTAGACCAGAAGATCACCAGCTAATCGACCCCGACGAAAACCGTATTGGCGGTCACTAATCAGCTGGTGATCCTCAAGTTACCTCATGAGCTGGCAGTTAATAATGGATTCCATTATTTTGGAGAACAAGGAGGCGATGGCGTTAGGCCTCTAGTTGGACGGGTCTGAGCGGTCGCACTTTTTAGGGATTGGGTGAACAAAAGCTGTCATCCATGATTTCGGTACTATGCCTAGGGAGTAGGAATACCGGAAAAGACGCGTTAGGACCGGTGCCAATTCCGGAGCACACGTCCTCAACACAATCGGGGGGATTCCGTCAGGCCCCTTCGACTTCTGGATATTCAGGTAGAAGAGTGCTTTGCGAACCGAGCGCTGTGAGAACAGCACATCCAGCATAGAGCACTCACACCGCGGGGTGGTCGGCGGTGTTTTCCCCCCATCATCAAGAGTAGAGTTGGATGCAAAAAGGGCGCCTAAAAGGTTGGCTTTGTCTTTTGCGGCTTGGCCCAGTGAGTCGTCCTCCCTGTGCAGAGATGGTAGTGATGGCTTAAGAAATTCCCAAAAAAGAAATTGACTTGGCAATCGCACTAAACAATTTAATTTAATATAATATGTATAACTTGAGAGATACATTGTGTTTTGATACGATGGCTAATATTTAAAGTAAGAAGCTACTAAAAACTACTAATACTGCTTTTTAAATTATCGCTCACCACAAATACGTTCTTACTTGTTCGTAGCTATAATTTAGGAGTAGGGGGGGTAACATCAATTTGGTTTCTAAATAACAACCTCACGAGCAGGTGACACGCACCCTGCTGATCGATGAACTTCGGTAACCGACTGACGGTTAAAAATCCATTCAAATGTGCCGAGCCTGAATTTTACTTAACTTAGTTTTACTTTCACTGATAAATGGTTGTGAGAAAAATAATGGCATACTTTAAATTACAATGAAGGTATATCATAATGTTTGGAACAATGTATCAATTTCCATCATGTTATTACAGCTACAGTTGACACGCGATAAAAGTAACACATTCAAATGAAATGAAATATAAAACAAAATTATTTCATAGCAAATGCTTTATTTAGTTTGATAATTTTCTACCACAAGTGTAGCATAAAATATAAGATAAGACTCTAACTTTATAGCAAATAAATGCAACAATATAGCCTAAATTGTAATGTACTAAGTTAAAATAATATTTTTTAGTAAATTGCTTTGTAATAGCGACGTCTACTTCATTCTTACTGGCTCTATATGTAATGTATGTAATGTTAATGTTACCGAACAAAAATTAAACAAAATTAATTATATAGCAATATAATTAATTTTATTTATATGATAATGAATTTGTGTTTTTTTTTTATTCTTTATTTTAGCAGTTAAAAGTTATATTAACCATTTTTATAGCATCACACACTTTATACTGGACTGCCATACACTCTTTATATTCTCCGTGGTATCAACCGCGTATATCCACGCATCTGAGCCGCGTGACATGACACCTCGCTTACTTTACGCCTCTTCACAGTTGGTTTTTCTCGGTTCTGATCGGCTGGCTAGGCACCGTTCGCGCGTCCAGCCTGGTGTTGAATTATTTTAACTTTTCATTATCTCTTACATTATGCGTCTAAATAACATGCTATAAGGAGCTAAGTTTATATTCATAAAATTTACTTCATGGTGAAGTAACTTTCATTCTTAAGAATTAATTATGCCATGCCTAATAGTAACGCTCATTAATTACTTTCTAATTTTCAATATTTTTTGTCACTAAATATCTTATAGTGGTTTATGTAGGAGAAATAGGCCTAAGGTATCGCGAATTTTTTCTGATGAAGGAAAGATATATTTCTGTAGAAAATACACGTAGAACATACTTTTAACATATTACTTACCATAACAGACAGTTTTTATTGGCATCACTCCCGACGCAAAGCTTCAGTGGGGCCCCCATATATCCAAATTAGCAAGCAGACTAAGTTCTGCAACCTGTGCTGTAAAAAAGATTAGAGGTCTCACTAGTGTCGAGACGGCTAGATTAGTTTATTTTAGTTATTTCCATAGCATAACGTCTTATGGGATTTTGCTATGGGGAAATGCGGCTGATTCAGAAACTATTTTTGTTTTACAGAAGAAGGCCATTATAGCTATTTACAATCTAAACCGAAAGAGACTCTTAGGGATAAATTTAAAGAAATAAATATATTAACTTTGGCCTCTCAGTATATTTACCTTGTTATTATTGTTAGGGTTATCTTTAAAGTTTTCTCATCTGGTTGGGCTGTTTAATAGGGGCTACACACGATCACTTTTAACTGTCATTTTGACTGACTAGTTTTAACTGAAAGTGAAAACTGTCGTCCTTTGCACCCAGACACGTTCACTTTTATCTGTTCTCTATGACCACAAACAACATTACTATCTCAAGATGTCATCAGCCGACGACGACGCTTTAGACGTGCATGGTTTATTATTAATTTTAAAAAATAAAAATAAATAAAATATACGCAAAGAGTGGTGTAAAGAGTGGTTAAAAGAAAAGGAAAATTTATTCCCATGTTAATTTATTAACCGAACTAAAAATTTTTTCGAAGGATAAGCATAACTATCTCAGAATGAGTGAAGAAATATACCACAATCTCCTGATCGCAACACGACTGAAAAAACACCGCCTACAAACGCACAGTTTTAACTGATCAGTTCCGTCATTTCAGTTAAAAAATATGTATCATAGGGGCTACACACGATCACTTTTAACTGTCAGTTTTGACTGACCAGTTTTAACTGAGAGTGAAAACTGTCGTCCTTTGCACCCACACACGTTCACTTTTAACTGTTCTCTATGACCACAAACAACATTACCATCTCAAGATGTCATCAGCCGACGACGACGCTTTAGCTGTGCATGGTTTATTACAAGGGTGGATTGAAAAGTACTCGGCCTAACCAAGAAAATAAACACATACTAAATCAGTTATATTTTTATTTTTGTACATAATCACCATCAAGTTCAATACACTTTTGCCACCTCCCCTTCCAAGCATGTAGACCGTTGAAAAAAAATGATTATTCCTTAGAGTCAAAATATGCGTCTACAGCTGCTTTGACCTCGTCGTTTGTCGAAAATCTTTGACCTCCCAAGTGCTTTTTTAGGTTAGGGAACAGAAAGAAGTGTGATGGTACCAGATCAGGTGAATACGGCGGATGCGGTAACAGTTCAAAGCCACAGTTGTGAATTTCAGCCATTGACTGTACTGACGTGTGAACACGGGCGTTATCTTGATGAAACAGGACTTTTCTTCTGAGCATTCCTCGACGTTTTTCTTTTATTTCCTCTCGTAAACAACGTAGTAAGGTGCAGTAGTAATCAGAGTTTATAGTCTGACCCCTTTCAAGATAATCAATCATAATCACACCTTTCGAGTCCCAGAATACTGAAGCCATCACCTTATTTGCCGACAAAATCGACTTAGCCTTTTTAGGGGGTGGTGAACCAGGTCTTCTCCACTGTTTTGATTGTTGTTTTATTTCCGGTGTACAGTAATGAACCCATGTTTTGTCTATAGTAACAAAACGATTCAAAAAATCATCTGCATCGGCTTCAAATAACTCCAAACAGTCGCGTGAAATAGTCAATCGCGTCCTTTTTTGTTCAACTGAAAGCAGTTGCGGAACCCACCTCGCAGACACCTTGTGGAAACCCAACTCGTTGACAATGATGTTTTGAGTTCATTCATAAGAGATGCCTATAATATCGGCTATCTCTCTAATTTTTAATCTGCGGTCTCCCATTATTAAATCAAGTTCTTTATTAATATTTTCGTCAGTAGTTGACGTCGAAGGCCTTCCAGAGCGGGGTTCATCTTTCACACTCTCTCTACCACGCTTAAATTCTGCTATCCATTTTTTGACGGATGAATATGACAGAGCACAATCGCCTAATGTACTGACCATGTCATCATGGATGGAGCAAGGATGGCTTTTGATGATAGCCCCTTCTTATGGAGGTACGTAATGACGGCACGCTGCTCGATTTGCTCCATTCGCGGAAATTATGTCCGATTACTTTGTTAATAAATTTATAAAATCACAACTAATTATCGCACACGTTTCGAACTTCACACAATAAACTAGTCTGAACTGAACTAAATAATGTGGGTAGATTTGATTTTTAGAATTGAATGGATCTGTGTTAGGCCGAGTACTTTTCTATCCACCCTCGTATTAATTTTAAAAAATAAAAATAAATAAAATATACGCAAAGAGTGGTGTAAAGAGTGGTTAAAAAAAAGGAAAATTTATTCCCATGTTAATTTATTAACCGAACTAAAAATTTTTTCGAAGGATTAGCATAACTATCTCAGAATGAGTGAAGAAATATACCTCAATCTCCTGATCGCAACACGACTGAAGAAACACCGCCTACACACGCACAGTTTTAACTGATCAGTTCCGTCATTTCAGTTAAAAAATATGTATCAACAATATATCATCAGTTTTTTCTGATAATAAAAAACTGACAGTTTTCATCTTACACACACTCAGTTTTCACTGTTAGTTAAAACTGGTCAGTCAAAACTGACAGTTAAAAGTGATCGTGTGTAGCCCCTATAAATATAAAATTGTAAACGAAATATATAAACATACATATGTATCAAGAAAATAGAATAAATACATAAAAATTACATAAATATATAAAAACCCAACCAGATGGAAGCCCTCCGCAGTGGAGACCAAACGGTCGAGGGTTAGGGGGAAAGGGAAAGAAACCAGCGGACGATGCGGGCGGTATCGAGGAGCACCGCCTTCTGCATTTGAGCTTGGAGCGGTCCGTCACGGAGTCCCAGTCGCCTCAGATGACCCGAGAGGCTAACTAGGATTAACCCGTTCGCAGAAACGACCACAGGAATAAATTTCGGCAGACTACCCCACATGTCGGTCACCTCGTGAGCCAGGTCCAGATATTTTGTCAACTTATTTGTTTCGGCTTTCACGAGGTTCTCGTCATAAGGAATGGTAATGAAGTGTCAGAATGCGATAGTGCCGGCCTAATTCGGTGCTGGGCCCGTTCCACGTGCAATTGGTCGCTCCAGTGATTCATAGAGCCTCTTCTGATCACTCTGGAAGAGACGATTCTGGTTGAACCGTGTCGACCTCTCGGTATATCGCCGAATCCGCTTCCCCCAAGCAGCTATTCTCTGCTTCAGGTCGTCTATGCGCTCCGTCAGTTTTTGCGTTATATCCGGCTGGGACAAACTGATATTTGTCCCAGCAAACGCCATCCTGACGGTACGCACAATTCTCGGCCTATTATTGCCCGACCTGAAGCTTATCAGTCTGCCGATGAGGGCCCTTGCCTTTGGGATACGGTCCTCAATCCTTCTTCTCCAGGCTGGGATGTCGCTACTTTGTTTAGTAGCGCGTCCAGCCGTGGGAACTTTGGCGCCAATAATGCGGCAAACTGCCAGTGCGGCGCCAAAAAGAATTGAGTCCATCTCGCAAAGATCCCGGCTGGCTTCCGAATAGGTCACCAGTATTGGGTTGAGAGCCCTCACGACAGCCCGATTACGCTTGCTCAGGGGCATGCGCGGGAGTCGCGGTCGATTTTCGAGAGGCATACTGCGCGTTTCCAAAATAGGCTCTTCCAATGTACTCCTCATTTGCTCTAATTCTAGTTCCTGGGCGACTGTTCCATCATCGTCTGAATCAACCATAACTGAAAGATTTACGGCGGCATTCACGTGTGCTGGTTGCTCTGCAACTTGTGGCGCCACATCCTCAGCCGTAGCATTGTCATCCGATGAGGGAACAGCCTCACGTCGTAGCCGTTCAAGTTCGGTGCTATCGAATATGTTTGAGCGCAAGATATACCGAACTCGGTCTGCCAGGTTTTGCTAGGTGACGGTTATAGATGGCTCCAGCTCAGCAAAGAGTCGATGCATCCTAGCCCAATATGCAAAACCTCCAATATCTCCCCCTTTCACCCTAAAATACGCCCGCAATGCATTGCTGTTCATCTGCATTGACCAACGCTTGCGGCGTACTCCAACAGTGGCGGGTGCTGATTGCTGAGCCCGCGAAGACCCTGCCAACACCAAGCCAGCTGGTGGGGGTGATGGATGCGAGGGGCTGCTAGATGGTCGTGCAGCACCTCGCGCTCGGCTGGCGGCCCGCATGCTGTCGCGTCCAGCGCCAGCTCCAGACGCGCCCCGGCGACCCCCAGGCAGCGGCCCTATACATAGTCTATTTCTTTCCATCATCCATAAAATGGGCGTCAATTAACGGGAGACGCCCAGGCCCGGCACCGTTTCATAATTTGGCCGAAAGCACAAGCGGGCCCAAATTAGCACCCTCAATTCTGCCGAGGCACGGCGCTCACACCTCTTGGCAAGGTGCTGACTGACTGCGCTGACGTAGCAGTTTTGTCACTTAACCGTTACGTCAGCGGGCGATGGGGTCGTCACTTCCCTACGCCTTATTATTATTATTATTATTATTATGATAGGGAAAACATTTCTGTTTCTTAGCTCTTTGGCTAGTTTTTACTGCACATACGGGCCGAAGCCAAGTAAATGCAGCATGGAGTGAGTATTTATGTAGGTTGTGTGTTCTGGGTAACTATTTCATTTTCTTCCAATTGCATGAATTTTCTTACAATTCGACAGGTATTTAAAATTGCGGCTTTTTGGAGTATAATGTATGTGAAGTCTTTCAGGTCTATTAATTTGAGGCTATGGTGGAGATGGTTTGGTATAACGCCCGTGGTGGAGACGACTATGGGTACTATATAAACTTTATTTTGTCTCCAAATTCTGGTCACTTCTTCTTTAAGCTCTGCATATTTGCTTATCTTCTCGCCTGATATTTTTTGTAAGTTATGTGTGTTGGGTATTGCAATATCTATTAGGTAGGTGATTTTACTTACTTTATCGTGTAGTGTTATGTCTGGTCTATTATAGTGAATGGTCCTATCGGTAAGTATGGCGCGGTCGTAGTAGAGTTTGTGTGTAAGATTTTCTATAACAGTGTGTGGCGTATATTTGTAGTAGGGTGTGTTTGTGTCTTGTATAAGTTTATGTTTGAGTGCTAGTTTTTGATGAATGATGTTCGCTACTTGGTTGTGTCTGTGAGTGTAGTCTGTCTGTGTGAGAGTTATACATGCCCCTGTTATGTGTTGTATCGTCTCTGGTTGGGTAAAGCACTTGCGGCATTTGTCGTTGGTTACTGTGGGGTCTTTAATGACATATTTCCTGTAGTTTTTGTGTTGATGATCTGGTCTTGTATAGCGATGATAAACCCTTCAGTTTCCGGGAATAGGTTGCCAATTTTAAGCCATTTGTTTGATGCTACTGTATCTACATGTGGTTGTTCCAGGTCATGTGGGTGTCGTCCGTGTAGAATTTTCTTTTACCAGTCCTCTAACTTTTGTTTTTGTGGGTCATTAGTCTTATTGTGTTGTGTATCTGTTTGTTCATTTAGGTTAAGCGGAGTTTAGTTATAATCATTTAGGGCTACGGCTTTATGGATGTCACTAGTATGAGATTTATTGTGAAAGAATGTTTTGAGGCTACTAATTTGTTTCTGCCAAAGGTGATGAATGTCTATTAGGCCTCTCCCTCCATTTTGTCGTTTTATTATGAGTCTTTCTATTGCGGATTTAGGGTGTAGATTATTGTGTTTTGTAAGTGTGGTGCGTGTGGTTCTTTCTATTTGCTGGATGTCAGTTTTAGACCTAAATGTTATGTTAATTAATCACTCCAAACGAGTAGGTTAATATTGGGATCGCGTAGCTATTTTATGCTTTAATAAAATGTTTTCCAGCGACATGTGTTTTGCATACTGCGGTTACTCTCCGTTTATATTCCGTATTCAGTGTGTATTTAATTGCTGTATGGTCTAGTCCTTTGAGTTGTTTTTATCCTAAATATTTATATAGATCTTTCGGTTCCATAGCAGTGATTTATCAGTAGTGTTAATTGTATAGTCGCCTGGTTTTATTTTGCCTCTTATTATGTGTAGTGTTTTGCATTTATCTAGTTCAAACTGCACGTTGATGTCTTTACTAAATTCTGTTATAGTGTCTATTAATTTTTTCATTTCTTTTTCTGTTTTTGAGTATAATTTAATGTCATCCATATATATGAGGTGTGAGATAGTGATATCTTCTGTGGTGTTGTGTTTGAGTCTATATCCGGCTTGGCACTGATGCAGTAGGTGAGATAAAGGGTTCAGTGCGAGGCAGAACCAAAGAGGACTCAGGGAGTCACCTTGATAAATACCTTTCCTAATAAATATCCGCCGAGTTCTTACGATATTGTCGTGGTAATTCAATTGGAGTGTACTTTTCCAGCGGGACATGATATGATGTAAGAAGTCTATTATTTTTGGGTTTATTTTGTATATTCGTAATATTTGAATTAACCAAGAGTGCGGAATACTATCAAAAGCTTTTTTGTAATCTACGAGTATGTAGGTACAATGAAGGTTTTTATTTTTTGTGGCGGCATGTTTGTGGACTATTGAATCTATAATTAATTGTTCCTTGCACCCCATGTGGCCTGCAACCTTTTTGTTCTTCCGCTATTATGTTGTGGTGTTCTATGTGTTTATTGATTTTAGCTTTGATTGCTGAGGTTAGGATCTTGTATATTGTCGGTAGGCAAGTAATTGGTCTGCATTGGGACGGTTGTTGAGAGTATTGAGACTTCGGTAACATGTAAGTTATTCCTGTTGCAATAAATTCAGGTACATTTTGTTATCCTAAAATTATGTCTGTTAAGTTTTTAGCGATAATTTTGTGTAATGAGTCTAGTTTTTTGTACCAGTAATTATGAACTTTATCAATGCCAGGGGATTTCCAGTTGTGTAGTTTTGCTGTAATATTATTTATATCAGATTCAGATATCTCGACGAAATCCATTTCATCTAGTGCGCTCCACTTAGATTCTTCATCTAATATCCAACCAGCTTTATCATTATGCTGCACTTGTTCTTCCCATACACTTGCCCAGAATGTTTCCAATTGTTCTGATGTTGGTAGTTCGGTGTTGGTGTCGGTTGTTACGTCTATTTGTGGTTTCTGTAAATTTCTGTAAAAGTACTTTTCGTTAGTAGCAAACATGGCGTTATCATTTTTGCGTTCTTGTGCCTTCTTGTATCTTCTCAGCCTATGGACTTTTAGCACGAGCTTCTGTTTTGTCTATGTGTCTAAGAATTCTTCGGGTTTTCTATTGTCATTTTCAAAATAAATTTTGTAAATAGTTCGTAATCATTTATTTTGTAAAATTTATTTTAAAAAAAGTTCCGCTGGGTTTCTTGCTGGTTCTTCCCAGGACAGAGGGTTTTTTTCGAACCAATGGTAAAGTAAAAATGACTTTCAATAAAAATTACACATGTAATGTATATTGAATAAAAATTATTCTATACTATTCTATAACGCCAACACACGTGGATTTCCGTTGGAACATTTCTGGAGCACTTTCTTCTGACTTGCTTAACTAACATCAATATATAAGGCTAGCTGAAAGATGTAGTTTAATGCTAGTACGAGGCTTATATATTATGCCTATTCTCGTGAGTCTGGCTATCATATACAAAAAGAATTTACCAAATCGGACTTGTTGTTCCAGAGATTAGAGTGTTTAAACATACAAAAAAACTCTTCCGCTTTATTATATTAAGCATATATTATATCTCGTTTTATCGAAAGCCTATCCTATAGATTTATACATTTTAACTCCCGCGTGCCCAGCATTTACAAGGAATGACACTTATTCTAATCTAAATAAATATATTTGTAAATGTTTTGTTAAACATACGTTTAGTACGTTTTTTATATTTTGCATAGTTATCTTTTAAAATATTTTAATAAAAAAATATAATTTTAATTAAATTTTTATCTGATTATTTAGTCATTTTGATATAATATTATGTAATATTATATTAAATTAGCACATATTATATGCATAATTATTGACAACTTTTAAAAATTGTACCTGATATAATTTACGTAATTAACAATTAAATCTATTATTGCATACTGATTACTCTGCCTACGTATAATCTATGATTAAACCTAGCGACACTACTTTTCCCTGCGCATACGCGAAGATATGAGAGCGCAGATTTTTGTTGTTTTATTACTTCAATGGATATAGTCAAGTTATTCAGAAGTTCTTTATTAAGGGACCAAAATTAATTCATGTCATATTATCGATGACGATTAAAAAAACATTAGGGTCAAAACTTTTTCTAAAGGCACATAATGGTGTTACCTATGCAGGAAATATATAGTAATTTATACTCGTATTAGGTTACTAGTTTACTGAGAGCGTAATGATCAGTTCAGACGTGTCCAACTTGTGTTCCAAGCCAATATTTGTTAAAATCACAAATGATTGGTTTTTCTCCGTATATCTCTTTACACTGCATTTTAAGTGTCACTCATTAGTATATTTTTAAATTTCAAGAAAATAAAAGAGATAAAAATATCCACTACACACAAACTGATTTCTGATCGAGATATGAACTGGGTATAAATTCTTATAAAGAACCATAACTGCGCCATTTTCAGTTTGCGACGTGGTCATTAACATTAATACAGGTCGTTGCGAGATTTACGAGACATGTTTATGCAGGAACAGTAAAACTAGGGTACTTTTAACCCTGAAGGGTAGCCATTACACTATTTTAGTATTACCCGATGACTCTAATTTGTAGGTACTATTACATAAAAAATTTGACTCTGTCAAAGTTTTCGAATTAGGTTTATTCCATGAAATCGTTACTTTTAAAATATAAAGCTCTAATTAGGGTACAGTGTAATGTTCATCTGCACGCAATTTAAAACGGAAATATACTCTTAATTAGCGTGTAAAACTCTCTTGTAGAAGATAGTAAAGTTACAGCTATACACGACCCTCCTTTACGTAGATACGGCCTTCCTATCTCAGAGGATTATGGCGCAATTAGTCCACCACGTTGTTTGTGACAGACTTAACAATATGTCTTTGCAATAAATATTTTATTAGTTAAAAATGAAGGTTTATTCACAATGTGGTTTCATCACTCCCAAGCATGTGTTATATGGCTGTAAAAGAAAGGAAAGGAACCTGCAATTGAAATTGCAATAAATAGTGATATATGATTCGTTTGAATACCAGCGTGAAACAGAAGAATTATGCTGCCGTGTTTCGTATGGTGAGTGTAGAGAAACAGAGACGCTATTTACTAGAAAGGATGCGTAACATCTAAGTCCTCAGTGGTGATAACGGATCTGAATTTTGATTTAATCGAGTACTGAAGTCTATGGGCCCCATTATGCACTGACCATCAGGTGGACACTATAATCATTGCAAATCGTATTTTAAAAAATGTGCTTTCTAGTAGTAGTGATATTTAAAAAAAAGAAAAAACGGATACATGAGAATTTTTGACATTCACCCTCCGGTCAGAGTAACCTCATTCCAAAACGATGTAAGATTGAAAAAAAAATTATCAGATAAAATTTCCATAATTCGTTACTGGAAAGTAGTACCGGAAGCCTCATTACTGACGACAAAGCAATTCATTTTAGCCCTCAGCAGTGACACCGCTCCTATCGAAGGTAGATAAATTACTAGTCGGCTAATGGAATTTCTTGCTTGGCACTGGTATTTATAATGTATAGTGCTCTATCTTTATTTATTATTTGCGACCCGCCCCGGTCTAATCAGTTTTATATTGTCTTTTAGAAGGTCTTTATATATATTATTAAGATAATACCGATAAAAAGGCAAGGCAATGAAAACGTATGTCGAACCTACTTGTATTATAATATATATTATGCAAGTACTATAATATATACGAATTTATAATAAATAGAGCTGGAGTATTTTTTTATATTCTTTAACCCACGCTATTATCACAAGCGATATTTTTATTACATTTGCACAAACTTCACACGGTTTGTTACTCAGGTCTGTGACATTTTTATTTTATCAAAAAAACGCAATGAAATAGAACTTTGCAGTTTCAAATAAAGAAAATAACCGTAATATTGAAGTTAAAACTCAACTTAAAAAGTGAACGCTTTTTTAAGTTTATTAAATTAATTATTTGAATAGGTGCATAGGGTGACATTGTTGCACGGTATCTCATTACTAAGTCTCATAAATTCTTATGACTAAATTGTTGTATCGAAATCGGTTTACAATGATGTACCCGTATATAATTTACCTTAGTAGTTAAAGTTACAGCCTTATATACGTCCCACGGCTGGGTACAGGCCTACGCTGATTTCTGAGAGACTTTAGGAGCCGTGGTAGCTCAGATGGTTAGCGCTCGCTTCAAATTTTACAAAATACATTAAATTCTTATGCTAATAATAATATGTGCGTGTAATTTAAAAAATATTATTCCATATGTATTGAAATTGAATAACTGGCCTGCAGTAACGCAAATGTAATATTTGTTTAAAGAATTGAACGTCCGTCCGTTAAAGAATCTATTAAATCGTTCAACGCAAATTATAGCAGAACATTTCAGAAAATAATGAAACAAAGAACTTGTTTTATGTTACTCGTATACTTAAAAATAAATTATTATTTCAGTTCATATAAAACAAATCTAATATATGTACTTTATTATGCAAATGATGAGATTCAGAACAGTTGATTTCTATTGTCTTGATACTGTGACTGTTAACAAGTGACATCAATAAAAATTGAAGACTTCAATATAAATTATTAAGAATAACTCAAAAACTACCTTCTCAGACCTTGATCAAACCTATATGAGACTACATGAGGAGCACCAGCTTTGAAATAAAAAATAATCATCAAAATCGGTTCACTTAGAAAAAAGTTGTGAGAGTAACAAGTATATTTTAGTAAGGTAAAATTATCTTCATCATTTTAAAGCAAAACAAGAGTTTTGGTTTACCACAAAATTAATCATATTCCACGTTGATTTTGCCAACATATTTAAACAAGTTTAATGTAAATATAAAATAATAATAATTTACATAATATTCAAATATATACAAAATTTGTTATCATAACAAAAATAACTAAAATTAAAATCTTAGATTTTCTATCTTACACTCCATCTGGACTGCATTACATAAGAGCTTTGTCCAATACTGACCATGCTGGGCATAAGGGTTTTGTGAACGCAGCACATACTGTAGACACTGCTCGACATAACCAGTCCATCAAATTTGAGTTTGTCTCGTTTGTAGATTAACCCACAACGGTTGTGTGTTATTTACATTTTTAATTTCTAATTGCGGGTTATTTTTAAATCTAGAGGCCCAATTTAAATAATAAATCAATGAGGCTTGAACAGGAGAATTTTCAAATGGAATGCGATATTTTTTTGTAATATCTATTAATTTTTATGGTTAACTATCTGCTACTCGGCGCGTTGCAACCGCAAAAATAATAAATGTGGAAATATCTTTTTAATTTTGTTTTAAATACTGGCAGCGCTATTAATATTGCTAATATTCCTGGTAAGCTTAAAAGAATTCTTTCATAAAATGGAAGTGACATACAATCCACATGATGGTAAGTGGCTACTCTGCATGGACACTGCAATTAACTACATATTAACAAGGTTACTAAAACAATCTAAACTACTGTTGTGTGTTGCGCAGTTATATTTACCACGTGCTTGACGGTGAAAGAAAACATCGTGAGAAAACCTGCATGTCTGAGAAATAAGAAAAAAATATTTCGAAGACATGTGAAGTACGCCAATATGCATTGGGGCAGCGCGGCGCACATTTCCTTGCCCGGAGCCAGCGCAATGCGTCAGAAACCAGCTAGTAAATTATAAAATATTAAATATATTATAACACATACACTATATTTTGTGGCTTGCGCAAGTTTGACGTGACATTCGCTTTTTCCAGAACACACATCTTCAAGGACTTTTTACAGTATTCTATACAATCTCCGTTCTCCATCTTATTTAGGCTTATCGCGATCGATGACCAACAAAACTGTATACCTTTACGGTATCATCAATTACACTATGGAAAAACCTTTCATGTGATTTAAAAAATAAGCCTCCACAATCCATAGCAGCAACAATCAACAGCACTTTATTTTAAATTACTTAGTTAATAATTTATATAAATTAATTCCACATCTACCTGCCTGTAATTCATATAATACTCGTATGTTATATTAATTTTATTGTTATATAAATATATGTACATGTATGAGTATGTATATTCATATAGTGTGCATATATGTATAAAGTTTTTATATTATATTTAGAATTAACATGTAGTATGAAGTATCATATTTACTATATAATATTATATTTTAACTTATATTTTAGAATAATTTAATGCTGGTTTATTGTTACGGCTTTACACATAGCTCTCACTTGTGTATGTATTAAAGTATTCTATAGATCTCACCATACTACCAAAGGTTAGCTGGCAAAGAATACCATTTCACCATTAAGTTCGCCTTTGTACCAAAGTACTACAAATGACTGGTCACGTAAAATCGTCTAATATTAAAATTTTGGTTTTGCTCAAATACTATGCCACTAACCTGTCTTTATTTTCAAAACCTGATCAACGCTTGAGGTACTTGAGGAACTTGTAAACATGATTCTGCCAGTGTTTGATGTTAATACGGTCTTGAGTTTTTAAATGAAAACCATATAACTGACAGATCGTCAATTCCATTTAATTATATTAACATATAATATTTGTTACTTTGTTTATATATGTGTATTTATGTTGTGTTATATTGCTATATCCAGTACTATACTGTTATCTTCATAATTTCTAAAACTTTTGCACTTTGCGCCCTATTAATATTTTCTGATATACCTGGAGGTAAACTGACAGAGAACTCCCTGTGACGTTTAGTCCGCCATATTGTAAGTAATCGTTTATGCGTGAACATAGCAAAAAAAAAATTAGGTGAATCAAGTTTTTTATAAAGCCCGGTCTTATCATTAAGCGTCTTCAACAACTCTTTATACAATATAAACATTATAACTATGCCAGAAATTTTAAATGTATTCAAAGAAGATATTATAGTGATGTAATAAGGGTTGGGAACATAAACATACATTCATAAACACAACTTCACACGCCTGTCACTAAGATGGTAGACAGAGACTACGAATTCGGCAAAATCCTGACACACCCCTTTCACACACATTTACACATACATCTCAAATTTAGTCGATAAACTTTTC
The DNA here is from genome assembly GCA_033319125.1 of Parnassius glacialis. NCBI lineage: Eukaryota > Metazoa > Arthropoda > Insecta > Lepidoptera > Papilionidae > Parnassius > Parnassius glacialis. The sequence goes on along the minus strand of JAVANC010000019.1, from coordinate 9,447,194 downwards.
TTGCTGACTCTGCCATTTATTTCCGCAGCTTATAAATATGCTTTGTCACTCTTTCTTCATTCGTTCTTTCTACGTGTCTAAACTGCCGAAGCATTCTTTTCTTAAGCCTAGTCACAACATATTTTTGCTAACCACACTTTTCTCTTATCACACAATTTCTTACCCTTTTAATCGGAGCCACACTTAACAGAAGTACATTTTAATGACTGTATTTTCTACAGCATTAATTCTAATCGCATGCTTCTTCTGCCACACTCAACTGTCACTAACATACAATAAATTAGGGTTTAAACAGTCTTGTGAATTACTATACTAGCCTTTATTTACAAATTCTGTGCCCTGCATTTAGTCTTCGTTCGGTATAATCCCTGGTCGAGCCGACCTATTCGTGTTACAATAATATAGCTGCAGCATGGCTCTAGCACGTAAAAAAATGTTCCCATCATAAATTTAAGAAAGTGTACAGTAGGCTTTTTATGATATTTTATCTGAAAGCATCTTATATGCTTTTATGTTTTTATTTCTTTCAATATTTTATCCAAACTTATCTCACCGCCTCCTACCTTTGAATTGAAATATTCTGGTTTATTTACTTCATATGCCGCCTCACATTCGAACACGTTCAAAGGTTACGAAATAATGATAATATTTTTGGGTTTCACCATAGCCGCTTTATAGAAGAATTGAAAATATTATTTAAATTCCATTTTTCGTTCAGAAACAGAAAAGCAAAATTAACATGAAAAACATTTTGTGGAGCTTGAGAAAATAGAAAGGGATTATGCGGCCGAAACTGCACCTAAGTGGCTCGTTAAAATCAAATTATACACACTAAGGAAGTTTACATTGTATTCCTTTGGTTCTATGTATTGTGAACTTAATGGCAGTCACTAACTTAGTGCATATGTTTATGCATGTAGGTATAAGCGGAAATGTAGACGTCCCTCACATATTTAAAAATGAATATTGTAAGTTTATTTGCTTACTCATTTTCGAATATGTATGCATATTATAATATACAGGCGGTGTCATACTACTATTCTATTTTAATAGGTCGTGGAATACATCGTATTATGTTTGCATAAAATTGAAGAAAAATTTCCTTGGTTGTACTGTTTGTATCTGGCTGATTTTAATATCAATATATTAGGACATAAAAAAAGAAAAAGAAAAAGTAAAAGACACTTTCCCGCAATTTTTAAATTTTCTGTTTGAAAAAGTCCAGCCATATAATAAAGCTCGAGCGACAAGAACGTGCAAAAAAGATCATGACCAAAGAATAGTCAAGCTCCACATACTGTAGCGAAACCCCGATTAACATGGAATAACGTGATGCTCTATGTGTGGCGGGGTTAGAAGAGCATCGTTTATTATGAACTTTTACCGCCAGGCAAAACCATCGATTTGGATTTCTACTGCGAGCAAATAACGAGACTGTAGCAAGAAAAAAAAAGAAATTGAGAAATAACTGCCAGAATTCATCAACAGAAAAGGAGTGGGCTTTCATCATGATAACACCTGACCACACACATCTTTGACCACTTAGGAAAATTGAGAAAGCTTGGTTGGGAAGTGTTAGTGCATTTTTTTATATAAAAATTCCAAGATTCCTACAGCAACAGGATTATATCACTGTCATTAAATCATTAATATCCACCTCAATTTTGTGTTGCAATTGTTGTGTTCAAAATATACTGTGTATTAAGTAAAACGTAAGTTATATACCTAAATATATTATATTTAAACGTTCGGACTTTAAGTGACAGGTAACGTACATATTGTTTTTATTGTTAGATATTGTAATTCTTGTTAATAAAAAAAAAATTCTTGATAATTGTTCAGTTCGGTTTTACATCTTTAAATATTTTCTTAAGTGTTTCATTTAAAATCTACAAATATAACCTAACAGCATAACTTCTTGTCCTTATTTACACTGCTACTTCTGTTTTCAGTATAAGTTCTAGTATTAACATTTCTAACTAATAAAATACATAGCAAAATGAATACTCGTAATGCCAAGACGCGCCAGCTTGAGACCTAGGTCCAGCTCGCGCTTCAGGAACTAACGGTGTGCAAGTAGCAGTGTGAAATATTACTAGAAGAAAGGGATGACAATGAAAAAGAAATAGTTGAAATAATTAAAAAGAATACACAATTAAAGTGTGACATGGCAATGTTACACACAAATCATCTTAATGTATTAAAAGAAAGGGACCTGCTTCAGGGAACGGTCAATGAGTTTGATCAGTGCAGCAAGGAATATGAGGAAGCTCTCAAATTCATTGCTGCATTGCAATTAAAATTGAATGGCGCCCAAGATCAAAACTTAGAAAAAAAAACTTAGATAACTTAACAGCCTCCAAAACTCAGAGTCTGTTCCATGAACTTGAAGAATCCACAACGTCTCAAGCATCCACAAAATTGTTACAAACATAATCAACAATGAATTTGACAGGTGAAGATGCCTTCATATTGGGAACAGCAGGAAGAATCGCTTGCAGTAACAATAAATTAAAGAAATACATTAAAATTAATAAATACATTAATAAATTGGAAAAATACATAAAAAAAAAATATGTATTAATAATCATGTTAAGTTATGTAAAGAAAAACAAGAATTAATTAATAAAGTCAAAATATATTCAATTGAGGTGGATAGCATTATGAAAAGTTATGAGACTGACATAAAGTATCTTAATTTAGAAATTTCTTCCCTTCATAATGCACTACAAGTTATGACAAATGAATATAAATTAGCTCAAAATGAAATAAAGGAACATGTACTGGCCATGGACGAACTGGTGACACTGTGTAAATATAATGAGGAACGTTTTGAGTCATTAGTAAAACATCAGTCTGAATGTCAGCGATGATTACCGGTTACATCAGGGACAGTATGTGTTAATAATATGGACAAAAAGTACGCCTCTCCAACTTATAAACTCCATGACCGTTCCAGAACAATAAATAATTTGAAGAACTTAAATGTTAGCAAAAATAATATCCTTGTGTACAGTGATGATATAGGTAAAAACTTAGGTTTAGTATTAAACTTATATAATTAAACTGTCTAGAGGAACACCAAATTACTAATTATTGTATGCCTGAAGTAACATTTAGCCAAATAATAAATAAAATTCTAATAAGTAGCCATAGTCCTAATAGTATATTGATACTTCTTATTGGGAAAAGAGGCAATGTGAATAAAAAACAATTATTGGATTATGTTGAAATTCTAAATAATTTAAATGTTCACAAGATTGTTTTGTTTACATTGCCTTACTTATGGGGTCTGCCACAAGAAAATATATTAAGACATGACTTAAATATCCAAATGAATTATTTAATATGCAATAATAATATAAAACTGACATATAATTGTAATTATTATAAATTTAATATAATTGACTTAAAAAAACATTTAAGAAGTTTTTGACAAGAGATAGCTATTACCTATCAAAGTTTAGTTTAAGTCTGGTAGCAAATACGCTATCTTTTTATGTATATTTTAACTCAGCCAATGATTTGGCTACCTTGACACCTGCTTCTTTTGAGCAACAAAACCGCTTCTGGAAGAGGGAGTTCATCATAAAGAGTCCCTCTTTCTTCATGAAGTCGGCCAGCTGCTGGCATCTTAGGTTCCGTTTCCCTATTCCGAATTTCCCTAATTTCAGCTCACTGTTCTCTCTTGTGCCTAGTTTTGCGTTGAAGTCTCCCATTAACACAGTATAGAGTGGGTTTTGGAGTAATGCATGGCTCTAGAGATATCCTCATACATTTCCTCCACCTCCTCATCGGGGTGTGCCGACCTTCAGCGAATACCGTTTGGTGATTCTGAGTATAAGGTACGCAACCCTCGTCGACACACTCCCAATCCTTACAACGTTGTTAACGAGAGACATGTGGACGATAAATCCGACACCTCCTTGGGACAAATGGTCGCCCTCCCGGTGATAGAACAAGTTGCCGGATTCGAGGATTACCGTATCCTCCCCCTCTCTTCGGACCTCGGATAATCATATAAAATGCCAGCGTAACTTGTCTATCTCTTCTTCCAACTCCACGATCTTCTCGTCAGTCCTCAGGGTGCGTGCGACGTATGTTGTCAGGTCGAGTCGTCTTAGGTGGCAACCGAACCTCCACCAGAGATTCTTAGCACCCCTGCCCCGCCGTTACCATGATCGATTCCTTTTTTTAATCTATATTAATGACTTACCTTATCTTGTAGGGGACAATCACGATATAGTATTATTTGCTGACGATACTTTTTTTAATTTTCAAACTCAAACGGCAGTTAATTAATTATGACGATGTAAATAATACGCTATCGAAATTGGTACATTGGTGTAACGCCAACAATATGCTCTTAAACGGCAATAAGACAAAGTGTATTAAATTTACAATACCTAATGTAAAACACTCGAATACCAATGTGCTGTTAAAGGGAGAGGAGTTGAGTCTTGTGGATACCACTGCTTTTCTTGGTATTACTATTGACGCGAAACTTCAATGGGGCCCCCATATATCTAAATTAGCAAGCAGACTTAGTTCTGCAGCATATGCTGTAAGAAAGGTTAGAAGTCTCACAGATGTTGAGACTGCTAGATTAGTGTATTTTAGTTACTTTCATAGCGTAATGTCTTATGGAATTTTGCTATGGGGTAATGCGACTGATATTGAAGCTATATTTGTTTTGCAAAAGAGAGCCGTGCGGACGATTCATAACCTAAATTGTAAAGAGTCCCTCAGATATATATTTAAAGAATAAACATATTAACTTTTGCACCGCAATATATTTATGAGAATGTAATGTATGTGCGTAAAAACATAAATAGCTTTAATACGAATTAGGATGTGCATACTTTAAACACTAGGAACAAACATAGTTTTGTTTGTAAGTTACTAGACTCCACAGAATTAGTAATTCATTTATGGGGCAATGTCTATGCTTTTACAACAAAATCCCAGAAAATATTCAAAGTTTGTCAATGAACAAGTTTAAAAGTCTTATTAAATAAAAGCTGTACAAAAAGGGTTATTATAATATCAAGGAATACATGAATGAAAATAACTCCTGGGAATAAGATGATCGCCATCATGCTAGTTCTATGAAAAATCATTTAAAAATTCTATAAACGAAATTATTGTTAAGTGAAATATGTTTGAAAAAAAGTCCAGCTGGGTTTCTTGCTGGTTCTTCCCAGGACAGAGGTATTTTCCGAACCAGTGGTAAATAAAAATGACTTTCAATAAGTATTATGTATTATTGAATAAAAAAATTATTCTATTCTATTATATTGTCTTGTCACTGTCACTGATAAAAAGTTAAAATATATTCGCAATAGTTATTATCTATTTGTCATTAGCAAGCACTGACGTTGCGGATAACTGATACTCCAGTATTCTATTTCCATTCTTAACTAAATCCTTAGCACTGAATATATTGTGTAAATGAAACTGTGAAATAAAATATCGCTTTTATTTTATATTTTTGTCTTAAAAAGGAATAAAAGTGTATGCTTTCAGCCTTTTATTATTTATAAAGCATAACTAATAGAATCAGACGCTATTATGCGAAAGTCAATTACACATTAAGAATGTTTGATTATGTTTGTATGTTTGAAATGACATAACATGGATAACTTCTTAGCGGTTTGGAATGAACGAAAGAAAAATTGACAAAATAAATGTTTATTTTTCTGATTATCTTAATTTGTTTTTATATCTTATTATAAAATCTTAATAAGGCCACATTAAAAGAGCCTCCCAGGCGAAGCAAAGATCGCTAGAAATTAAATAAATTTGGTGATCGTTAATACTTTATTTAAAGAGCTAACAGGTTAACCTCCAAATAGCATGACATGACATAAACGTTCTAACAATTTTTTCGTTGTTAATGAACATTTCATTACAAAGAAAACATTTCTAGAGGAGATTACTTTAGGAAAATTCTATTAAAGTTAAGAAACAAACAAGTTTGTTTCAGTAAGGCAATTTAGCTTTCATTTTAAAGCAGAATAAGAGATTTGGTTTACCACAAAATTAATGATTTTCCTCGTTCATATTCCAAACAGATTTAAACATGTTTATTTACATAACATTCAAATATATACAAAATTTTTTAACGTACTAAAAAAAACTAAAACTAAAAACTTAGATTATCTTGTAGTCCATCTAGACTGCATTACATCAGAGATTTGTCCAAGACTAACCATGCTAGGCAGGAGGGTTGGTGAGCGCAGCACATACTGTAGACACTGTTCGCAATTATCAGTCCAACAAATTTGAGTTTGAAATTTTTAAATAAGTTTACGTCTGTTATCCGGTCGCCAGTGTCTCGTTCGTTGATTAATCCACGTCGGTTGTGTGTTATTTTTAATTTCTAGTGGCGGGTTATTTTGAAGTCTAGAAACCTAATTTAAATAATGAAATTCAATTAAGTTTAAATAGGAAAATTTTCTAATGGGATGCGATATTTTTTTAGTTGTCATATTTTTTCGTTTTTATTGTTAACTAGCTGGTACCCGGCGCATTGCAATCACAGAAGTAATTAATGTGGAAACATCGTTTTAAATTTGGAATAGTTATATTGTGATCATATATTTTTTTTTTCGAAATTTGTTGATACGATACGCGTGCCACCTACTGTAACTTAATTGTTTTATATCTATAACTTTCTCCCAAGTGCAAGCAATAAGTTGATAAAGTCTTATCGCAATCTTGTTTAGATTTGCAGTCATAAGACATATACGTTTTTCTTGTGATACGATAGTAACCCTGACAGGTGGATTGGACGAAGCGGACCAATTAGCTGGCCTCCACGCTCACTTGATCTAAACCCTAAAGATTTTTTTGTTTGAGGTAAGGAAAATCTACGTCCAAGAAGCTTGTAGTGAAGATTAGTTAAGGGGAAAAATTCATGAAGCTGGAAATGTAGTAAGAAATAACAGTGAAGCTATTAGGCGATTAAAACAAAATTACTTGCGTAGGTGTAGCTTGTGAATTTCTGTTGGTGGACGACACTTTGAGAACCTATTGTAAATAAATTTATTTTTATCACAATCAACTATGTTTGAAGGAAATCTGTCATAATTAATCATAATTTAAAGAAAAAAAGAAAAATTAAATACAATTAATTTTTTTTAATTTCTCTAAAAATGTGGCCCTTTTTACTTTGAAGACAAGTTACAGAAAATATATCCCCATGGAGGTCTAGTTCTTTTTAATGTTTTTTGTTGTTGAAGGTCCATAGCAGTTTTTAGAATTCACATAACATAATATACAATATTTTATTATATACAATATTAAAAACTATAATTAAAAAGAACTAAAACTAGTAAAGTAAAAACTAAATTTCCGTGTAGTGGCGGTTAAGAATATCCACTACCCCATATCTTCCCGTGGGTGTCGTAAAAGGCGACAAAGGGACACAGGCAGGAGATGGGCAGCAGCATCTTTCTGGTAACGGCAAAATACAATAAAAAACTGCGGTTGCCAACCCGCTCGCCAAGCGTGGCAACTATGGCAATATACCCCCCATAATGAAAGTTACGAAGAGACGGCCCCCAGTCCCCGGCGGCCCCGCTATTCCTGGCTACGGTGGCGACCATGGTAACGGCGGGGCAGGGGGTGCTAAGAATCTCCGGTGGAGGTTCGGTTGCCACCTACAACGACTTGACCTGGCAACATACAACGCACGGACCCTGAGGACTGACGAGAAGATTGTGGAGCTGGAAGAAGAGATAGACAAGTTACGCTGGCATATTATAGGATTATCCGAAGTCCGAAGAGAGGGGGAGGACACGGTAATCCTCGAATCCGGCAACTTGTTCTATCACCGGGAGGGCGACCATCTGTCCCAAGGAGGTGTCGGATTTATCGTCCACAAGTCTCTCGTTAACAACGTTGTAAAGATTGAGAGTGTGTCGGGGAGGGTTGCGTACCTTATACTCAGAATCACCAAACGGTATTCGCTGAAGGTCATACAGGTTTACGCACCAACCTCGGCACACCCCGATGAGGAGGTGGAGGAAATGTATGAGGATATCTCTAGCGCCATGCATTCCTCCAAAACCCAATATACGGTGTTAATGGGAGACTTCAATGCAAAACTAGGCACAAGAGAGAACGGTGAGCTGAAAGTGGGGAAATTTGGAATAGGGCAACGGAACCCAAGGGGCCAGCAGCTGGCCGACTTCATGGAGAAAGAGGGACTCTTTATGATGAACTCTTTCTTCCAGAAGCGGCCCCACAGGAAGTGGACCTGGTCGAGCCCCGACGGTTCGACAAAAAATGAGATTGACTTCATTATGACGACCAAACGACAACTGTTCAGTGATGTCTCAGTGATCGCGAGGGTGAAAACCGGCAGCGATCACCGAATGGTTAGAGGCACACTGAACCTAAATGTTAAGTTGGAGAGGTCTCGTCTAATGAAGTCAACGCTCCGTCCCCCTCGTGCTCTAATCCAAAGTCCCGAAACCTTTCAGCTCGAGTTACAAAACCGTTTTCAGTGCCTAGAAGACTGCAATAAAGTGGACGATTTGAATGACAAGCTCGTGGAAACTGTCCATGCGGTCGGAGCTAAGTTCTGCAAGACCCGCCGCAGAAGAACACAAAAACTCTCCGATCACACTCTTAATCTCATGGCTGTTAGACGGGAGATGAAGCTACATTCTTCAACAGATTTGACAGCATACAGACAACTGAACAGACAGATCTCCAAATGCATGCGGCGGGACTTACGCAACTTCAATACAGCTCGTATTGAAGAAGCGATCGAGCGGAACCAAGGCTCCAAAGTCTTTGCCAGAGATCTGTCTGCCAGAAAGAGCCAACTGTCAAAGCTGAAGACCGAATGTGGCAGCATCGTTTCCGGGGCACCTGAGATTTTGAGTGAGATTGAGAGGTTCTATGGGCAGCTGTACACGTCATCGTTGGAGCCACACGCAAGTGTGAGTAACGATCCAAGAGCGAGTCTTATCCGACATTATTCCGATGATATCCCGGACGTCAGTCTGAGCGAGATTAGAATGGCTCTCCAGCACCTTAAAAACGGCAAGGCCCCAGGCGAGGATGGAATTACAGCGGAGCTTCTGAAAGCGGGTGGAAAACCGGTACTTGAAGTCCTTCAGAAGCTCTTTAATTCCGTCCTCCATGGTGGCATTACACCGGAGGCGTGGAGCAGAAGTGCGGTGGTCTTGTTCTTCAAGAAAGGCGACAACGCTCTCTTGAAGAACTACAGACCGATTTCCCTTCTGAGCCGCGTCTACGTGCTGTTTTCGAGAGTCATTACGAATCGTCTCGCGCGCAGACTTGATGACTTCCAGCCTCCCGAACAAGCCGGTTTCCGAAAGGGCTTTAGCACCATAGACCACATACATACCCTACGGCAAATTGTACAGAAGTCTGAGGAGTACAATTTGCCACTATGTCTGGCGTATGTGGACTATGAGAAAGCCTTTGATTCCGTCGAAATTTGGGCGGTGCTGCAGTCCCTTCAGCGGTGCCAAGTTGACTCTCGGTATATCGAAGTGTTGAAATGCTTGTACAGTAGGGCTACGATGGCTATCCGAGTACAGAACCAGAGTACGAAACCTATCCAATTGCAGAGAGGTGTAAGACAGGGTGACGTCATATCCCCGAAACTCTTCACCGCTGCATTGGAAGACGTTTTCAAGCTTCTGGACTGGAAAGGATACGGTATCAACATCAATGGCGAGTACATCACTCACCTTCGATTTGCCGACGATATAGTCCTTATGGCAGAATCGCTGGAGGACCTAAGCACTATGCTCAATGACCTCAATAGTGTTTCCCAACGGATAGGTCTTAAGATGAACATGGACAAAACAAAGATCATGTTTAATGTCCATGTCACACCTATGCCGGTAGTTGTTGGGAACACTAAGCTCGAAGTTGTTGACGAGTATGTTTACCTGGGACAAATAGTCCGACTAGGTAAGTCCAACTTCGACCGAGAGGTCAATCGACGGATTCAACTCGGCTGGGCAGCGTTCGGGAATCTACGACACATCTTCTCGTCAGACATACCTCAAAACCTTAAAACGAAATTGTACAACCAGTGCGTGTTGCCAGTGATGACTTACGGAACTGAGACGTGGTCCTTCACTGCTGGCCGTATGAGGAAGCTCAAGGTCGCTCAGCGAGCTATGGAGAGGGCTATGCTCGGAGTTTCTCTGCGTGATAAACTCAGAAATGAGGATATCCGCAGTAGAACCAGAGTGACCGACATAGCCCAACGGATTAGTAAGCTGAAGTGGCAATGGGCCGGCCATATAGCTCGAAGAACCGACAACCGATGGGGAAGAAAGGTTCTCGAGTGGCAGCCTCGTACCGGAAAGCGAAGTGTAGGGCGTCCCCCCACTAGATGGAGTGACGACCTGGTAAGATATGCAGGAAGTCGATGGATGCAGGTGGCTCAGGACCGTGCTTTGTGGCATTCTTTGGGGGAGGCCTATGTTCAGCAGTGGACTTGTGAAGGGCTGTAATGATGATGATGATGATGAAAACTAGTAATTTAATTATCAAACAGCCCTACTCCCCGCGGTATAGTGCCAAGAACGCTGGCTGCGTTTCCCCGTTGAATGGCTATACTTAGCCTATAGCTTCTAAGTGTTTCTAAAAACACTTAGAAGCCATTGGCATGATTTCTAATTTTTTTTATGAGTCGAACTTTTGTGACTAATGCTCGAACAAAAATTTTGAACTGTCGACTCCATTTCAGTCAAGTTCCATAAGGTATAGGTAAACCATAATTTTAAGGGGGTATCTGATATTATGGTAATGAATTACAAAAAAAATCGCAAACGTCCAATAGAAAGTGAAAAAAAAATCAAAACCGTTGTGTAGGTGAAAACTAGGATCTCCAAAACTAATAAGAATCGCGGAACATACATTGGGGTGTTTTGGATACCCCTGAATATAAGGCATCTAAATTATATATTTGGAGGTCTCTGGCCAACCTGTATATTTATGTCATTATATTTGATTTAATATATTAATATTGGGAAATTGTTTAAAATGTTTACTTATTGATTTGCTTTGGTTCGTACTTTGTGTATATGATGAGTCGAATTTAGAATAAACGGCTTATTTATCCCGTTTAACGTAAGGCGTAAAATATCCAGACTGACGACGGGAAGCTGCGTGAAATGTATGAAACGTTTGATAATGCAACCGTCAACCCGCATGCGAAGTGTGACGATTAAGGCAAATCATTTTTTCATTAGGAGAGGCTTATTTCCAACAATTTACTTTTAGGGGCTGATAAAGAAAAATAATGTGGTACTTAACTAGTCTGTTTGCAACCGTAGTTGAAAGTTCTGAGCACATATAGCATCTCTAATCAACTGATAGCCGCTTGGCTGGTTTTAATCAAGGCAGTAACGTCTAAATAAAAAAAAATCTTGCCAATAATAGCGCCATAAGTGTACGTGCAAACGCAAAAGTATTTGTCTGCCTCTTTAATGTAAAAATAGGTAAATATGTAATGCTTATACCCGTCTCTTGGGGACATGAACGGGTTGAGTCGGTCTCGTACCGAACATAAAATATTATTATTCCACCTTCGCTACGTATCCTAATCTAACCATATTTGATTTGGTACTTTTGCGATAAGATCGAAGTAAGGTAGAATTAGGCTTAGTAGAAGTGTTAAATCAATAAGAGATTTCAAGACGACGATTTAATAATATTTAATAAAAAACTGACTAAGTGTGTGGCGGGCCTCTTTTTATATAACCTAAAAAATTAAATAATTAAATACGAAATTCCCTTTGAAAAATAGTTCAATTGAATCCTTATTCTATATTTGGTTTTGGCTCAACATTCTACATTAAAAATCCAAATTTCGCATTCGAATCATTTGTGACCAATTCTTTCTCGAATTTTAATCGAATTAGAAATCCGTTATACACAACAAATGGATAGACGGACTAACAGACAGATAGCAGAGCGACATAAATAAGTCTCCGTTTTACCCTTTGGGTACAGAACTATAATAATTAACATTCCTTAAAGATTATCGAGATAGACTAGAGAGAGAGATAGAAACGAGTAGAGACAAAGAATATACTTTAATTAAAAAATATACATATGTTTAAATAATTTGTCCAATGTCTCACCAAAGGAGACGAACAGCGTTAGGTTGTAGCTGCAGGCGTAACCTTTCTGTTGCCTCCACGCCAATAATGAATTCATAAAAGATTTCCACTTTACCGTGTATTGGCAGTGTAAACATATCCGAATATCCACTACCTTATATCGCCCCATGGGTGTCTTAAGAGTTAAAATAATGAAATAAACCAGAAGTCTTCCTAATAATCATAAAAAAACTAAAAAAAACTGCGGTTGTTAACCCACCAGCCAAGCTTGGCAACTATGGCAAATTTCCCTATAATGAGGCAATCTATCTTATCTAATCGAATCTATCTATATGTTCAGCAGTGATAGATATCTTAGATAGGCTCTAAGAATAAAGATTTTCACACGAACACAAATGTGATGAGATGATCTATTATATATTCTTTTACGAATTTAACCTTAATAACTATAAAATCTTCATATAGTTATCATATAACAGACATGCGATGAACAATGGAATAGAGCGTTAATCCTCAAAAATATCAGAGGTAAATTTTACCGCGTAGTCTGCAGAGTTAAAGTTGCACCTCAGTTCGCCAAATTGGCTTTGTTCCAAACTGCTGCTAGGTACAAGGTATAAAATTATTTAGAGGAAATTAGTTACTTAATTGATTTATACTACATACTGTTGATTATTTATAAATAAACATTAGAATCTTTATCAGCCTCTAACATCACCGCTGGGCATGGACCTTGCATACCGTCATCGTCATCATCATCGTCGTTACAGCCTACAAAAATACAATGCCGAACATAAACCCTAGACTGCCTCTTAAGGGGGAATATTTTCCATAGATGTCACGCTTATCCAGCGGGTCGGCAATCACAATTTTTTGTTTTCTTGATGTCTATCTCCGGGATTGATTTATTTTATCGACTCTTTTGACACCAACAGGATGATATGAGGTAGTGGATATTTTTACTTCACCACTATACGTACCGTAGTAGATAACATGTAATTAAATAAAACATATCATACAAATGTCGCAACGTTATACATCGATGACTTTAAATTATAATAAATAATAATATTAAAATAGAGCATTGCCTAAAGTTATAAATATGATAAATACAAAGTTGACTTAACAATCTATAATCTACAATTTATTCGAACTGAAAATATTATATTGTATTGTGTTATTATTGAATCAGTAAGTTGATGTGGCAACGGGCAAGCTAAAAGATCCGACAAACGATGGGGAAGAAATGCGCTTCAGTGGCAAACTCCTACCAGTAAGCGAGGTATGTTATATTATGTAGTAGGTTATGAATAAGTATATTATTTATATTGATATTGTATTGTGTTATTTTATATTCTTATTTATTCAGCTTCATTCTGTTTTAGTACATTTTATTACTTATTACATTATCTAATTTTTCAACTACTTCGTTGTCGTTGCAAAAAACTCAATTTAGTTGCATAAATAAATAACATTGAAAAGAAATCAATTCAACCAAATATTTGTTTCAAAGATCTTTTACCTTGTTCAAGGGTAATATTTTTAATAAATTCCATTCTCTGTTGGAAATACTAATCATAAATAATAGCCTTTACGGAAAATTTAACGAGTAACCCTTGTCACGGAGAGCATTTCATTTCGTAGTGTAGCACTCTGCAAAATGGAACTGGCTTGCTAGACCCCAATTTCGTTGAATTTGTAAGTTCACATCGATGAAATTGAAGGCAAATGATCTTCCCTTGCTATCAGTAGTCATATTAACTTCAGCTATAACATAATGAATGAAGTGAAAAAATTCTTGACCAACATCATATAACTTCTATTACTGTTGTCGCGAGTTTATAGTAGTCACTACATTAGATGGTAAACGAAATCAAATATCGGATTTACGAGTATATATAGTGTGGTGGACTTTTCCACTTTTTAAACCCGTAAGTAAATATAAGCACTAACTTTACTATATATAATATTATCGCTGCCACTGTGCCACATGCGTCATATTCGTGAACAGACGCTGCTTATCGAAACTAGTCTGCTCGGGCTTGCAACACAATCATTAGGTTTAATTTTTTATTAAGTTATTTTATTTTTATTCTTCATAGAACGTGTTTCGATAACTTATAAGTCTATTGCCTTTTATTTCTATTTAGAATATTGTACAATTGGCATTTGATTTTTTGAACATAATAAAAATAATTCATATGATGAATATATTTTTCGCCGTTCCTCCTCCGGAGATGGGAACATCGTTTTGAAACGGTAGTAGATTACAATATATCACATATCACTCCTTGACTAATATATTATAAACAGTTTTCTGTGATTCGATAGAAAATGCAAAGGGATGTAACATCCCTATGTAGCGCCAGTGTATCAAGCCGATCCGAAATAACTCGGTCGTCGACGATTTGAACAGCTCTTCGCTGGATGCGGTTAAGTGGAAGGAGCTGGCACTGGGGTACCCCGGCCCAGAGATGAGAACAGTATTCCATGTGAGGTCGAACTTGTGCTTTGTAAAGTTGCAAGCGATGTGCCGGCATGAAATACTGTCTCGCTCTGCTGAGAACGCCAAGCTTTTAAGAGGCCAATTTGGCCTTCTCTTCCAAGTGACCACGAAGTTGCACGCTAAGCAATATGTCGAAACCGAAGATTCCGTTGCTAGCTGAGGCAGCAAAGGGAGTGCCTTGAAACTGAGGAAATACGACGAAAGGGTTCTTTTAAGTGATAAACGCAAACTTGTGTCTTCTGGGTATTAAACTGGACTAGATTAAGTCGCCAACAATCCGAGACTTTGTTCAACAAAAACTCGACTTCAAACATAAGTTTATCCCGGTACTCGGCGAAGTTTTCTTGAGAAATATTGGCACGACCAATGTATTGAGCATCACCGGTGCTGTCATCCGCATAGCAATGAATGTTACTAGTTAGCAACATATCATTGATATGCAGAAGAAAAAGTGTTGGTGATAGCACACAGCCTTGTGGAACACCAGCGTTAATAGGCTTGTAGTCGGAGCATGCACCGTCTACAGCGACCTTGGTGCTCTGATCTGCAAGGAAGCTTGTGATCCAATTGCATAATTTATCTGGAAGCCCATAGGAAGGGAGCTTCGAAAGAAGCGCTTTGTGCTAAACCCGATCGAAGACCTTCGCAATGTCCAAACTAACTGCCAACGCCTCCCCCTTGGACTCTTTTTTTTATAGGATAGGGTTACAAACGAGCACACTGTCCACCTGATGTAAGTGGTTGCTGTGACCCATAGACATCCACATCTATCTTCAATCAAGAATCAAAATACAGATGCGTTGTCACCCGTGAGGACTAAGATGGAATGCCTCTTTTCCAGTAAGAAGGGTCGCCGGTTCTCTACACGCACCATACGAAAAACAGCAGTGTTAAGCTGCTATTTTACGCTGGTATTCTGTGAGAGCGTGGTCATTTTCCGATCGAGCCGACCCATTCGTGCTACAACTATACTATTAATATAGCTGCAGCATGGCTCTATCACGTACAAAATCTATGAGTCCGGTGGCCTCCGCCCATCTATGAGTTAGGTAGACCAGAAGATCACCAGATGATAGACTCTGACGAAAACCGTATTGGCGGTCACAAATCAGCTGGTAATCTTCAAGATACCGCATGAGCTGGCTGTTTATAATAATTTCCATTACATTGGAGAACAAGGAGGTGATAGCAATAGGCCTGTAGTTGGACAGATTTGAGCGGTCGCCTTTTTTAGGGATCGGGTGCACCAAAGCTGTCTTCCATGAGTTCGGGACTACGCCAATGGTGTAGGAGTACCGGAAAAGACGCGTTAAAACCGGTGCCAACTCCGGAGCACACGTCTTCAGCACAATAGGTGGGACTCCATCAGGCCCACGCGACTTATTGACGTCCAGGGAGAGGAGTGCTTTACGCACCGAGCGCTGTGTAAACAGCACTTTCTGCATGGAGCACTCATACCGCGGGGTGGTCGGCGGTGTGTTCCCCCGTCATCTAGAGTCGAGTTGGAAGCAAAAAGAGAGCCTAGCAGATCGGCTTTCTCTTTTGCGTCATGGGCCAGAGAGTCGTCCGCCCTGTGCAGAGATGGCAGAGATGGCTGACAGAATTTCCCTTAGAGAGCCTTGGCGAGAGACCAGAATGCACGTGTTCCTGAAGGGAGGCGAACTATTTTCTCGCCCATTCTGCCGATGTGCTCTGACTTTGCCTTGGCAATTACACTTTTGAAGGACCTGGAGGCGGAATTATACTTCTTTTTAAGAGCGCTGGTATTTACATCCCAGGACGTGGACGTTTTTTATGTGTTTATTCCAGTTAAGTTTGCTGTCTAAGGTAAGACCTAAATATTTTACCTCAGAAAATAACTGAAGTTTTGTGCTGAAAAGACTTGGGAGATGATAGTTGTTCAGCATTCGTTTTTGTGTGAACATTACTAGAACCGTTTTATTTGGATTGACGGTTAAATCGTATTCCCTGCACGATCTCTCCACTATACGGAGAGCCGCTTGGGTCAGGTCGCACACTATGCTTGCTGTCTTTCCAGAGACCAGTATTGTCAGGTCATCAGCATAACCTACTATGTAGAAGTGATTGGCATTTAATTTGGTGATGATTTCATTAATGACCATATTCCACAGGAGAGGTGAGAGAACCCCACCCTGCGGGCAGCCTTTCTTAATTTGGATTTTGATTGTGTAAGACCATATTCTAAAGCAAAGTCATAAACAGATCTCCCCGCATGATCAGTTGAACGTGAACCGAGCCATTTAATGTGGTGGGCCTTAAAATCGCCAAGGATCATGATCTATGCGGATAGGATCTGCTGTTACAAGAAATCTGTAGCCATTTGGACGTGGTCAATGAGTCGGTCTGTTTCGGCATTACCGCTATGGGACCTATAGAGGCACCTGTAGACGTGGGGATGGTCAGCGCTGTCTACGCGCAGCCATAGGATGAACAGGTCCTTACCTTCTAGACTGCCGAGGCGACGAATACAGATGTCCTCTCTGATGTATACGCAAACTCCAACCCGGGGTACAAAGGAGTGTTCTAATTTGTACCCCGGGTATATGAGGTATGAGATATGAAGTGTCAGTCGGAGAAGACACCTGAGTCTTGGTTAAAAAGAGCAAGGCTGGCTGCACCGTCTCTAGATGGTAGTGGATAGCGTTAACGTTGTAATGAAGTCCCCTGGTGTTGCAAAACTTCACGGATAGCGTGACAGGGGTCGCCTTGGTCTTATTGCTCCTCTTGCCCCGACCAGTATTAGTCACGAGCGGAATTTGGCCACCTCTTAGAATATGCGGGGCAACTTGAGCATCCACGCTCAAGAGTGGAGTAGCTTGGTCGTAGATGCTCAGCAACGGATTCTCCAGAGGTGCTGGTACCCTCCTGAGATAGACTTTCGTTTAATTCCGCTACCATGTTGATGGGGGGGGGGGGGTAAGGAATACCACCTGCACTCACTAAGCTAAACGCAGAGGTAAACCTCTACTTCACGCTGGTAATCTGTAAGGTCGTGGTACCATCCCGGTTCAAGCCGGCCCATCCGTGCGACAGCAAAAGCTGAGAACAAACCGAGAGCACTAAATGACGTTTAGTTTTTTAAATTAAAGTGATTTGATTTTATTTGTATCTTTTTCAGTCTACTAAACTACTCTAACTACTAAACTAAACTGAAATAATATCCAACCTATCTCGTAGTAGTAATACGCATCTGATGAAGGTACAAGCAAAAATATCTTATCACGGAATTTATGCAAGGATATTAAAAAAGTTTTAGGAATTTTCAGAACAGTCCACTGATTTGATTAAATTCATATTACATGCAAAATTTGAAATGAAAGATATATTTTATTTAAGGCATATTTTTAGCATACAACTATGTGAGGTAGACATTAACAGCTAATACATTATGTATTAATAATCATGATCGCAATTTGCGCACGCAAAAATTTTGAATATACGTCCCACAGCTGGGGATAATTCTCACAGAACAGAAGATTTGCCTCATTGCGCGTTGGCAGAATTTACAGGTCGTTGAATTTTTGTTATTTCTTGACGTTCAGGTTTCTTCGTGATATTTTTCACCACGGCCGAGCCTGTGGTACGTTTGCATTTAAAATTGCTATTATCATATCAGTGGTACTTCGTTTTGCTCGTATATAATAAAATTTTAATTTGATCTTAAAATAAGAGTGACCAACGACTAACACAGTCGACCTGATGGTTGTTGAATGCTAAGGCCCATAGACATCTACATTTATTTTCTATTAAGAATCAAAATTTAGATGCATTATCACCCCTATACACGGAGATAGAAAGCGCAATTATCATTAAAAAGGGTTTTCGGTTCTCTACACTAACAATACAAAGCACAGCAGTATTAGGCTGCTATCGTGAGCGTGGTCCTTTCGCAGTCAAGCTGACCCATTCATGTTGCAATCATAATATAACTGCAGCGTGGCTCTACCACGTATAATATATTGAAACATTATTATATGTTTATATTAATTTATAAAATATTTATTATAGGCTATTTTTAAACATTTACAATATTTATACAAAGTATATATGGTTCCAAATATAAAACTCCTAGTGTACGACTTCATCTGGCAACGACTTGTCTAGTACAAGTCGTACCTAGTACTAGAACTGTAATTATCGTATAGTGTAGACACGATAAGCTATATTCACATGGACATCATGCGAGCTGTTGCAATCAACCAATAATTTGTCGACTTCCTAAGAGAATAGAAAGGATTAGGCACGAAATATTGTAAAGCTAATACGAGTAATGTAATGTTAAATATAAGTTAAGGTGTAACCTTTTAAGCAATGAGAGTTTTCATGGTGCGCAAAGATTGACCATAAAGTAAGTCTTTACCGCGATTGCAAAGACAAGGAAGTAACTCACGTGTCCACCTAATCGGAGTACAATTATGAAGACTTTCGAAAGTTCACAACTCTGCCACATCAAACAATTAATTAATAATTACGCTCGTATCAAAAAAAAAAATTATAGGAGAGGGGGCAAACGAGCATGCGGCTAACCTGATGGTGGGGACTTTCAGATGCGTTGCCGACCTTTTAAAAAGAAGTATACTCTTTTCTTGAAGGCCGCTAAGTCCTATCGGTCCGCAAAAATCGCTGCTGGTAATCGATTCCACAAGGAAGTCGTGCGAGGTAGAAAACATCTTTTAAATCACACAGTGGTGGACTGCCAATCATCCAGATAGTGTGGATGGTATTGAGAGTTTTGCCGCGATGTACGTTCGTGAAATTTGGCGGCTGGGATTAGTTCGAACAATTCCTCAGAGCACTCCCCGTGATAAATGCGAAAGAAAATGCAAAGGGATGCAACATCTCTTCGCAGTGCCAGTGAATCGAGCCGATCGGAAAGGACTCGGTCGTCGAGGATTCGAGTTGCTCTGCGCTGGATGCGGTCAAGTGGAAGGCGCTGGCACTAGGGAGCCCCTGCCCAGAGACGGGAATAGTATTCCATGTGAGGCCGAACCTGCGCCTTGTAAAGTTGCAGGCGGTGTGCCGGCATGAACTACTGTCCCGCTCTGCTGAGCACGCCAAGCTTTTTAGAGGCCAATTTGGCCTTCTCTTTTGATCTCTCCTTTGACCTCTAATGCCAAACACGGCGACAACCTGCAGAACGCAACTGCGAGGGGAGCGTGAGTGGCAACATACTCCGGATCAGACAACGGTCCGAAGAGCCGAGAGGGGCATCGACGGAAACCTGATATCCGTCCGGATGAGAGGTCAGCAGTAGGTCCAACAAGGAAAGTGTATAATCCTCCACATCTGAAATCCGCGTAGGCGAAGTAACCAGTTGTGTCAGATCATATGTCAAGGCAAAGTCATAAACAGATCTCCCCGCATGATCGGTTAAACGTGAACCTAGCCATTCGGCGTGGTGGGCGTTAAAATGCCAAGGATCACGATCTCTGCGGATGGGACCTGTTGTAGCAAGGAATCTGTAGCCATTTGGACGTGGTCGATGAGTCGG
Source organism: Parnassius glacialis (assembly GCA_033319125.1). Classification (NCBI taxonomy): domain Eukaryota; kingdom Metazoa; phylum Arthropoda; class Insecta; order Lepidoptera; family Papilionidae; genus Parnassius; species Parnassius glacialis. The sequence continues at coordinate 9,427,051 of JAVANC010000019.1, read as the reverse complement.
TCTGTTTCGGCATTACCGCTATGGGACGTATAGAGGCATCCGTAGACGCGCGGATGGTCGTCGCTGTCTACGCGTAACCAAAGGATGGACAGGTCCGAACCTTCAAGACTGCCGAGGCGTCGAGAACAGATGCCCTCTCTGACATATACGCAAACTCCAGCCCAAAGCACAAAGCAGTGCTCCAATTTCTACCCCGGGTAGGAGAGATACCGCCACAGAGGACACCTGCGTCTCGGTCAGAAAGAGTAAAGCCGGCTTCGCCGTCTCGAGATGGTAGTGGACGGCGTTTAGGTTCGAGTGAAGGCCCCTGATGTTGCAGAAATTCACGGATAGCGTGGCAGGGGTCGGCTTGGTATTGTTGCTCAATTTTCCCCGAGCAGTATAGCCAGTATTCTGTGAGGTCGTGATACCAACCGGCTCGAGCCGGCCCATACGTGCAACAGCCAAAACTGCCGCGTGGCTCTACCACCGTTGAAAAGTTCTTATCTATCCATAGAATTTTAATGCTGGACAGGTTTCTCTCGTTGTAGGAAGTGTTTGCATTAATCGCAAAGCTTGGCAGGTGGATTACCAATCGCAATACTTGACAAATCGCTGCTTCAATGTAAAGGGTTTTTCAACAAGAACTTTGTTTTTCAATTGGGGCAACACCAAAAACATGACGGTTTTGACATTTAGTTTTTTGACCTATTCGTAGTAGATGCTTTGGCAATTGCTACAATTAATTCAATTTCGCTAGAAAATCGCATTAAAATAATTAAAATCCACTATGAAAATGGTGGTTCTGTTAAAGTTACGTTTCGTAAAATTCGTGAAATTTTCGGACAACATAATCGTCCTTCTGAGACCGCTATTAAGAATTTGGTCGCTAAATTTGAATCGACAGGCTCGGTACAAAATGCGCCAACACCAACGCATGTTCGACCGGGTCGTTCAACCAAAAACATCGCAGCCGTGAGCCACAGTGTTGAAGAAGATCCAAATTTGTCAATTCCTCGACGTTCTCAACAATTGGGGGTTATCCAAAACCACCACATGGCGAATTTTGCGTAAGGATTTGCCTTTGAAGCCTTAGAAGGTTCAACTGGTGCAAGAATTGAAGCTGACCGACCATTCACATCGCCGTAGATTCGCTCAATTCATTCAGGAACAGCCCGCTGCTTTTTCTGAAAAAATCATTTTTTCAGACGAAGCCCATTTTCACTTGTCAGGGTACGTCAACAAGCAAAATTGCCGCATTTGGGCTTCTGAAAATCCTAAAGCGATTATTGAGAAGCCTTTGCATGCTCAACGTGTCACTGTATGGTGCGCTATGTGGTCTGGATGCATGATTGGGCGTAATACAATAAAAATTTGAATCACCTTCATCTAAACTCTTTGTTTTATTTTGTTTTAGAAAACAAAGTTCTTGTTGAAAAACCCTATACTACTCCGTCATTATAAATCCTTTTGTGACATTTGGTTCAATAATTTAAAATTAAAAATGTTGTACAGCCGACTTCAATATAAGTTAATAAGAATAACTCAAAAACTATTGGTCTGACCTTGATCAAATTTATATGGGACATGAGAAGTACCAGCTTTCAAACAAAAAATATCATCCAAATCGGTTCACCCAGTAAAAAGTTATAGGGTAACACACATAAAAAACACAGTCGAACTGAGTACCGTCTCCTTTTTGGAAGTAGGCAGAAAACGAATCGTAAGCTTAACTCCACTTATGTAAAATACAATCAAGTTATACAAAAGGTTACCATGAGTATAACGGATAAAATCAAATGTTCATTATCGGAAACCCGTGCCAATCCTTACGTGTCGTATTATCACTCCACAATGTTTAAATAAATAGCACATTCAGGAATCTTGGCTTTTTGTCAGAATGGAGTTTGCAATCTATTTGTATTACATTCCCCATTCAGTTTTGGAAACAATGACGATCGTTTATCGTTTTAACCACGCCATTCTTTTAAATCATTGGTTATATATAACGACTTACATAAACCGCAATAAGTCGACTTAATAACGACTATCATATCTGCTGTATGCTTTGAGTACCTGCTTAGTCGCGGATTCAGAACTACAATCCTACTTTTTATCATAATAGCGCAAAAAAAAACATAATTTTAATAATAAACAAAATTTTAATTATATTCTTCTATGTCTTTTATTAGTCTTGATTTGTTTATTATATTTTTCCTATTTACCTTTCCTTTTATATCCTTTTTTATCTTAAGCTGTGACCGCCTTGTTGGCCAAGTGGTCGTAAACGAGGCAGCTTCATGTAAACGCTGGTTTAAATCAAAGTTTTTCAGGAAGTTTGCAGTGGTTCACCCCCGTACCTCGGAAAACACGTAAAAGCGTTGGACCTACTTCTGATTTCTCTCCGGTCGTGTCAAATGCGTGAACGCGAATGCAGCAGGAATTGGGCGGCTTGATGGCGTAAAATAACAGCTTAATAGTGCTGTGTTTCGTATGGTGAGAGTAGCGTTCATTATATGATACATTTGTATAAAATCTTACATTTCGCAAGATAAACATAACTGCTTTTTGTTACATTTGGTATTTTAAACAGTCCACTTATAGTTTCAAAACGATAAAGTAATGACGTAAGATAGTAATGGAAAAAGGTCGTATTAAAATAAGAAGTATAATCAATCATCAACAAGTTAATTAACGCATGGAAATTGTTTCATGATAAGATTCAAACACGCATGTAATCAAAAATAGCAATCTCATCAAAACGCATTAGGTTTACTAAGGAATTCATTTGAAGGTCATTTGAACATGAAAAAGAAAAATTTCTCTACGTAAGAAGATTTTTTGATGAGGTAGAAATTGAATTCCCTTTGTGTTCTCAGACATGAACTAAATTCAAATTAAGAATTTTTAAGAAAATAACCTATGTTCGTTTTATAAAAAATTTAAATATTTAAAATAGCATCATTTCCGAATCATATTATTCATTCTTAAAAGTCGTGAGATTTTCTATAGCTTATCTCCCTTAGTCGATAATTGCAATACGAGGATGAGATGGCAAAATTGATTAAATGTCACCATTAAAGTGTACAGTATTACAATAATATATGTCGGAGCGTCTATAAAATATCTATTGGATCGAGGTTGAAATGAGGTTATATCGAGAAACTCCCACTTGTTTGTGCAGTATAAAGTTCACTGTAGGTGCCGTGCGCGGGAGATTCCGCTTAAGTCATTCAACGAGTGTGGTCATTCTACTAGTGCTAAGATAGTGTCGTGGTTCTGTTCGTTGTTTTCATTCTTCTAGTTTCTAGTCTTGCCTGCGCAAGGAAGATTGGTGTTGCTGAGAGGCTGCCGTGTTTCATTGAGATAAGTAGTGTTGCCATTGGTTTGTATATTTTGGTGTTATCATGTAATTACGTACCTCACGTTACACTGGTGTGTGATTGTGGCGGAGCCGTGTTACGGTGGTCGAACTGTAATTGCTCTATACTTAATGTATAGTGCGTTTACGCTGTCTTACTACTGATAATGATTAACTGCGTAAGCAAGAGAGCAAGTTGAACATCCGCTCTCACACTTACTATTTTAACAATTAACGCTATCCTGATGTATTTCAGAGATCAAAATTGGGATCCTCTGTTGTAATTCTCCCACATCACAATTGGGATAAAGTCCCTGCTACCGTACACATATAATCTTCGAATAGTGTGATGGTTGAACGTCGATGACAGGCTATAAAGCGCCTCGCGTTTCTTTTTTATGTTCAGTGTCTTAAAACAATTTTGTTGTCGTATTTACGACATTGAGGAATCATTTAAGCGTAAAGTAAAAGTTTAAAGTCAAATGTTTTAAGCCGAAAGTTTAAAAATTTTAGGTGGTAGAGCCATGCTGCAGCTATATTAGTAGTATAATTGTAGCACGAATGGGTCGGCTCGACCGGGGAAGGACCACGCTCTCACAGAAAACCAGCGTAAAATAGCAGCTTAACGGTGCTGCGTTTCGTTTGGTGAGTGTAGAGAACCGGAAACCCTTTTTACTGGAAAAGAGGCATTCCATCTTAGTCCTCACGGGTGACAACGCATCTGCATCTTGAGTCTTTATTGAGGATAGATGTAGATGTCTATGGGTCACAGTAACCACTTACCATCAGGTGGACTGTGTGCTCGTTTGTCACCCTATCCTATAAAAAAAGTTAAATCTTTTTGTTCAATTTATAATAAAAAGTACCCGCACGTACTTTCATTATTTCTTAACGTACCCAAATATGATAACAAATGTCGGAAGAAATATTGGAGGTATTCTAAATGAGTTATACTTTACATTCAGTGGAAATTTAATTTGCTCGAGTGTTATAGTTTGATACACGATGATGATTACACGGTGTGATTTACATGGGATAATTTTAAAGTTCAAAATGTTTAAACAATGTACCGAAAAAAATGTTTTACTTTAACGTGCTTTGTATAAAAAAATAAGTAGCCTTTTTGTATTATTATGTGTTGATAAGTGTTACAGTTTAAAGTTAGAGCCTTGTGGAATATTTAGAGACAATGCCAGGAGACCCAACGGTATGACATTGGTCCCTTGGGAGAGAGACACAGCCCTAGTGTGGGATGCTACTTGCGTAGACACTCTGGCGGCCTCTCATCTCAAAGTTACCTCATTTAGAGCCGGGGCGACATCAGAGGCAGCTGAACTGAGTAAGTGGCGTAAATATGAGTTTCTGAGAGATGACTACATATTTGTGCCATTTGCTGTAGAGTATAAGTTGCTATCGGTCTGTGAGGTCCACATGCGGTGAAGTTCCTAAAGGAACTCCATCCACGGCTGGTCGTTGCTGCTGGTGATAAGAGGGCTGGTTCTTTCCTCGCTCAAAGGCTAAGTATAGCCATTCAGCGGAGAAACTCAGCTAGAATTCTTGGCACGATACCGCGGGGAGTAGGACTATATAATAATTACGTTTCTAGTTTTAGTTTTTTTTTTATTATTATAGTTTTTAATATTGTAGATAAAAATAAGTATTATGTAAGTTTTTGTTGTCATGTCTGACTCCTTTTAAGTCTGTATTTTGTAGGAACTAAACAATATCAGAATACATCGTTTATTCCGAATATTATGTAGTCGATAAAATTGAGATTTAATGTTGAGGGTTTAGTGGAAGGCGTTGTGCTGTGGCGCTCGCTCTTGAGTGGAAGTACGCTGTCGGCTTTACGACGCCGCGGACACGTTGTTTGCCGCTGTTACCGATCACCATTTGATACATGAGGAAAGTAAATTTACCCTAAACATTGCCTTTATAAAAATATTTTGTAAGAATTAGTGTTAAACTTTTTAATTGGTTGAGAAAAATACCGGAAAACCAAAGTATAACTGACGAAATTGAAGTAGAGCAAATTACTTCTGACATTGAAGAGAGTATTTAAGTTTACACGAGGATCGGACCGTACCAGAGGTTGTCGTGTAGCCGTAGCTCAGTATATGGTGCCCTGGAAAGGCGAATGGTGTCCGGAGAGTTCTGCTGCATTTTTTTTTCAAAAGTTCCTACTGAATCTTTTTAATGTTTTCTTTTGTGTTACAGTAGTACGTGTGATGTGATTACATGTGCGCGAGCGTGAGGCGAGGGTGTGCCTTGCTGGTCTGAACAGACTGCCGGGTCCAGATGTAGCTTGGCCTGGCTTCGGCACACGCGTATGCTGTACGCGTGACGGGTGATTTTCCGGAGCGCGCGTATGCTATACATGGCGATGCCTCGGAAGTCGTGTACTCTGTATGCGCTGGGGTCGTACACTGTGTGCGCGGAAGTCTTACACTCTGTGTGCGCAGAAGTAGTGTTTTCTGAACCTGTATCAGGCTTTGTCCTGACAGGCTCTGTCCTGGTTCACGTTTTTAACGTGGTTCACGTGGTTAACGTGGGATCTCGCAAGTTCAAGAAAGAGAGATACTTGTGAAAGCGAAGTTCTTATTATAGTCAGCGGTATAAGAGCGTATTTCTGTTTGAGGGCCTCGTATGCGTGATGAATGAGAGGATAGACAACTGTGTATGTTGTCCTGACAATTAACAACTTGTTTTTCACGCAGATCACGATAACGATAACCCCGACGATGCCTGTGAACCCTCAGGTGCTCCTGCTTCTCCCGTTGACGCTTCGAGTGCGTGATGTGGCGCAGCGTTTCGCTGGCGCTGGTGCAGCGCGACGGCTCGCTGTACGAGTGCGCTACGCCCTGTGCTGTTGTTTTGACCACGTGAGCTTACTTCATGGCAGCTAACTGTGGCGTGTGCTGGTTTGTTTTAATAGCCACGTGCGCTTGCCTTGTGCCTGCCACAGAGAAGCAGTGAGCGACGTGTTGACGTTTGCTATGTGAGAAATCCTGGCGGTGTGCTGGTGAATACTGGTGAGTCGTACCCATTTTATGGATTCTGGTGCCAAACGCTCCCTCATCAAAGATTGTGTTGCAACAAAGTTTAGTGGCAAGAGTATAAGTAATATTGTAAGTTTAACCAAAATTGGTTAAAGTTTAGTGTGCAATGTACCAAATACCCCCATGATCACGTGAGGAAGATCCCCGATCACCAAGTTCCCCGAAAGTTAGATGTCATAGTTGATGACAGTGGTAGTGAGACCAAATTTGATTAAGAATGCTTGTATACTCATAATCAAAACTTTAGCAGCATGTGTAACATGTGGCGATGGGTCTGTGAGGAATCGTTGGTGCGATTCTGGTCCGTGTTGATGCACAGAGCCCCTCATGTGTTGTTGCATATGTAGAGAATCGTTGGTGCGATTCTGGCATATGTGACGGTGGATATGTTAAGAATCGTTGGTGCGATTCTGGCCTGTGTTAGTGCACAGAGCCCCTCATGTGTTGTGGCATATATGGCGACGGATATGTGGAGAATCGTTGGTGTAATTCTGGCCTGTGTTGGTGCACAGATTTCAATGAAAGTTTCACGAGTTGAATATGCATCGGTTATGAATTGTAAAGAGTAACAAAATTGTTAAAATTACGACGTTGTAGAGCCATGCTGCAGCTAATAGTATAGTTGTAGCACGAATGGGTCGCCTCGAACGGGGAAGGACCAAGCTCTCACAAAATATGTGTTGGAACTTGTTGATCGGACCTTCCACAATAAATCATGTTGTGCAGGAAGCACTGTGTACGAAGCCTTAATAACAAGGCATTGTCAATTATGACTATGGTTTGGTAATTCCCGACAATTTCAAAGTCCCGGGACACGGTACAGCCTATAATAAAAGGCCCGGGAATTCCCGGAACTTTTTCGTTTTTTTTTAAATGGGTAAGCCTTTTTTAAGAATTTATTAGATATTTATTAGAGAGTTAATTTCTGGTGAAACGTATTAAAGAGAGGCAATTTTTTGTAAAAATCAACATTTATTAAACAATTAAACTGAAAATTAAATAACTTTAACGTTAATTTCAGTCTTTATATTAGGTCCTCACATATGAAAATAGCGTTTTGTCGTACTGACCAACTTGATTTGAAATATCACCTCTTTGGTTAAGAATTCCAATTTCAAATTTATAAATTCATTTAGCTCTCTCTTATATCGTATACATTTGAGTTTTGAAAACAGTCATTCATTTGTTTTCTCCTCATTATTTTTTTCTTTGGCGTCGCTTATTACCGCAAAATGGAAAACATGAAATATCGGTATATTTACGAGTACGAGTTCTACCGTGGCACCAGTGCTGCAGAAACAACTCGAAGGATTTATGATGTTTACGGCGCTGGTGTCGCAAAAGAAAGCACGGTACGTTTTTGGTTTCAACGTTTTTGTTCTGGAAATTACGATCTTCAGAACCAACCCCGTGGACGGCCGGAGACCAAAGTGGAAAATGAAAAATTAAAGCATATTGTGGAAGCGGATCCATCACAAAACACTTCAGAGATAGCTGCAGACAGTTTAACAGCGGTAGAGCCACGCGGCAGCGTTTGCTGTCGCACAGATGGGCCGGCTCGAACCGGGGTGGTACCACGACCTCACAGAAAACCAGTGTGAAGTAGAGGTTCACCTCTGCGTTTCGCTTGGTGAGTGCAGGTGGCCGGAGGCCCTTTTTACTGGAAATGAGGCATTCCATCTTAGTCCTCACGGGTGACAACGCATCTACATTTTGAATTGTAATAGAGGATAGATGTAGATGTCTATGGGCCGCAGCAACCACTTACCATCAGGTAGACTGTGTGCTCGTTTGACACCCTTATCCTATAAAAAAAAGACTTCGGGGTAAGTGATAAAACTGTATTAATCCTCTTGAAGCAAATCAAGAAAGTAAAAAAATACTTGAACGATGGGTATCTGCATACTTCGATATATTTTTTTTATATTTTACAAAAAAAAATTACTTTATATTCCTCCCGTATAAAACGCCAATTTCATAATATGTAAGGACTTAACATTAGGTCTTAAACTAAGTGGTTGTTTGTTGTGCAGTGTGTGGTCTTGCGTTTTCGTGAAGCAGCAGTGGCCTAGAGGGATTGACCAATCTCGGTTGTTTAGCAGCTAGTTCTTCCTTCATGGTTTGCAGTTGCTGACAATAGATATCTGCAGTAATGATGGCCAGATTTTAGAAAGCTGTAGTGTGCGACACCGGCGCTAGTCCACCAAACGCTCACAAGTAACTTTTTCTGAGTCAATTTTCGTTAAGGGCAGGATTTGGCTGGGTTTCCAGGGTACTGCCATTGCGAAGAGCGCTTCCGATTATCTTACAATATCCACTTTTAATCACAAGTAATGCTTCGGTTTAAAATTCCTTAATTATTGTGTCGGTTGAGCAAAGTAACACAGCAGTCGACGCGTGTTTGCAAGTTCGATTTACTTTCCCAATTTGCTTCAAGTGGATTAATACAGTTTTATCACTTACCCCGAAGCCTGCAGCTATCTCTGAAGTGCTGTGAGATGTATCCGCTTCTACAATAGCCTTTAATTCTTCATTTTCCACTTTGGTCTCCGGCCGTCCACGGGGTTGGTTCTGAAGGTCGAAATTTCCAGAACGAAAACGTTGAAACCAAAACGCGCCGTGCTTTCATTTGCGACACCAGCACCGTACACATCATTAATCCTTTGAGCTGTTTCTGCAAAACTGGTGCCACGGTAGAATTTGTACTCGTAAATATACCATTTCATGTTTTCCATTGTGCGATAATAAGCGACGCCAAAGAAAAAAATAATAAGGAAAAAACAAATTAATGACTGTTTTCAAAACTGAAATGTACCAGCTAAATGAATTTATAAATTTGGAATTTATAACCAAAGAGGAAATATTTCAGATTTTTTTTTATAGGATAGAGTGAAAAACGAGCACACAGTCCACCTGATGGTAAGTGGTTGCTGCGGCCAATAGACATCTACCTTTATATTCGTTTACGAATCAAAATTCAGATGCGTTGTCACCCTTGAGGACTAAGATGGAATGCCTCTTTTTCAGTAAAAAGGGTCTCCAGTTCTCTACACTCACCATACAAAACACAGCAGCATTAATCTGCTATTTTACGCTGGTATTCTGTGAGAGCGTGGTCCTTCCCCGGTCGAGCCGACCCATTCGTGCTACAACTGTACTATTAATATAGCTGCAGCATGGCTCTACCACGTCGAAGATCAAAGTGGTCAGTACGATAAAACGCTAATTTCATATGTAAGGACCTAATAATTGCTTTCTTTATTTCTTTTAGTCACACACAGATGAACTTCTAAACAGTTAAATCTTATAGTTATGAAACGAATTTAGTTAAAAATCATACAAATTCTTAATAACTTTACTAGTATCTAGTAATTCTAGTATCTAATCATTGTTCATAATCTCATTGTTAATTCTCATAATCACTTATTTATTTAATTTATTGTGTATCGTACTCAGTAGTTACGTAGTAGACCAAGTAATTATGAATTAAACTAAAACATGGCACTAGACTCCTTCAATTGTTATGTAAAAAAAATGCACAATGACTGCCTCGTTGGTCTAGTGGTTGTAGTAGTGCGACTACTGATCATGAGGTCCCGGGTTCGAATCCTAGGTCGGGCCAAAAAAATCATTTATTGAGTTTTTCCATCAAAAAATTCTCAGTAGCTGCCCGGAGTCAGGAAGTTGGTGGTGTTTCACCCCCGTGCCTCGGAAAGCACGTAAAGTCGTTGGTCCTGCGCCTGATCTCTTTTCGGTCGTATCGGTTTACCGTCCCATCGGGCTATGAGAGTGAGGGAATAGAGAGTGCACCTGTACTTGCGCATACAATTTGGCACTATAATCCTGTCTGCACCGATGGCTAGTCTACGTTGAGACTGGCCGCCGTGGCCGAAATTCGGTCTGGAGGACATTATTATTATAAATAAAAATGATTCCATAACAATTTTGACAATCTTGTCTCTTCTCGAGTCTCGACCCGAAAGTCCCAGGACTAGAGACAACGAAAATTACGAAAAGTCCCGGGACGTCGAGTCACGAGACGTCCTGGGACTCCAAACCCTAATTATGACAGTTGACTATTGTACTTAGACTTAGGAAAGTGAAGGACCATTTTGAATCGACCTTGTTTCTATTGGCAGAATAGCCGAGCTAGATTAATCTCTGAGCATATTTTGTCTTCAGGCACTGCAACCGAGGACGGATGCTAGTCAGAAATGGCCGTGTCGTGAATTGATGGCACCATAGTGCAACAAGCAGCGCCATCTATCAATTAGTTTTCCGAACCAATAATATGTACCCACTCATGTCAGGATGGACATCATGTACAGCGTTTCATCTAAGCCCTGAGAGGTAACACCTGGATCCTTCATTTTCTATAGGATAGTGTGACAAACGTGCACACAGTCCACCTGATGGTAAGTGGTTGCTATGACCCATAAACATCTACATTTATCCTCGTTTGCGAATCTAAAATGGGATGCCTCTTTTCCAGTAAAAAGGGTCTCCGGTTCTCTACACTCACCATACGAAACACAGCAGTGTCAAGCTGCCATTTTACGCTGGTATTCTGTAAGAGCGTGGTCCTTCCCCAGTCGAGCCGATCCATTTGTGCTATAACTATACTACTAATATTGCTGCACCATGGCTCTACCACGTATATGTTCTTTGTCTGACGTTGGTTGCAGATGTCCATAAACTCCAGCAGTCTTTTACCATAAGGTGATTAGTAAGCAAGCTATTTTTTACTGTTTATTGTCGCTTCAGTTTTATAAAAATAATCTTGCAGAAAAAACTGTATCAAATAATTCAGGCTCTGACTTCAGAAGTCATTAAGTAATCGTATTAAATTATGTTGATTTTTTTTTAACTTCTTAGTATATTAATTCGGTTTTACCTTTTTTATTATGAATATTTTAGTTTTTCATATAATCAAAAGTTTTTTGATGACACAAAAAATAACTTTAATTCACAAAACTGCATTGATCGGGTTTCAGCGGTCGTCCGCTCCCGTTTATTCTTCCCGTTTATTTCCCTAAGGTATTAATCGAAGGCTGCAAAGTCAACTTCTCTTTACGAATTGTGTAAAATGTTTGCTGAATATGACCGTATGTAACACATACTAACACTGTTGTATTGAGCAAACATTCTTTGTAAGACATGGTAGCTACTTTTTGAATAGTTTTAACTAGATATAAAATTTCTTTTTTATTTACGAGTATATATATACAGGGTTATTTTGCAATAAGCGGCCAAATTTGCAGAGAATGTTCAGAATATGTAATATAGGCAAATGATGAAGAAAACTTAATTAAAAAATCTCAAACATTCTGTCCTTTTTATCTTTAAAATTCAAAATGCGTGGTAATGCATTATTTTACTACGCACGCAGACATTCGTAAGGATGGAGTGGTCGGCAAAAACATTGTGAATTGAATCACACACAGAGGAACGCTTGTACGCGTAGTTGTTGCCCATAAATCGCATTCAATTTTGGATAATTTCAAATAAAAAAAGCCTTATTTACTCGTATTTTCAAAGACTGAAATAACGGTAAATAATTTTTTATATATTTGAACCTACGTTTAAAATTTTACTCCTATTTGAAAAGTAACCCTGAATACTCATAGACAATTGCAAAGGAATGCAAAAGAAGTTCATTCCGAAGATAAGCCCAGATAGACAGACAGACCGACACAGACAAATGTTTTAAGAATGGTTATTCATGTCGCAATAGCGTGCAAGTGACCCCCTTAACTCAATATAAGACAGTCATTCCGATCACTTCCATTTCCTGCCGACTTCCAAAAAGGAGACGGTACTCAATTCGACTGTATTTTTTTGTTTTTCTTTTTTATGTGTGTTACCTCATAACTTTTTACTGCGTGGACCAATTTCGATGATTCGTTTTTTATTTGAAAGCTGGTAGTTCTCGTGATGTTTCATATGAATTTTAATCAAGGTCAAGCCAACAGTTTTTGAGTTATTCTTAATAACTTAGTTGAAGTCGGTTGTACAAAATTTTTAGTTTTAAATTATTATATTTATATTTGTAGATGTATAGATTTAAAGAAGTTCAAATATTAACTTAAATTCATGGTGCATATATAAATCTATAACCTCGGCAACCCTTTCTCGTCTGTCTGTACGGGCTGATCTTTGGAATTGCTGCATCGATTGTAATAAAACTTCACGAACCGTCATAGAGAAATAAGCCAGGAGTAATCTGGATTACACTTTACCTTTAAACTTGAGAGTTTTTACAACAAAATACAATCGATAAAATAAAAATACCTCCTAAAAAGACTATCTTAAACTAGAGAAACCGAGGCGGGTCGTTTATAATAAATAAAGATAGAACACTATGTATTATAAATACTGGTGCCAAGCAAGAAATTCCATTAGCCCACCAGTAATTTATCCACCTTCAATAGGAGCGGTGTCACCGCTGAGGGCTAAAATGAATTGCTTTGCCGTCAGTAATGAGGCTTCCGGTGCTACTTTCCTGTAATGAATTATGGAAAATTAAATCTCATTTATCAATCATTGTATCTGATCATTTTTTTTTACATTCTTTCATCGTTTTAGAATGAGGCTCTTCTGACAGGAGAGGGAATATCAAATAATCCTCATGTATCCCTTTTTTTCTATAATATCACTACTACTAGTGATCATATTTTTAATTTACGATTGACAACGATCATAGTGTTCATCTGTGGTGAGTGGATGCTGTGGCGCATAGACTTCTGTCATCGATTAAAGATCAAAATTCAGATCCGTTGTCAGCACTGAGGACTAAGATGCTATGCCTCCTCTTAGTAAAAAACGTCTCCGTTTCTCTAAACTCACATCGTATTAATCTGCTATTTCACGCTGATAGTCAATCAATTCAAACGAATCATTCATCACTATTTATTGCAATTTCAAGTGCTGGTTTCCTTTTCTTTCTTTTTAATGTCATATACTACAACAAGAGTGAACAAAAACATATTGTGAATAAACCTTCATGTTAATGTTATAAAATATTTATTTCAAAGATTGTTAAGTCCGTCAGAAACAGTGTGCGAACTAATTTCTCCATAACCCTCTAAGAAATAGGAATGCCCTGTCTCTGAAAAGGAGGGTCGTATATACATAGCTGTAACTTTTACACACTCATTACGAGTTGATGTTACTGATTAAATTGAGCACAGATATACATTAAGTCCCGCTGGGTTCCTTGCTGGTTCTTCAAGGACAGCGATATTTTCCGAACCAGTGGTAAATAAAAAAAGGACTTTTAATAAGTATTACGTGTAATAGTGGCATATGGGGTCCACTATTAACAGACTCCGAGTGGTCTAGTGGCGGAGAAATGAAACTATTTCTTGATATGCCTTACTATGTGCAGGCGAATGGTGTATTTTATTCAACTAACCCTGCCTATATTTATACGCCCGGCTACATCCTTAATTTACGAATAGAAAAATATTTTATTTACTTAGCCAATTATAATACATACATTTTGACCAATAAACATTAATCAATAAAATATTATGTATAACTATTATATGTATGTCGCGCTCCGTTTGCCGGCGTAAGACTTGTCGATAGCTTCTCGTAGCTGCGTTGCTGTACGGGGCTATAAAAGAGGTGCAGACCGGCGCGCGCGCGTAATCGGCGAGCGGCGGCGGTGAGGGACACAACTCCGGAACGGCAAGAAGAAGCGAGCTGTGGCGTTGAAGAAACGGCTCGAAAATGGTCGACGGATGCTTGAAGATAGCCGGCGTGTGAAGACGGTGCGGCGCTGATGATATTTGTGGCTGCTTCTTGTTTCTATATAGAACGTTAAATATATACGTCAAATTATCTCGCATTGATATGCAGCCCGCAGTATCTCGGTAGCCGGGGTAATTAGGAAATAAATGTTTTCTTCAGACCTTCACCTTTTGCGTTATGGTAGCAGCAGGGTAACGTTATTAATTTATTTATTAAACGGTTTAGGGTTGATTAGCCTGGCTGCTACATATTTAATAACAAATATTGAATAAAAGTTATTCTATTCTATCCTGTTCATTTGCAATGTACGCTAAATCAAGGTAAAATTTTCAAAAGTAACGATTTATTGGAATAAAGCTCATTTAAAAACTTTTAAAGAGCTAATTTTTTACGTAATAGTTCTTACAAATTAGAGTCATCCGGTATTAATAATAGTGTAATGGCTACCATTTAGGGTTAAAAGCACCCTAGTTTTACTGTTCGTGCATAAACATGTCTCGTAAATCTCGCAACGACCCGTAATAATTTTAATGGCCACGTTTCAAACTGAAAATGGCGCAGTTATGGTTCTTTATAAGAAATTTTCCCAAGCTCATAACTCGATCCTAAATCAATTTGTTTGTAATGTATACTTTTATCTGTTTCATTTACTTGAAATTTCAAAAAAAGGTACTAATGAGTGACACTAAAGATGCAGTATAAGAGATATGCGAAGACACGAATATTAACCAAGTATTGACCATTAGGCTGTCAGTAACCTAGTAACATGATATAAATAGCTATATATATTCAAAGTTTTGATACTAATATTTTCAAATCTTCATCATAGATAAGACTAACATTTTATGGAAATTAGAACGGCGCACGTGGCGGACGTATTTTTACCGAGTTTTTTATTACCTACAATGTTTTTATTAACGTTCTTATGTGTATGTCGGTTCGGAATGAATTTAGTAATTGATGTTAAACTAACTTTACAACGAGTCAGAGACTTGAAATTTTGAACATAGCTCAGATTCGAATGACAATGTAAGAATATAAACAAAAACATGGTATACTAAAAAATAATACATAATTTTTAAATTTTCATTCGCGTAATTCTAATACACACGGAAGTGATACGCATTCGATACGAAACAGGACCGTTTCATTTTGTAATATGTTGTCAATTTTTTTATCAACAAAAACGTTAGTGGAAGCGATTTTTTCCTACCTCATTGTACTTAAGTCGTTAAAATTATAAAATCAAACCTTTATTTGATAAATATTTTATTTTGTTTACTTAACCATACATTATTTAACATTAATCAAATAAAATAACTCATCTCCCTATGCATTTTTTTCACCCCACAACAGTTCTAAAATCATCATCATCATCATCATTACAGCCCTTCACAAGTCCACTGCTGAACATAGGTCTCCCCCAAGGAATAACACAAATAACGGTCCTGAGCCACCTGCATCCATCGACTTCCTGCATGTCTCACCAGGTCGTAACTCCATCTAGTGGGGGGTCTCCCTACACATCACCTATCGGTACGAGGCTGCCACTCGAGAATCTTTCTTCCCCATCGGTTGTCGGTTCTTTAAACTATATGGCCGGCCCACTGCCACTTCAGAATACTAAACTGTTGGGACATGTCGGTTACTCTGGTTCTACTGCGGATATCCTCATTTCTAAGTTTATCACGCAGAGACACCCCGAGCATATCCCTCTCCGTAGCTCGCTGAGCGACCTTGAGCTTTTTCATACGGCCAGTAGTGAAGGACCACGTCTCAGATCCGTAAGTCATCACTGGCAACACGCACTTGTTGTACAATTTCGTTTTCAGGTTTTGAGGTATGTCTAACGAGAAGATGTGTCGTAGTTTCCCGAACGCTGCCCAGCCGAGTTGAATCCGTCGATTGACCTCTCGATCGAAGTTGGACTTACCTAGTCGGACTATTTGTCCCAGGTTTTTTTTATAGGATAAGGGTGACAAACGAGCACTCAGTCCACCTGATGGTAAGTGGTTGCTGCGGCCCATAGACATCTACATCTATCCTCGTTTGCAAATCAAAATGCAGATGCGTTGTCACCCGTGAGGACTAAGATGGAATGCCTCATTTCCAGTAAAAAGGGCCTCCGGCCACCTGCATTCACCAAGCGAAACGCAGAGGTAAACCTCTACTTCACGCTGGTATTCTGTGAGGTGTGTGAACCGGCGTGGTACCACGACCACCGCGGTTCGAGCCGGCCCATCCGTGCGACAGCAAAAGCTGCCGCGTGGCTCTACCACTATTATACAGGTAAACATACTCGTCAACAACTTCGAGTTTAGTGCTCCTAACAACTACCGGAATAGGTGTGACATGGACGTTAAACATGATTTTTGTTTTGTCCATATTCATCTTAAGACCTATCTGTTGGGAAACACTATTGAGGTCATTGAGCATAGTACTTAGGTCCTCCAGCAATTCTGCCATAAGGACTATATCGTCGGCATATCGAAGGTGAGTGATGTACTCGCCATTGATGTTAATACCGTATCCTTTCCAGTCCAGTAGCTTGAACACGTCTTCCAATGCAGCGGTGAAGAGTTTCGGGAATATAACGTCACCGTCTTGCATCTCTCTGCTGTTGAATAGGTTTCGTACTCTGATTCTGTACTTGGATAGCCAACGTAGCTCTACTGTACAAAAACTTCAGCACTTCGATATACCGACAGTCAACTTGGTATCGCTGAAAGGACTGCAGCACCGCCCAAATTTCGACGGAATCAAAGGCTTTCTTATAGTCCACATACGCAAAGCAAAGTGGGTGAAGATTATACTCCTCTGTCTTCTGTATAATCTGCCGCAGGGTATGTATGTGGTCCATGGTACTAAAGCCTTTTCGGAAACCGGCTTGTTTGGGAGGCTGGAAGTCGTCAAGTCTGCGTGCGAGACGATTCGTAATGACTCTCGAAAACAGCACGTAGACGCGACTCAGAAGGGAAATCGGTCTGTAGTTTTTCAAGAGACCGTTGTTGCGTTTCTTGAAAAACAAGACAACCGTACTTCTGTTCTACGCCTCCGCAGTAGTGCCACCATGGACGACGGAATTAAAGAGCTTCTGAAGGACTTCAAGTACCGGTTTTCCACCCGCTTTCAAAAGCTTCGCTGTAATTCCATCCTCGTCCGGGAACTTGCTGATTTAAGGTGTTGGAGAGCCATTCTAATCTCGCTCAGACTGACGTCCGGGATATCTTCGGAGTAGTGTTAGATAACACTCGCTCTTAGATCGTTACTCACACTTGCGTGTGTCGCCAACGATGACGTTTTCAGCTGCCCATAGAACCTCTCAATCTCACTCAAAATCTCAGGTGTCCCGGAAATGATGCTGCCACACTCGGTTTTCAGCTTTGACAGTTGGCTTTTTCTGGCAGACAGATATCTGGCAAAGATTTTGGAGCCTTAGTTCCGCTCGATCGCTTCTTTAATACAAGTTATATTGAAGTTGTGCAAGTCCCGCCGCATGCATTTTGAGATCTATCTATTCAGTTGCCTATATGCTCTCAAATCTGTTGAAGAATGTAGCTTCATCTCCTTTCTAACAGCTATGAGATTAAGAGTGTGATCGCAGAGTTTTATGTTCTTCTGCGGCGGGTCTTTCAGAACTTAGCTCCGACCACATGGACAGTTTCCACAAGCTTGTCATTCATATCGTCCATATCATTGCAGTCTTCTAGGAACTGAAAACAGTTTTGTAACTCGAGCTGAAAGATTTCGGGACTTTGGAACAGAGCACGAGGGGGACGGAGCGTTAACTTCATTAGACGAGACCTCTCCAACTTAACGTTTAGGTTCACTGTGCCACAAACCATTCGGTGATCGCTACCAGTTTTCACACTCGCGATCACGGAGACATCACTGAACAGTTGTCGTCAGCTCTAAAATAACATGCCTTATTTAAGCGACCCGAGCGCCGGACAAAAAATATGTATAATGCATATTATTATGTTTTAAATAATATATTATATAAAATAATGTACCACTCTTGTCACTTCTCCTACATATTTTACGAGAGTGAGCAGTATAAATATGGTTTCAAGAAGCAATTTAGCACATTGAAGTACGTCAGAGCCGATCAACCTCCAGAAAACGCTTGACATACGCGCGTTATTATACTCCAACCTTATAGAGGCCGGTTGACAGTTGAGAGAATAAGTTTTATTTATTTGGTATGAATAAAATAAATACCTAATCACAACCTGACTTTTATTTACCGTATAAATGCTAGGCTAAGACTGAACTGCTTACATTAGCAATAACAGTAATATTTCATAAAAATAAAACATAACCTCAAAATCTCTATGATAACTGCTAATATCTAATATTTTTAGTATTTTCTTTAACTGTTGGTTCTTAGGCGAACGTTGTATGGACGCAGAACAATATCCTTTATGAAATGCATTAAAATCTTATGCTAATAATAATATGTGCATGTAATTTAAAAAAAAAATATTATTCCATATGTGTTCAAATTGAAAACCTGCAGTAACGCAAATGTATTATTCGTTTTAAGAATTGAACGTCCGTCCGCTAAAGAATCTATTAAATCATTCAACGCAAATTATAGCAGAACATTTCAGAAAATAATAAAATGAAGAACTTGTTTTATATTATGTTTTGAAATAAACTATTATTTCAGTTAATATAGAAAAAACCTAACATATTTTATTGTACAAATGATGAGATAGAGAACAGTTTATCAGTATTGCCTTGTTAGTGTGACTGTTAAAAGTTAAAATATAATCACCGGCATATTCGCGACAGTTATTATTTATTTGTCATCTGCAAACGCTGACGTTACGGATAACTAATTCCCCGGTGTTCTATTTCCATTCAAAAATTAATCCGTAGCACTCAATATTCATTCAACAGTAAAATAAAATATCGCTTTAATTTTTTTTTGTTTTAAAAGAGAGTAAAAGGGTATTTTATTCCTATCAGTCAATAATATTAAGGCTGTTCATCAGAAGATGACATACCACAGATAACGTCAACGATTTGGAATTGTACGAGAATTTATTCGCTTCGCCTATTACTTTAAACCATTAATATATTCTTTAAACCATTACTTTAAATTATTATGACATTTAGATAATAGTACATTAATTCATTTATCTCAGCCTACATAGACCTTCCATAGTTATTTGATGAGTAGGTTAAACGTAACTGATATGGTTAAAGTGATACCACTACCTGTCGGAACTAACCGGCTTATTTTCATTTAGTAGAAAGCACTTGTAAATTTTTCTACCATA
This sequence comes from Parnassius glacialis, assembly GCA_033319125.1. NCBI lineage: Eukaryota > Metazoa > Arthropoda > Insecta > Lepidoptera > Papilionidae > Parnassius > Parnassius glacialis. Next base: position 9,407,609 of record JAVANC010000019.1, on the reverse strand, counting down.
TATGTACTATGATCTTTACTACTTTATTTAAAAAGCTAACAGGTAAACTTCCAAAAATATGGAATGATACAAGCGGCCTAACAATTTGTTCCTTGTTAAAGAATATTTGATTATAAATAAGACATTCTGAGAGGAGTTTACTTTCAGAAAATTCTATTAAAGTTAAGAAACAAACAAGAAAGTTTCAATAAGGAAATTTAGCTTTCATTTTAAAGCGAAACAAGAGTTTTGATTTGCCGCAAAATATATAATTTTACTCATTGATATTGCAAACAAATTTAACCATGTTTAATGTAAAAAAATATTTACGTAACAACCAAATATATATGACGGCACGTGCATCATTGCACGAGCGGCGGCGTCGATGAAGCTAGACAGAATTCTTGTAAATAACACGTGCTCCGCACACCTGCACCATTGCACCTGCGGTGGCGCCCGTTTTGCTTGTATAAAAGAGACGGAGCAGCCGCCGTTAAGACAGTCTTGGCTCTGACGTGAAACGGTGCACTTGTCGTATGCCGTTACTGGTTTATCCTTGACTCGTTGGATAATTTATTCGTGTAAACGAATTAATTATTATTTCTAACTACAAAATTAGTCTACATACTATACTCTATTACACATTCTACATATACAACATTGTTAAAAAGTATTCTTAGAATGATTTAAATAAAATAAATTTACTCGTATTAAAATTTACTCTGAAGAAAATATAGAACCGTTGTAAGGTTACACAAAGACTCCAAAAACTACCACCTTACCGACCGATACCACGTTACCGAGCGATACCACTTTACCGACCGACGCCACCTTCAATACTTCTTATTTTCTTTTATTATTTTACTCTCATTCCTAACACGGCCTTTCCTGACAATTCACACGTCCCCGTGTGCCTAGCCTAGGTAACATTACCTAACCTAGAGTAACGTTACCGGCTTTAAAGTAAGTTTACCGTCTCGGCCTTTTCTGGCCATGAAATACAGACTAAGTTTTTGCAGAAATGAAGTCATGTTCAAAAACACACGACTTCCGCGCACAATCTAATAATATAATAAATAATTCTAACGATGGTAGAGCCACGCAGCAGTTTTTGCTGTTGCACGTATGGGTCGGCACGAGCCGAGTTGGTACCGCGACCTCACAGAATACTCCCCCCCCCCTCCCATCAACAAATTTAATGGATTGATTTAAAGGAATTACACGAAAGACTAAACCAGGAGGGTACCAGCACCCCTGGAGAATCCCTCGCTGAGCATCCACGACCATGTTATTCCACTCCTGAGCGTGGGTGCTCAGCGTATTCGGGGGGGGGGGGCGCAAAATTCCGCTCAAAAATATAACTGCTCGGGGCAAACTCAGCAACAATACCAAGGCGCTCCCTGCCACGCTATCCATGAATTTCTGCATCATCCACTCGAACCTAAACGCCGTCCACTACCACCTCGAGACGGCGAAGCCGGCCTTGCTCTTTCTGACCGAGACGCAGGTTTCCTCTTCGGCTGATATTTCGTATCTCTCCTACCCCGGGTTCAAATTGGAGCACTCCTTTGTGCCTCGGGCTGGAGTTTGCGTGTATGCCAGAGAGGACATCTGTTCTCGACGCCTCGGCAGTCTTGAAGGTTCGGACCTGTCCATCCTTTGGCTATGCGTAGACAGCGACGACCATCCGCGCGTCTACGGGTGCCTCTATACGTCCCCATAGCGGTAATCCCAAGACAGACCGACTCATAGACCACGTCCAAATGGCTACAGATTCCTTGCTACAACAGGTCCCATCCGCAGAGATCGTGATCCTTGGCTATTTTAACGCCAACCACGCCGAATGGCTCGGTTCACGTTTAACCGATAATGCGGGGAGATCTGTTTATGACTTTGCCTTGGCATATGGTCTGACACAACTGGTTACTTCGCCTACGCGGATTCCAGATATGGAAAATCATACACCTTCCCTGTTCGACCTTGAGCTGACATCATGTTTATCAGATATCAGGTTTCCGTCGATGCCCCTCTCGGCTCTTTGGACCATTGTCTGATCCGGAGTGTGGTGCAACTAACGCTCCCCTTGCGGTTGCGTTCTGCAGGTTGCCGCCGTGTTTGGCATTACAGGTCGGCGGATTGGGACGAAATGCGGTGTTTCTTTGCATCCTACCCATGGGGGCGGGTTTGTTTCTTGCCGGACGATTCCAGCGCTGTTGCTGACTCTGTCACTGATGTGGTGCTACAGGGAATGGAACTATTTATTCCATCATCTGTGGTACCCATCGGAGGCAGATCTCAGACTTTTGCCGTTTGGTCGCTCCTGTAAGTCTGAATTATGCAGTAAGCAGGAGTATTATCACGCCTGGGCTGCGGCTTCGGCGACTCGGGATTTAAACACCAGCACACTTAAAAAGAAGTATAACTTCGCCTCAAGGTCCTTCAAAAGAGTTATTGCCAAGGCAAAGTCAGATCACATAGGCAGAATTGGCAAGAAACTAGTTCGCCTTCCTTCGGGAACCCGTGCATTCTGGTCTCTCGCGGAGGCTGTCCAAGGGAATTTCTGTAAGCCATCACTACCATCTTTGCACAAGGCGGACGACTCACTGGCCCAAGCCGCAAAAGACAAAAAGCCGACCTTTTAGGCTCCCTTTTTGCGTCCAACTCGACTCTTGATGACGGGGGAAAACACGGCCGACCATCTCGCGGTGTGAGTGCTCCATGCCAGATGTGCTGTTCTTACAGCGCTCGGTTCGCAAAGCACTCCTCTCCCTGGACATCCAGAAGTCGAGTGGGCCTGACGAAATCCCCCCAATTGTGCTGAAGACGTGTGCTCTGGAGTTGGCACCGGTCCTTACGCGTCTCTTCTGGTACTCCTACTACCAAGGCGTAGTCCCGAATTCATGGAAGACAACTTTTGTCCACCCGATCCCTAAAAAAGGCGACCGCTCAGACCCGTCCAACTATATTCCGTCCAATTATATTTCAATCGGGTTTGGCACAAAGCGCTTCTTTCGAAACTCCATTCCTATGGCCTTCCCGAGAAATTGTGCATTTGGATCACCAGCTTCCTTACAGATCGGAGCATCAAGGTCGTTGTAGACGGTGCATGCTCCGACTACAAGCCTATTAACGCTGGTGTTCCACAAAGCTATTCCGGCTATTCCGACGTTGTTTCTTCTGCATATAAATTATATGTTGCTAACTGGTAGCATGCATTGCTATTCGGATGACAGCACTGGTGATGCTCTATCCACCAGTCATGCCAATATTTCTCGGGAAAACGTCGCCGAGTACCGGAACAAACTTGTGTCTGAAGTCGAGTCTTTGCTGTACAAAGTCTCGGATTGGGGGCGACTAAATCTAGTCCAGTTTAATCCTCAGAAGACACAAGTTTGCGCGTTTACAGCTAAAAAGAACCTCTTTGTCATGTCTTCTCAGTTTCAAGGCACTCCCCTTCTTGCCTCAGCTAAATCGGAATCCTAGGAGTCGACATATCGAGTGAGGTGTAGTTTCGTGGTCACTTGGAAGAGAAGAGTCCTTTGCAATCGGCTCGATTCATTGGCACTGTGAAGAGATGTTGCACCCCTTTGCATTTTCTTTCGCATCTACCACGAGGAGTGCTCCGAGGAATTGTTCGGATTAATTCCAGCCGCCAAATTTCACGAACGCCTATCGCGGCAGACCTGCCGATACCATCCACACCATCTGGATGATGGGCGGTCCACCACTGTGCGATTTAGAAGACGTTTTCTTCCTCGCACGACTTCCTTGTAGAATCGATTACCATCAGCGAATTTTCCGGACCGATACGACTTAGGGACCTTCAAAAAAAGAGCGTATTCTTTTTAAAAGGCCGGCAAAGCATCTGCAATTCCCTCCCTGGTGTTGCAGTTGTTTGTGGGCGGCGGTAGTCACTTACCATCAGGTGAGCCGCATGCTCGTTTTTCCCCTCTCCTATAAAAAAAAAACACAGCGCTCGCGCACACGGAGCCGCGCACACAGCGCCTCAGGTCAGCGCCTGATGCATGTTCACAGAACACGACTTTACCGCACACAGCGCCCCAGGACATCGCCTGATGCATGTTCACAAAGCAAGTCTTCCGCAGCACCGCCATGTACAGCATACGCGTGCTCCGGGACGGCACCTGCCACCCGTTCAGCACACGCGTCTGCCGAAACCAGGCCATGTTACAGCTGGACCCAGCATTCCAGCTCCAACGAGCAAGGCACACGCCTCACACTCGCGCACATGTAATCGCATCACACGTGCTACTGTAACACACAAAAGAAAACTTATTAAAAAGATTCAGTCAGAACATACTTTCAAAAAAAATGCAGCACAACTCGCGGGGCACCATATACTGAGCTGGGCCTTGTGTGGTCTTACATCTAGCTCCAGATTATAACTTTAGCTCGTACTGATCACTTGATAACACTTTGGTTACTCGATATGGACCCTTTTGCATCCCCTGTCGATTCAAAAGGTTGCTCGGGAAAACGCATTCAATTTTCCAAGAAAATACCTGATTCAATGCTTGACTTGCCTTTACATAAATTTAAAATACAGAAATTATTAAATAAATGTTACTCATCCCAGGATCAAGTTTCCCAAGCACTCGGCGACGCCCAGCCGTCCCGCCGTAAGATCGGCCAAGAAACAGCAGTTAGTAGCGGCGTAGCCTCAACCTTACCAAAGCTCGGCCACGCGCCTGACCATGTCCAATTAGCCGTGTACCATTTGAAGTAAACTGTAACACTTATCTACACATTAGAATACAAACAGGCTATTTATTTTTTTAATTCATAGCACGTTATAGTTAATCCTTTATTTGATACATCGCTTCGAACTTTAAATTAAAACTTTAAATTAAACTTTAATTTCGAACTTTAAAATGTATTGGCTACATTATTCATATATTATATATGTTTTCTTTCATTTTATACCACATTACGTATATCATATTTCATATGAACTATCAATTTTAACAAAACTCGAAAAAGTTAATATTTCACTGGATGCAACTATAACTCAATTAGTTAACACCTCTTTCCAATATTTCTTTCAACATTTGTTAACATATTTGGGTACACTAAGGAGTAACAAAATTATATGCGCGTACCTCTATATAAATCAAACGAAAAGATTTAACTTTTTGCTCAAAACATTCGACTTTTAAGCTTTTACTTTACACTTTTGTGGTACATCTATGTAGTAAATAGGACAGCAAATTTAATTATGACATTAAACATAAAAACAAATGTATCAATGCGAAGCGCATTAGTTTTCACGAACGTAATAAAAATTAAACAAAAGTATTTAACTTTTGGCTTGAAACATTTCATTTGTATTCTCTCACTCTACACTATAATGATTCGTCAATGTTGTAAATATGACAACACACTTGATTTAAGAAATTGAACATAAAAACAAGACGCGAGGCGCGACATATTCTTTCACCAACGTAATAACCCTCACAATATTCAAAGTTTATACGTGTACAGTAACAGGGACTTTATCCCACTTCTGATGTTAGAAATTATTCTTAAAATGATTTAAATAAAATAATGTTACTCGTATTAGAATTTACTCTGAAGAAAATATAGACCGATCTTACAACGGTTGCACAGAGACTCCAAAAACTACCACCTTTCCGACCGATACCACGTTACCGAGCGATACCTCTTTACCGACCGACGCCTTCAATATTTCTTATTTTCTTTTATTATTGTACTCTCATTCCTAACAACATTTATTAACATAATAAAAAACTAAAACTAAAAACTTAGATTATCGTATAGTTACCGAGACTGCATTATATAAGAAATTTGTCCAAAGTTGACCATGCTTGGCAGGAGGGTGAGTGCAGCACATACTGTAGACACCGCTCGCATACTCGTAGACATTACCAGTCCAACAAATTTGAGTTTGGAATTTTTAAATAAGCTTACGTCTACTATTCGGTCGCCAGTGTATTGTTCGTTGATTAATCCGCGTCCGTTGTGTGTTATTATTATTTTTAATTTCTAGTTGCTGGTTATTTTGAAATCTAGAAGCCCAATTTAAATAATAAAATCAATTAGGCTTGAATAGGAGAAAAATTGCTGTGATTGTCCAGTGTGCTGTGAATGAATGTGAAGCGTCTGTAGTCTAATGGCAGGGCGCGGACCGCGAACTCGAAAGGTCGTGGGTTCGAATCCACCATTCGACTACTGTCGTAAACCACTTCTAACACAAGCATTTGAAGATTACCAGAAGGGCTGAAAGGGAACATTAGTAATGTTTAATAGCATTACTAGTATTTTTTATAAAAAAATATGCTTGAATTTTCGAACAAAATGCAATATTTTTAGGGTTCCGTACCTCAAAATTAAAGAACGGAACCCTTATAGGATCACTTTGTTGTCCGTCTGTCTGTCTGTCTGTCAAGACCCTTTTTCTCAGGAACGCGTGGAGGTATAGAGCTGAAATTCATACCAAATACTCATGTCTACTGTCGCTTAGAGTTGTGAAAAAGTTAAACTTCTAAGTCAACGCAATCAAAAGATACAGCCGTTTATGCCGTAAATTTTCGACATTTCCAAGGGTATCAAAACCTACACGGTACTTCCCGTGAACTCAAAATCTTCATATATAAATCAAATACTAAAAATATTTTTAATAATTTTAAACTTATATATCTACAGATTTGTTCGGAACTCTCGGTGCGCAAGTCCGACTCGCACTTTGCCGGTTTTTTAAATATAATTTTTATTTTTTATATTTATTTTTATTGTTAATTTGTAGCCATAAGACATAAACATTTTTTTGTGACTCTTATTTTACATTTACAGTTGTAACCATCAGGTAGCGAGCCTTTCCCGTACTTGTGCGGTTGCTCTCTAAATGGCAATAATCAACCTTTGAGCGAGAAAAGAACCAGCCCTCATGTTACCAACAGCGACAACCGGTCTCGGATTTATTATCTTTTGCAACTTCTTTCTTTAGAATCGATAGTCTTTACAACAAATTGCACAACTATGTATTCTCTCAGAGATTTTCCTTAACCTGTTTAAGCGTGTTGAGATTGAATTTTGAAATCCACCGCCTTAGCGCTACCTTTCTACCTAGGATTCGAGCTTATACAGCTTATGTATATACATATAAACAAACTTAAACAACATTTTATGTTTGTTTATATGCATATACGTATATAACAAAGTTTTTGTTTATGTTTAGGATTATCCAGAGACTACTAACTTATAATTGGCACGGTCCTAATACATTTTTCACGCTTATCTTTTACACATCCATATATCTACGCATATTTACTGTGGCTAATGCTACTTCTGATTTAGCTTCATCTTTAATATATTACCAAATTTGGTCGATAAACTTCCATCCAGGGCATCGTTGCCGACTTTGCCACCCACTTCTGTAGCATAATTTGTTTTGTCACTTTTTCCCATTCAATCTTTCTACGCACACCACCGAAACATTTATTTTTCCTTATATAGGGTTATTCGGAAAGTCATTTCGTTTTTTTTTGTGGAAATGAAAGACAGTTTTCGTATAATAAACAAATACTTTATTAAATTATATATTGACCGTTCTGGTCCAACACCTTTTGCCATCTTTCTGGTAGTAGCATAATTCCACGCTCATAAAATTTTTGGTCTTTGCTGGCAAAAAACTGATCGAGGAGGTTTTTGCCCTCCTCATTTGAGGTGAAGGTTTTACCGTCTAAAAATTTTGGAGTGACCGGAACAAATAATAATTCGATGATGCCAGGTGTGGAGAATATGGTGGGTGTAGCATTGCATCCCATTCAAGCTGTAAAAGCTTTTGGCGAGTGACCAAGCTTTTGTGAGGTCTCGCGTTGTCTTGATGAAACACTACACCTTTCCTGTTGATTAGTTCTGACCTTTTCTGTTGAAGTGCATCATTCAGTTTGTCCAGCTGATGACAGTAGACTTCCGAATTAATCGTTGTGTTATCCGGTAAAAGGTCAAAAAAACGATTCCTTTAAAATCCCACCAAACAGACAGCATCACCTTTTTTGGTTAATATCGGCTTTGGAAATGGTTTGAGCCGGTTCATCTTTTTTGCTCCATGACCTGTTGCGTTTGACGTTGTTGTATACAAACCATTTTTCGTTCCCAGTGATGATGCACTTCAAAAACGGATCATTTTTGTGACGTTTGAGAAGCGAATCGCAGACGTCAATGCGGCGACACAGATTTCTCTCTGTGAGAACATGGGGAACCCATACATCGAGCTTCGAGGATAATCCCAGGCCTTTCAAGTGGTCATAAACTGTTGAATTTGATAAATTTAACCTCAATCCGATCTCACGTGTTGTTATTCGCCGGTTCACATCAACTAATGCCTTTATCGCGTCTTTATCAGCTTTAACCGGCCTTCACGAACGTGGTGTGCATCTTCGACATCAAAATTGCCGCATCGAAATTTAGCGAACAAGTTCTGGAACTGGCGTACTGTCAACACACCTTCTCCATACACATCAGTCAATTTATTTCTGGCTTATACAGCATTTTTACCCTTTCTGTAGTAAAACAGTAAGATATGTCGAAAATGCTGCTTATCGCTCTCCATATTTAAAAGGGCACCAACCAAAAGCTACTGCGTAGAATTAATTGGAATTTTTCACACACAAGCCTTGCTATATGTACTCTCAAAGCATATAAAAGTTATACGGCTTAAATGTGAAGTTGGGTGCAAAAGAATACAATTAAATCCTCTGTCGGGAAAAAACGAAATGACTTTCCGAACAACCCAATATTAATAAGAATATCATGAAAACCACATTTTTCTCCATCACAATATTTCTCACCCTATCATTCAGTCACCACTAACAGACTTCTCAATGACCGCATTTCTACAGTATTAATTTAAAACTATTTTTTAAACTATGAATATAGCAAACAGTGGTAGAGCCACGCGGCAGCTTTTGCTGTCGCACGGATGGGCCGGGGGGTGGTACCACGACCTCACAGAATACCAGCGTGAAGTAGAGGTTTACCTCTGCGTTTCGCTTGGTGAGTGCAGGTGGCCGGAGGCCCTTTTTACTGGAAATGAGGCATTCCATCTTAGTCCTCACGGGTGACAACGCATCTGCATTTTGATTCGCAAACGAGGATAGATGTAGATGTCTATGGGCCGCAGCAACCACTTACCATCAGGTGGACTGTGTGCTCGTTTGTCACCCTTATCCTATAAAAAAAATATAGTAATGATGTCCTCCAGACATTCCTTCGGTCACGGCTGCCAGTTCCAACGGAGACTAGCCATCTGCTCAGGACAAACATAAAGTGTACGAGTGTATGCGCAAACACAGATGCACTCGTGTGCACAAAGCTGATGTGAACAATTGACGCTCTAGGATTTCTGCAGTCTGTGATCACATACAGGTTCGTCTCCGTCACTACATCAGATTTGATAGACCATAAATCCCTGCTAAAGTACACCGAAACCTTCTAAGGATGATTCACGAGGCAATTGAAATAAAAAAGTTCCTAATTTCAATAGAGAACATGGCTGTGTGCTACCATCTGCTTGGGATCCTATAATTTATAAAATTAAATCCCAACCCAAGTATAAAATTGCAAGATATTATAAGTTAATACTGCGTAGATAGGACCAAAAATTAATGACTTTAATCTGGAGATTGCCGTAGTTAATTATGACATTGGGACGTCCAACACCTCAGTCCCCTCCGTGATCATGGGTGCTGTAAAGTGCTCGAAACGTCGGAAATATAAAAAAGTAAATGTGAAGTGTTCGCTTAAACATTAAGAAATCTTTACATTATATTTTGTTATAAGACTCACATAAACATCCTATGAATATTCCTCAATAACCTATCAATCCTACACCAACATAGCGATTTCATACATGATAAAAAAAATTATCTATTATTCTCATATAATATTTTCATCACCTTGGAATTAAAAAGAAAAGTACATTTTAAAAGTTAACCAGAGCACCATTGAAATATACAGTTTGAAAATAGTTAAAAAGGAAAAAAAATAAAGTTCAAGTTACTAGGTGTTGTGTTGAATACAAAGTAACCACCGTTTAATTTGATTTTAATAGCGCTTCTATCCGTACCTCATCATCCCACCACAACGTATCACTTTTCCTTTCATTCTTTCTCTTACTTACACCACATACTTCGGTGGCTACATCCACCAAAACTTTCTTAACATTATTCCATACAGTCTTCACGTCTAAATCACTCATACATAATTCATTCACACCACTTATATTTTCCCTCATTCTACATTTATACTTCTCTTTCACACCTTCATCTTGTAGCCTCTCTATTCTTATACGCTCTAACGCAGTGGTAGACACAGATGTCCGATGCCGCCAAGTCCTGAATAGACCATTAATTTGGCATACGACCAAGTAATGATCCGTTCCTACGTTGGACCCCCGGTAAACCCTTGTATCTAACACTGCGCTCCTCATTCTTTCATCCACAATTATGAAATCTATCATGCTTCTATCATCCCCTCTTTCCCATGTATACATGTGAATCCTCTTATGACGAAAGAAAGTGTTCGTCACAAAAAGATTCTTTTCCACACATACGGTGAGGAGGTCTTCACCATTCTCATTTATAATTTCATCACCAAACGTTCCTAATATCCTTTAACCAGACATCCTCACCCCAAACCTTCCATTAAAATCTCCTAACATAATAATATTTTAATTTTCCTTGCATTTCATTAACACCAACCTTACCATGTCCCAAAACTGCTCTCGGATATAAGTGGGCTTAGACATATCTGGGGCGTACAACCCTATCACATTCAACTTCTTTAAGCCCACTTTCATTCATATCCACAGCAGCCTTGGGCTTACACATTCATACTCTTTCGCACATTGACCCATTCTTTCTGAAAGGATGACACCGACTCCCTGGCATGCCCGCTCGGTCTCGTCTACTCCAGACCAGTAAGCGGTATACATGCCATGTGCAGTGACATCCCTACCCATTCGTTTCGTTTCGTTTACACATAACACATCTATTCCTCTATCATTCATCATTTCGCATACTTCATCCATCTTATCATACATTGCTCCACATACATTCAGCGTAGCCAGACGTGCCTCCGCAATCCACTTTTCGCCCCTCCGGGAGACAGGACGTGAACAAAATTTTATGTTTGTTTATATGCATATACGTATATAACAAAGTTTTGTTTATGTTTAGGATTAGCCAGAGACTACAAACTTATAATTGGCACGGTCCTAATACATTTTTCACGCTTATCTTTTACACATCCATATATCTACGCATATTTACTGTGGCTAATGATACTTCTAATTTAGCTTCATCTTTAATATATTACCAAATTTGGTCGATAAATTTCCATCCAGGGCATCGTTACCAACTCTGCCACCCACTTCTGTAGCATAATTTGTTTTGTCACTTTTTCCCATTCAATCTTTCTACGCACACCACCGAAACATTTATTTTTCCTTATATAGGGTTGTTCGGAAAGTCATTTCGTTTTTTTTTGTGGAAATGAAAGACAGTTTTCGTATAATAAACAAATACTTTATTAAATTATATATTGACCGTTCTGGTCCAACACCTTTTGCCATCTTTCTGGTAGTAGCATAATTTCACGCTCATAAAATTTTTGGTCTTTGCTGGCAAAAAACTGATCGAGGAGGTTTTTGCCCTCCTCATTTGAGGTGAAGGTTTTACCGTCTAAAAATTTTGGAGTGACCGGAACAAATAATAATTCGATGATGCCAGGTCTGGAGAATATGGTGGGTGTAGCATTGCATCCCATTCAAGCTGTAAAAGCTTTTGGCGAGTGACCAAGCTTTTGTGAGGTCTCGCGTTGTCTTGATGAAACACTACACCTTTCCTGTTGTATTAGTTCTGACCTTTTCTGTTGAAGTGCATCATTCAGTTTGTCCAGCTGATGACAGTAGACTTCCGAATTAATCGTTGTGTTATCCGGTAAAAGGTCGAAAAAACGATTCCTTTAAAATCCCACCAAACAGACAGCATCACCTTTTTTGGTTAATATCGGCTTTGGAAATGGTTTGAGCCGGTTCATCTTTTTTGCTCCATGACCTGTTGCGTTTGACGTTGTTGTATACAAACCGTTTTTCGTTCCCAGTGATGATGCACTTCAAAAACGGATCATTTTCGTGACGTTTGAGAAGCGAATCGCAGACGTCAATGCGGCGACACAGATTTCTCTCTGTGAGAACATGGGGAACCCATACATCGAGCTTCGAGGATAATCCCAGGCCTTTCAAGTGGTCATAAACTGTTGAATTTGATAAATTTAACCTCAATCCGATCTCACGTGTTGTTATTCGCCGGTTCACATCAACTAATGCCTTTATCGCGTCTTTATCAGCTTTAACCGGCCTTCACGAACGTGGTGTGCATCTTCGACATCAAAATTGCCGCATCGAAATTTAGCGAACAAGTTCTGGAACTGGCGTACTGTCAACACACCTTCTCCATACACATCAGTCAATTTATTTCTGGCTTATACAGCATTTTTACCCTTTCTGTAGTAAAACAGTAAGATATGTCGAAAATGCTGCTTATCGCTCTCCATATTTAAAAGGGCACCAACCAAAAGCTACTGCGTAGAATTAATTGGAACTTTTCACACACAAGCCTTGCTATATGTACTCTCAAAGCATATAAAAGTTATACGGCTTAAATGTGAAGTTGGGTGCAAAAGAATACAATTAAATCCTCGGTCGGGAAAAAACGAAATGACTTTCCGAACAACCCAATATTAATAAGAATATCATGAAAACCACATTTTTCTCCATCACAATATTTCTCACCCTATCATTCAGTCACCACTAACAGACTTCTCAATGACCGCATTTCTACAGTATTAATTTAAAACTATTTTTTAAACTATGAATATAGCAAACAGTGGTAGAGCCACGCGGCAGCTTTTGCTGTCGCACGGATGGGCCGGGGGGTGGTACCACGACCTCACAGAATACCAGCGTGAAGTAGAGGTTTACCTCTGCGTTTCGCTTGGTGAGTGCAGGTGGCCGGAGGCCCTTTTTACTGGAAATGAGGCATTCCATCTTAGTCCTCACGGGTGACAACGCATCTGCATTTTGATTCGCAAACGAGGATAGATGTAGATGTCTATGGGCCGCAGCAACCACTTACCATCAGGTGGACTGTGTGCTCGTTTGTCACCCTTATCCTATAAAAAAAATATAGTAATGATGTCCTCCAGACATTCCTTCGGTCACGGCTGCCAGTTCCAACGGAGACTAGCCATCTGCTCAGGACAAACATAAAGTGTACGAGTGTATGCGCAAACACAGATGCACTCGTGTGCACAAAGCTGATGTGAACAATCTTCTTAGTCTTCACGTCTAAATCACTCATACATAATTCATTCACACCACTTATATTTTCCCTCATTCTACATTTATACTTCTCTTTCACACCTTCATCTTGTAGCCTCTCTATTCTTATACGCTCTAACGCAGTGGTAGACACAGATGTCCGATGCCGCCAAGTCCTGAATAGACCATTAATTTGGCATACGACCAAGTAATGATCCGTTCCTACGTTGGACCCCCGGTAAACCCTTGTATCTAACACTGCGCTCCTCATTCTTTCATCCACAATTATGAAATCTATCATGCTTCTATCATCCCCTCTTTCCCATGTATACATGTGAATCCTCTTATGACGAAAGAAAGTGTTCGTCACAAAAAGATTCTTTTCCACACATACGGTGAGGAGGTCTTCACCATTCTCATTTATAATTTCATCACCAAACGTTCCTAATATCCTTTAACCAGACATCCTCACCCCAAACCTTCCATTAAAATCTCCTAACATAATAATATTTTAATTTTCCTTGCATTTCATTAACACCAACCTTACCATGTCCCAAAACTGCTCTCGGATATAAGTGGGCTTAGACATATCTGGGGCGTACAACCCTATCACAGTCAACTTCTTTAAGCCCACTTTCATTCATATCCACAGCAGCCTTGGGCTTACACATTCATACTCTTTCGCACATTGACCCATTCTTTCTGAAAGGATGACACCGACTCCCTGGCATGCCCGCTCGGTCTCGTCTACTCCAGACCAGTAAGCGGTATACATGCCATGTGCAGTGACATCCCTACCCATTCGTTTCGTTTCGTTTACACATAACACATCTATTCCTCTATCATTCATCATTTCGCATACTTCATCCATCTTATCATACATTGCTCCACATACATTCAGCGTAGCCAGACGTGCCTCCGCAATCCACTTTTCGCCCCTCCGGGAGACAGGACGTGAACAAAATTTTATGTTTGTTTATATGCATATACGTATATAACAAAGTTTTGTTTATGTTTAGGATTAGCCAGAGACTACAAACTTATAATTGGCACGGTCCTCATACATTTTTCACGCTTATCTTTTACACATCCATATATCTACGCATATTTACTGTGGCTAATGATACTTCTAATTTAGCTTCATCTTTAATATATTACCAAATTTGGTCGATAAATTTCCATCCAGGGCATCGTTACCAACTCTGCCACCCACTTCTGTAGCATAATTTGTTTTGTCACTTTTTCCCATTCAATCTTTCTACGCACACCACCGAAACATTTATTTTTCCTTATATAGGGTTGTTCGGAAAGTCATTTCGTTTTTTTTTGTGGAAATGAAAGACAGTTTTCGTATAATAAACAAATACTTTATTAAATTATATATTGACCGTTCTGGTCCAACACCTTTTGCCATCTTTCTGGTAGTAGCATAATTTCACGCTCATAAAATTTTTGGTCTTTGCTGGCAAAAAACTGATCGAGGAGGTTTTTGCCCTCCTCATTTGAGGTGAAGGTTTTACCGTCTAAAAATTTTGGAGTGACCGGAACAAATAATAATTCGATGATGCCAGGTCTGGAGAATATGGTGGGTGTAGCATTGCATCCCATTCAAGCTGTAAAAGCTTTTGGCGAGTGACCAAGCTTTTGTGAGGTCTCGCGTTGTCTTGATGAAACACTACACCTTTCCTGTTGATTAGTTCTGACCTTTTCTGTTGAAGTGCATCATTCAGTTTGTCCAGCTGATGACAGTAGACTTCCGAATTAATCGTTGTGTTATCCGGTAAAAGGTCAAAAAAACGATTCCTTTAAAATCCCACCAAACAGACAGCATCACCTTTTTTGGTTAATATCGGCTTTGGAAATGGTTTGAGCCGGTTCATCTTTTTTGCTCCATGACCTGTTGCGTTTGACGTTGTTGTATACAAACCATTTTTCGTTCCCAGTGATGATGCACTTCAAAAACGGATCATTTTCGTGACGTTTGAGAAGCGAATCGCAGACGTCAATGCGGCGACACAGATTTCTCTCTGTGAGAACATGGGGAACCCATACATCGAGCTTCGAGGATAATCCCAGGCCTTTCAAGTGGTCATAAACTGTTGAATTTGATAAATTTAACCTCAATCCGATCTCACGTGTTGTTATTCGCCGGTTCACATCAACTAATGCCTTTATCGCGTCTTTATCAGCTTTAACCGGCCTTCACGAACGTGGTGTGCATCTTCGACATCAAAATTGCCGCATCGAAATTTAGCGAACAAGTTCTGGAACTGGCGTACTGTCAACACACCTTCTCCATACACATCAGTCAATTTATTTCTGGCTTATACAGCATTTTTACCCTTTCTGTAGTAAAACAGTAAGATATGTCGAAAATGCTGCTTATCGCTCTCCATATTTAAAAGGGCACCAACCAAAAGCTACTGCGTAGAATTAATTGGAATTTTTCACACACAAGCCTTGCTATATGTACTCTCAAAGCATATAAAAGTTATACGGCTTAAATGTGAAGTTGGGTGCAAAAGAATACAATTAAATCCTCGGTCGGGAAAAAACGAAATGACTTTCCGAACAACCCAATATTAATAAGAATATCATGAAAACCACATTTTTCTCCATCACAATATTTCTCACCCTATCATTCAGTCACCACTAACAGACTTCTCAATGACCGCATTTCTACAGTATTAATTTAAAACTATTTTTTAAACTATGAATATAGCAAACAGTGGTAGAGCCACGCGGCAGCTTTTGCTGTCGCACGGATGGGCCGGGGGGTGGTACCACGACCTCACAGAATACCAGCGTGAAGTAGAGGTTTACCTCTGCGTTTCGCTTGGTGAGTGCAGGTGGCCGGAGGCCCTTTTTACTGGAAATGAGGCATTCCATCTTAGTCCTCACGGGTGACAACGCATCTGCATTTTGATTCGCAAACGAGGATAGATGTAGATGTCTATGGGCCGCAGCAACCACTTACCATCAGGTGGACTGTGTGCTCGTTTGTCACCCTTATCCTATAAAAAAATATAGTAATGATGTCCTCCAGACATTCCTTCGGTCACGGCTGCCAGTTCCAACGGAGACTAGCCATTTGCTCAGGACAAACATAAAGTGTACGAGTGTATGCGCAAACACAGATGCACTCGTGTGCACAAAGCTGATGTGAACAATTGACGCTCTAGGATTTCTGCAGTCTGTGATCACATACAGGTTCGTCTCCGTCACTACATCAGATTTGATAGACCATAAATCCCTGCTAAAGTACACCGAAACCTTCTAAGGATGATTCACGAGGCAATTGAAATAAAAAAGTTCCTAATTTCAATAGAGAACATGGCTGTGTGCTACCATCTGCTTGGGATCCTATAATTTATAAAATTAAATCCCAACCCAAGTATAAAATTGCAAGATATTATAAGTTAATACTGCGTAGATAGGACCAAAAATTAATGACTTTAATCTGGAGATTGCCGTAGTTAATTATGACATTGGGACGTCCAACACCTCAGTCCCCTCCGTGATCATGGGTGCTGTAAAGTGCTCGAAACGTCGGAAATATAAAAAAGTAAATGTGAAGTGTTCGCTTAAACATTAAGAAATCTTTACATTATATTTTGTTATAAGACTCACATAAACATCCTATGAATATTCCTCATTAACCTATCAATCCTACACCAACATAGCGATTTCATACATGATAAAAAAAATTATCTACTATTCTCATATAATATTTTCATCACCTTGGAATTAAAAAGAAAACTACATTTTAAAAGTTAACCAGAGCACCATTGAAATATACAGTTTGAAAATAGTTAAAAAGGAAAAAAAAATAAAGTTCAAGTTACTAGGTGTTGTGTTGAATACAAAGTAACCACCGTTTAATTTGATTTTAATAGCGCTTCTATCCGTACCTCATCATCCCACCACAACGTATCACTTTTCCTTTCATTCTTTCTCTTACTTACACCACATACTTCGGTGGCTACATCCACCAAAACTTTCTTAACATTATTCCATACAGTCTTCACGTCTAAATCACTCATACATAATTCATTCACACCACTTATATTTTCCCTCATTCTACATTTATACTTCTCTTTCACACCTTCATCTTGTAGCCTCTCTATTCTTATACGCTCTAACGCAGTGGTAGACACAGATGTCCGATGCCGCCAAGTCCTGAATAGACCATTAATTTGGCATACGACCAAGTAATGATCCGTTCCTACGTTGGACCCCCGGTAAACCCTTGTATCTAACACTGCGCTCCTCATTCTTTCATCCACAATTATGAAATCTATCATGCTTCTATCATCCCCTCTTTCCCATGTATACATGTGAATCCTCTTATGACGAAAGAAAGTGTTCGTCACAAAAAGATTCTTTTCCACACATACGGTGAGGAGGTCTTCACCATTCTCATTTATAATTTCATCACCAAACGTTCCTAATATCCTTTAACCAGACATCCTCACCCCAAACCTTCCATTTAAATCTCCTAACATAATAATATTTTCATTTTCCTTGCATTTCATTAACACCAACCTTACCATGTCCCAAAACTGCTCTCGGATATAAGTGGGCTTAGACATATCTGGGGCGTAGAACCCTATCACAGTCAACTTCTTTAAGCCCACTTTCATTCATATCCACAGCAGCCTTGGGCTTACACATTCATACTCTTTCGCACATTGACCCATTCTTTCTGAAAGGATGACACCGATTCCCTGGCATGCCCGCTCGGTCTCGTCTACTCCAGACCAGTAAGCGGTATACATGCCATGTGCAGTGACATCCCTACCCATTCGTTTCGTTTCGTTTACACATAACACATCTATTCCTCTATCATTCATCATTTCGCATACTTCATCCATCTTATCATACATTGCTCCACATACATTCAGCGTAGCCAGACGTGCCTCCGCAATCCACTTTTCGCCCCTCCGGGAGACAGGACGTGAACAAAATTTTATGTTTGTTTATATGCATATACGTATATAACAAAGTTTTGTTTATGTTTAGGATTAGCCAGAGACTACAAACTTATAATTGGCACGGTCCTAATACATTTTTTACGCTTATCTTTTACACATCCATATATCTACGCATATTTACTGTGGCTAATGATACTTCTAATTTAGCTTCATCTTTAATATATTACCAAATTTGGTCGATAAATTTCCATCCAGGGCATCGTTACCGACTCTGCCACCCACTTCTGTAGCATAATTTGTTTTGTCACTTTTTCCCATTCAATCTTTCTACGCACACCACCGAAACATTTATTTTTCCTTATATAGGGTTGTTCGGAAAGTCATTTCGTTTTTTTTGTGGAAATGAAATACAGTTTTCGTATAATAAACAAATACTTTATTAAATTATATATTGACCGTTCTGGTCCAACACCTTTTGCCATCTTTCTGGTAGTAGCATAATTCCACGCTCATAAAATTTTTGGTCTTTGCTGGCAAAAAACTGATCGAGGAGGTTTTTGCCCTCCTCATTTGAGGTGAAGGTTTTACCGTCTAAAAATTTTGGAGTGACCGGAACAAATAATAATTCGATGATGCCAGGTCTGGAGAATATGGTGGGTGTAGCATTGCATCCCATTCAAGCTGTAAAAGCTTTTGGCGAGTGACCAAGCTTTTGTGAGGTCTCGCGTTGTCTTGATGAAACACTACACCTTTCCTGTTGATTAGTTCTGACCTTTTCTGTTGAAGTGCATCATTCAGTTTGTCCAGCTGATGACAGTAGACTTCCGAATTAATCGTTGTGTTATCCGGTAAAAGGTCAAAAAAACGATTCCTTTAAAATCCCACCAAACAGACAGCATCACCTTTTTTGGTTAATATCGGCTTTGGAAATCGTTTGAGCCGGTTCATCTTTTTTGCTCCATGACCTGTTGCGTTTGACGTTGTTGTATACAAACCATTTTTCGTTCCCAGTGATGATGCACTTCAAAAACGGATCATTTTCGTGACGTTTGAGAAGCGAATCGCAGACGTCAATGCGGCGACACAGATTTCTCTCTGTGAGAACATGGGGAACCCATACATCGAGCTTCGAGGATAATCCCAGGCCTTTCAAGTGGTCATAAACTGTTGAATTTGATAAATTTAACCTCAATCCGATCTCACGTGTTGTTATTCGCCGGTTCACATCAACTAATGCCTTTATCGCGTCTTTATCAGCTTTAACCGGCCTTCACGAACGTGGTGTGCATCTTCGACATCAAAATTGCCGCATCGAAATTTAGCGAACAAGTTCTGGAACTGGCGTACTGTCAACACACCTTCTCCATACACATCAGTCAATTTATTTCTGGCTTATACAGCATTTTTACCCTTTCTGTAGTAAAACAGTAAGATATGTCGAAAATGCTGCTTATCGCTCTCCATATTTAAAAGGGCACCAACCAAAAGCTACTGCGTAGAATTAATTGGAATTTTTCACACACAAGCCTTGCTATATGTACTCTCAAAGCATATAAAAGTTATACGGCTTAAATGTGAAGTTGGGTGCAAAAGAATACAATTAAATCCTCGGTCGGGAAAAAACGAAATGACTTTCCGAACAACCCAATATTAATAAGAATATCATGAAAACCACATTTTTCTCCATCACAATATTTCTCACCCTATCATTCAGTCACCACTAACAGACTTCTCAATGACCGCATTTCTACAGTATTAATTTAAAACTATTTTTTAAACTATGAATATAGCAAACAGTGGTAGAGCCACGCGGCAGCTTTTGCTGTCGCACGGATGGGCCGGGGGGTGGTACCACGACCTCACAGAATACCAGCGTGAAGTAGAGGTTTACCTCTGCGTTTCGCTTGGTGAGTGCAGGTGGCCGGAGGCCCTTTTTACTGGAAATGAGGCATTCCATCTTAGTCCTCACGGGTGACAACGCATCTGCATTTTGATTCGCAAACGAGGATAGATGTAGATGTCTATGGGCCGCAGCAACCACTTACCATCAGGTGGACTGTGTGCTCGTTTGTCACCCTTATCCTATAAAAAAAATATAGTAATGATGTCCTCCAGACATTCCTTCGGTCACGGCTGCCAGTTCCAACGGAGACTAGCCATTTGCTCAGGACAAACATAAAGTGTACGAGTGTATGCGCAAACACAGATGCACTCGTGTGCACAAAGCTGATGTGAACAATTGACGCTCTAGGATTTCTGCAGTCTGTGATCACATACAGGTTCGTCTCCGTCACTACATCAGATTTGATAGACCATAAATCCCTGCTAAAGTACACCGAAACCTTCTAAGGATGATTCACGAGGCAATTGAAATAAAAAAGTTCCTAATTTCAATAGAGAACATGGCTGTGTGCTACCATCTGCTTGGGATCCTATAATTTATAAAATTAAATCCCAACCCAAGTATAAAATTGCAAGATATTATAAGTTAATACTGCGTAGATAGGACCAAAAATTAATGACTTTAATCTGGAGATTGCCGTAGTTAATTATGACATTGGGACGTCCAACACCTCAGTCCCCTCCGTGATCATGGGTGCTGTAAAGTGCTCGAAACGTCGGAAATATAAAAAAGTAAATGTGAAGTGTTCGCTTAAACATTAAGAAATCTTTACATTATATTTTGTTATAAGACTCACATAAACATCCTATGAATATTCCTCAATAACCTATCAATCCTACACCAACATAGCGATTTCATACATGATAAAAAAAATTATCTATTATTCTCATATAATATTTTCATCACCTTGGAATTAAAAAGAAAAGTACATTTTAAAAGTTAACCAGAGCACCATTGAAATATACAGTTTGAAAATAGTTAAAAAGGAAAAAAAAATAAAGTTCAAGTTACTAGGTGTTGTGTTGAATACAAAGTAACCACCGTTTAATTTGATTTTAATAGCGCTTCTATCCGTACCTCATCATCCCACCACAACGTATCACTTTTCCTTTCATTCTTTCTCTTACTTACACCACATACTTCGGTGGCTACATCCACCAAAACTTTCTTAACATTATTCCATACAGTCTTCACGTCTAAATCACTCATACATAATTCATTCACACCACTTATATTTTCCCTCATTCTACATTTATACTTCTCTTTCACACCTTCATCTTGTAGCCTCTCTATTTTTATACGCTCTAACGCAGTGGTAGACACAGATGTCCGATGCCGCCAAGTCCTGAATAGACCATTAATTTGGCATACGACCAAGTAATGATCCGTTCCTACGTTGGACCCCCGGTAAACCCTTGTATCTAACACTGCGCTCCTCATTCTTTCATCCACAATTATGAAATCTATCATGCTTCTATCATCCCCTCTTTCCCATGTATACATGTGAATCCTCTTATGACGAAAGAAAGTGTTCATCACAAAAAGATTCTTTTCCACACATACGGTGAGGAGGTCTTCACCATTCTCATTTATAATTTCATCACCAAACGTTCCTAATATCCTTTAACCAGACATCCTCACCCCAAACCTTCCATTAAAATCTCCTAACATAATAATATTTTCATTTTCCTTGCATTTCATTAACACCAACCTTACCATGTCCCAAAACTGCTCTCGGATATAAGTGGGCTTAGACATATCTGGGGCGTACAACCCTATCACAGTCAACTTCTTTAAGCCCACTTTCATTCATATCCACAGCAGCCTTGGGCTTACACATTCATACTCTTTCGCACATTGACCCATTCTTTCTGAAAGGATGACACCGACTCCCTGGCATGCCCGCTCGGTCTCGTCTACTCCAGACCAGTAAGCGGTATACATGCCATGTGCAGTGACATCCCTACCCATTCGTTTCGTTTCGTTTACACATAACACATCTATTCCTCTATCATTCATCATTTCGCATACTTCATCCATCTTATCATACATTGCTCCACATACATTCAGCGTAGCCAGACGTGCCTCCGCAATCCACTTTTCGCCCCTCCGGGAGACAGGACGTGAACAAAATTTTATGTTTGTTTATATGCATATACGTATATAACAAAGTTTTGTTTATGTTTAGGATTAGCCAGAGACTACAAACTTATAATTGGCACGGTCCTAATACATTTTTCACGCTTATCTTTTACACATCCATATATCTACGCATATTTACTGTGGCTAATGATACTTCTAATTTAGCTTCATCTTTAATATATTACCAAATTTGGTCGATAAATTTCCATCCAGGGCATCGTTACCGACTCTGCCACCCACTTCTGTAGCATAATTTGTTTTGTCACTTTTTCCCATTCAATCTTTCTACGCACACCACCGAAACATTTATTTTTCCTTATATAGGGTTGTTCGGAAAGCCATTTCGTTTTTTTTTGTGGAAATGAAAGACAGTTTTCGTATAATAAACAAATACTTTATTAAATTATATATTGACCGTTCTGGTCCAACACCTTTTGCCATCTTTCTGGTAGTAGCATAATTCCACGCTCATAAAATTTTTGGTCTTTGCTGGCAAAAAACTGATCGAGGAGGTTTTTGCCCTCCTCATTTGAGGTGAAGGTTTTACCGTCTAAAAATTTTGGAGTGACCGGAACAAATAATAATTCGATGATGCCAGGTCTGGAGAATATGGTGGGTGTAGCATTGCATCCCATTCAAGCTGTAAAAGCTTTTGGCGAGTGACCAAGCTTTTGTGAGGTCTCGCGTTGTCTTGATGAAACACTACACCTTTCCTGTTGATTAGTTCTGACCTTTTCTGTTGAAGTGCATCATTCAGTTTGTCCAGCTGATGACAGTAGACTTCCGAATTAATCGTTGTGTTATCCGGTAAAAGGTCAAAAAAACGATTCCTTTAAAATCCCACCAAACAGACAGCATCACCTTTTTTGGTTAATATCGGCTTTGGAAATGGTTTGAGCCGGTTCATCTTTTTTGCTCCATGACCTGTTGCGTTTGACGTTGTTGTATACAAACCATTTTTCGTTCCCAGTGATGATGCACTTCAAAAACGGATCATTTTCGTGACGTTTGAGAAGCGAATCGCAGACGTCAATGCGGCGACACAGATTTCTCTCTGTGAGAACATGGGGAACCCATACATCGAGCTTCGAGGATAATCCCAGGCCTTTCAAGTGGTCATAAACTGTTGAATTTGATAAATTTAACCTCAATCCGATCTCACGTGTTGTTATTCGCCGGTTCACATCAACTAATGCCTTTATCGCGTCTTTATCAGCTTTAACCGGCCTTCACGAACGTGGTGTGCATCTTCGACATCAAAATTGCCGCATCGAAATTTAGCGAACAAGTTCTGGAACTGGCGTACTGTCAACACACCTTCTCCATACACATCAGTCAATTTATTTCTGGCTTATACAGCATTTTTACCCTTTCTGTAGTAAAACAGTAAGATATGTCGAAAATGCTGCTTATCGCTCTCCATATTTAAAAGGGCACCAACCAAAAGCTACTGCGTAGAATTAATTGGAATTTTTCACACACAAGCCTTGCTATATGTACTCTCAAAGCATATAAAAGTTATACGGCTTAAATGTGAAGTTGGGTGCAAAAGAATACAATTAAATCCTCGGTCGGGAAAAAACGAAATGACTTTCCGAACAACCCAATATTAATAAGAATATCATGAAAACCACATTTTTCTCCATCACAATATTTCTCACCCTATCATTCAGTCACCACTAACAGACTTCTCAATGACCGCATTTCTACAGTATTAATTTAAAACTATTTTTTAAACTATGAATATAGCAAACAGTGGTAGAGCCACGCGGCAGCTTTTGCTGTCGCACGGATGGGCCTGGGGGTGGTACCACGACCTCACAGAATACCAGCGTGAAGTAGAGGTTTACCTCTGCGTTTCGCTTGGTGAGTGCAGGTGGCCGGAGGCCCTTTTTACTGGAAATGAGGCATTCCATCTTAGTCCTCACGGGTGACAACGCATCTGCATTTTGATTCGCAAACGAGGATAGATGTAGATGTCTATGGGCCGCAGCAACCACTTACCATCAGGTGGACTGTGTGCTCGTTTGTCACCCTTATCCTATAAAAAAAATATAGTAATGATGTCCTCCAGACATTCCTTCGGTCACGGCTGCCAGTTCCAACGGAGACTAGCCATCTGCTCAGGACAAACATAAAGTGTACGAGTGTATGCGCAAACACAGATGCACTCGTGTGCACAAAGCTGATGTGAACAATTGACGCTCTAGGATTTCTGCAGTCTGTGATCACATACAGGTTCGTCTCCGTCACTACATCAGATTTGATAGACCATAAATCCCTGCTAAAGTACACCGAAACCTTCTAAGGATGATTCACGAGGCAATTGAAATAAAAAAGTTCCTAATTTCAATAGAGAACATGGCTGTGTGCTACCATCTGCTTGGGATCCTATAATTTATAAAATTAAATCCCAACCCAAGTATAAAATTGCAAGATATTATAAGTTAATACTGCGTAGATAGGACCAAAAATTAATGACTTTAATCTGGAGATTGCCGTAGTTAATTATGACATTGGGACGTCCAACACCTCAGTCCCCTCCGTGATCATGGGTGCTGTAAAGTGCTCGAAACGTCGGAAATATAAAAAAGTAAATGTGAAGTGTTCGCTTAAACATTAAGAAATCTTTACATTATATTTTGTTATAAGACTCACATAAACATCCTATGAATATTCCTCAATAACCTATCAATCCTACACCAACATAGCGATTTCATACATGATAAAAAAAATTATCTACTATTCTCATATAATATTTTCATCACCTTGGAATTAAAAAGAAAAGTACATTTTAAAAGTTAACCAGAGCACCATTGAAATATACAGTTTGAAAATAGTTAAAAAGGAAAAAAAAATAAAGTTCAAGTTACTAGGTGTTGTGTTGAATACAAAGTAACCATCGTTTAATTTGATTTTAATAGCGCTTCTATCCGTACCTCATCATCCCACCACAACGTATCACTTTTCCTTTCATTCTTTCTCTTACTTACACCACATACTTCGGTGGCTACATCCACCAAAACTTTCTTAACATTATTCCATACAGTCTTCACGTCTAAATCACTCATACATAATTCATTCACACCACTTATATTTTCCCTCATTCTACATTTATACTTCTCTTTCACACCTTCATCTTGTAGCCTCTCTATTCTTATACGCTCTAACGCAGTGGTAGACACAGATGTCCTATGCCGCCAAGTCCTGAATAGACCATTAATTTGGCATACGACCAAGTAATGATCCGTTCCTACGTTGGACCCCCGGTAAACCCTTGTATCTAACACTGCGCTCCTCATTCTTTCATCCACAATTATGAAATCTATCATGCTTCTATCATCCCCTCTTTCCCATGTATACATGTGAATCCTCTTATGACGAAAGAAAGTGTTCGTCACAAAAAGATTCTTTTCCACACATACGGTGAGGAGGTCTTCACCATTCTCATTTATAATTTCATCACCAAACGTTCCTAATATCCTTTAACCAGACATCCTCACCCCAAACCTTCCATTAAAATCTCCTAACATAATAATATTTTCATTTTCCTTGCATTTCATTAACACCAACCTTACCATGTCCCAAAACTGCTCTCAGATATAAGTGGGCTTAGACATATCTGGGGCGTACAACCCTATCACAGTCAACTTCTTTAAGCCCACTTTCATTCATATCCACAGCAGCCTTGAGCTTACACATTCATACTCTTTCGCACATTGACCCATTCTTTCTGAAAGGATGACACCGACTCCCTGGCATGCCCGCTCGGTCTCGTCTACTCCAGACCAGTAAGCGGTATACATGCCATGTGCAGTGACATCCCTACCCATTCGTTTCGTTTCGTTTACACATAACACATCTATTCCTCTATCATTCATCATTTCGCATACTTCATCCATCTTATCATACATTGCTCCACATACATTCAGCGTAGCCAGACGTGCCTCCGCAATCCACTTTTCGCCCCTCCGGGAGACAGGACGTGAACAAAATTTTATGTTTGTTTATATGCATATACGTATATAACAAAGTTTTGTTTATGTTTAGGATTAGCCAGAGACTACAAACTTATAATTGGCACGGTCCTAATACATTTTTCACGCTTATCTTTTACACATCCATATATCTACGCATATTTACTGTGGCTAATGATACTTCTAATTTAGCTTCATCTTTAATATATTACCAAATTTGGTCGATAAATTTCCATCCATGGCATCGTTGCCGACTCTGCCACCCACTTCTGTAGCATAATTTGTTTTGTCACTTTTTCCCATTCAATCTTTCTACGCACACCACCGAAACATTTATTTTTTCTTATATAGGGTTGTTCGGAAAGTCATTTCGTTTTTTTTTGTGGTAGTAGGTGTAGTTTTCGTATAATAAACAAATACTTTATTAAATTATATATTAACCGTTCTGGTCCAACACCTTTTGCCATCTTTCTGGTAGTAGCATAATTCCACGCTCATAAAATTTTTGGTCTTTGCTGGCAAAAAACTGATCGAGGAGGTTTTTGACCTCCTCATTTGAGGTGAACTGTGGTGTGGTGGTTTTACCGTCTAAAAATTTTGGAGTGACCGGAACAAATAATAATTCGATGATGCCAGGTCTGGAGAATATGGTGGGTGTAGCATTGCATCCCATTCAAGCTGTAAAAGCTTTTGGCGAGTGACCAAGCTTGTGTGAGGTCTCGCGTTGTCTTGATGAAACACTACACCTTTCCTGTTGATTAGTTCTGACCTTTTCTGTTGAAGTGCATCATTCAGTTTGTCCAGCTGATGACAGTAGACTTCCGAATTAATCGTTGTGTTATCCGGTAAAAGGTAAAAAAAACGATTCCTTTAAAATCCCAGCAAACAGACAGCATCACATTTTTTGGTTAATATCGGCTTAGGAAATGGTTTGAGCCGGTTCATCTTTTTTGCTCCATGACCTGTTGCATTTGAAGTTGTTGTATACAACCCATTTTTCGTCCCCAGTGATGATGCGCTTCAAAAACGGATCATTTTCATGACGTTTGAGAAGCGAATCGCAGACGTCAATGCGGCGACACAGATTTCTCTCTGTGAGAACATGGGGAACCCATACATCGAGCTTCGAGGATAATCCCAGGCCTTTCAAGTGGTCATAAACTGTTGAATTTGATAAATTTAACCTCAATCCGATCTCACGTGTTGTTATTCGTTGGTTCACATCAACTAATGCCTTTATCGCGTCTTTATCAGCTTTAACCGGCCTTCCCGAACGTGGTGCATCTTCGACATCAAAATTGCCGCATCGAAATTTAGCGAACAAGTTCTGGAACTGGCGTAATAATAATAATAATAATAATAATAAATTTATTGCCTCTAAAATACACAGTTACATTCACGTTAAAACAAAGGAACATTATAAATTATTTGAGACAAAAGGAGACGGCTCAGCTTTGTCTGTAATGAGATAGAGATCTCATACAGAGCTGTTTTTCAGCCGCTCCCTCCTCCCTGAGGTGTTGTGCGGGAATCCAAAGTAGCAGGCTCCCCATTTACCTGACTTATACTTTTAAACTATGTCCAAAATAATTAAATGTGATAAAATCGCAAATACAAAAAAAAGATTAAAAACATTAAACACAAAATAAAAACATTTAAAAAATATGCATAAACAACCATTACGAAATGAACTAACAACAGATTCAGAAAAAAACAACAACACGGGAAATAGAAAATATAAAATAAACTTTCCTTTCTTTGAACTGTTGTGTGTGTGTGTGTGTGTGTGTGTGTGTGTGTGTGTGTGTGTGTGTGTGTGTGTGTTTGTGTATACGTGTGGGTGTGTGTGTGTGTATATATATGTGTGCGTGTGTGTGTGTGTGTGTGTGTGTGTGTGTGTGTGTGTGTGTGTATATCCTTATTAATTTTTGACAAAAAAGTCCCGTAAATGTAAAAACTTAACATAGGGATGTTTCAACGGGGCGTACTGTCAACACACCTTCTCCATACACATCAGTCAATTTATTTCTGGCTTATACAGCATTTTTACCCTTTCTGTAGTAAAACAGTAAGATATGTCGAAAATGCTGCTTATCGCTCTCCATATTTAAAAGGGCACCAACCAAAAACTACTGCGTAGAATTAATTGGAATTTTTCACACACAAGCCTTGCTATATGTGCTTTCAAAGCATATAAAAGTTATACGGCTTAAATGTGAAGTTGGGTGCAAAAGAATACAATTAAATCCTCTGTCGGGAAAAAACGAAATGACTTTCCGAACAACCCAATTAATCAGAATATCATGAAAAGCACATTTTTCTCCATCACAATATTTCTCACCCTATCATTCAGTCACCACTAACAGACTTCTCAATGACCGCATTTCTACAGTATTAATTTAAAACTATTTTTTAAACTATGAATATAGCATATAGTAATGATGTCCTCCAGACATTCCTTCGGTCATGGCTGCCAGTTCCAACGGAGACTAGCCATCTGCTCAGGACAAAAATAAAGTGTACGAGTGTATGCGCAAACACAGGTGCACTCGTGTCCACAAAGCTGATGTGAACAATTGACGCTCTAGGATGTCTGCAGTCTGTGAACACATACAGGTTCGCCTCCGTCACTACATCAGATTTGATAGACCACAAATCCCTGCTAAAGTACACCGAAACCGTCTAAGGATGATTCACGAGGCTATTGAAATAAAAAAAGATCCTAATTTCAATAGAGAACATGGCTGTGTGCTACCATCTGCTTGGGATCCTATAATTTATAAAATTAAATCCCAACCCAAGTATAAAATTGCAAGATTTTAGGATATTATAAGTTAATACTCCGTAGATAGGACCAAAAATTAATGACTTTAATCTGGAGATTGCCGTAGTTAATTATGACATTGGGACGTTCAACACCTCAGTCCCCTCCGTGATCATGGGTGCTGTAAAGTGCTCGAAACGTCGGAAATATAAAAAAGTAAATGTTAAGTGTTCGCTTAAACATTAAGAAATCTTTACATTATATTTTGTTATAAGACTCACATAAATATTCTATGAATATTCCTCAATAACCTATCAATCCCAGACCAACATAGCGATTTCATACATGATAAAAAAAAATTATCTACTATTCTCATATAATATTTTCATCAACTTGGAATTAAAAAGAAAAGTACATTTTAAAAGTAAATCAGACCACCATTGAAATATACAATTTGAAAATAGTTAAAAAGGGAAAAAAAATAAAGTTCAAGATACTAGGTGTTGTGTTAAATACAAAGTAACCACCGTTTAATTTGATTTTAATAGCGCTCTTAAATATATTTCCCAGTTACATAAATACTGCATATTCACATTTAGGTTTTTGAAATAAATGTAGTTTAAATTAACGTGGAGTAGTAGCGTAAGAGAACCTACTTACCCATAAAACCCCGTAGGTGTTGTCAGAGGCGACAGAGGGAAACCGAAATAAGAGATTATGAAGATGATGATGATGATGAGATAGCAAGATAAAATAATAATAAAAAACTGTAGTTGCAAAGCCAGGCACTGTGGTAAATGTAACAAATATTCCCAATCACAATCCATTCAAGCGAGAAGTTCTGTGTTCATCAGTGGAATTTGATTTATATATTTATGTCATTATATTTGAATAATGGTGATAATGTGATTTTAATAATGGGACATTGTTTAAAATATTTACTTATGTATTGTTTTTTTAATAAACTGAAGTGACAAACGAACTTCCAGTCCACCTGATGGTTTCTGCAATTCATAGACACCAGAAACAGAAAATGTTCACTTAATATGGATTATAAATGATACTTATTAAATGTCACTTTTTTTGTTTAATTTACCACTGGTCCGAAAAAATACACCTCTGTCCTGGGAAGACCTAGCAAGGAAACCTTGCAAGAGAGGCTTGCAATCATATATGTTATACACAATTAACAACACAAAACAGATAAGAAATAGCTTGGTAGCAATCACCACATTCCCAGGGGTTATTATCCATAAGCTCCTTGATATTATAATTACCATTTTTATGCAAACATTGCTTAATAAAGTTTTTGGACATTTAGCAGGACAAATCTTGTATATTTTCTAGGTTTTTGTTGTAAAAGCGTACATTTCGACACAAGATACATAGACATATAGACGGTATTATTATGTCGTTTAACGTCAGGTTTAAAATATCTAATAATGCGATCGTCAATCCGTAAGCGAAATGTGACGTTTCAGGCAAATACTTCAAATATTTTACTATTACGGGATGATAAAAAAGGTAATGTGGTGCTCAGCTGCTTAGCTAGCCTGTTTGCAAACGTAGTTAAAAGGTCTGAGCATATATAGCACTTCTAGTCAACTGACAGCTCCTGGCCGATTTTTAACTGAGGCAGTTAAGTTCAAATACAATAAAATATTGCCAATAATAATGCCACAATTGTACGTGCAAACGCAAAAGTATTTGTCTGCCTTGTTTCATGTAAAAAATATAAATATATGTAATACCCGTCTTTTGGGGGCATGAACGGGTTGGGTCGGTCTCGTACCGACCATAAAACGTTGTTATTCCACCTTAGCTACGTATCCTAATCTAACCATACTTGATACGGTACTTTTGCGATAAGATCGAAGTTACGTAGAATAAAGGTTAGTAAAAGTGTTAAATTAAAACGAGATTTTTTAAGTTTAGAACAGTATTATATTTAATAAAAGACTGACTAAGTGGGCAGCGGGCCTCTTTTTACTGGGGTTCCTTACATTTAACAACCAATTAATTTATTATCTGAAAAAAAACTCGCTTGCTTTAGTTGCAGCTTAAAACTAAATCATGAATCGACATTTTCATTATATTTTTTTTATTCGTATACGTAATATTACTTGTACTATTATCTATTCTGGATCAGAAATACATAAAGTACATAACATTCAGAAAAAAATTAATTACTAACAAGTTTTGATTCTGAGATAGTTACTTTAATTTTAAGATAAAAATAATAAAACATGTATTTGTATACTATTTATGTAACCTACAAAAATAATTAAATTCCTAATTCCTTTTGAAAAATAGATCAATTGAATTAATAATTCTATATTCGGATGGGTCAACATTCTATACATAATTTAGTGGAACGAGGAGAGATAAAGAATATAGTATAATAATAAAATATACATATATTTATATAATTGGTCTAATGTTTCACCAAAGGTGACGAACAGCGTTGGGTTGTAGCTACCGGCGTAACCTTTCTGTTGCCTCCGCGCCAAAAATAAATTCATAAAACATTTCCACTTTACCGTGTATTGGCGGTGTAAGAATATCCGAATATCCACTACCTTATATCGCACCATGGGTGTCTTAAGAGGCGAAATAATGAAATAAACCAGAAGTCTTCCTAATTATAATTTAAAAAAAAAACTGCGCGTGCTAACCCACCAGTCAAGCTTGGCAACTATGGCAAATTTCCCAAAAATGAGGCAATTTATCTTATCTAATCTAATCTATGTATATGTTCAGCAGTGACTGATATCTTAGATAGGCTGCAAAAGTAAAGATTTCTTCACGAACAAAAATGTGACGAGATGATCTATTATTCTTTTACGAATTTAACCTTAATAACTACAAAATGTTCATATTGTTATTAAATAACAGACATGCGATGAATAGTGGAATAGTACAACGTAAATCCCCTTAAATATCAGAGGTAAATTTTACCGCGTAGTTTGCAGAGTTAAAGTTGCACCTCAGTTCGCCAAATTGGCTTTGTTCCAAACTGCTGCTAGGTACAAGGTATAAAATTATTTAGATGAAATTAGTTACTTAATTGATTTATACTACATACTGTGTCGTGAAGCGATAATTAAAAAAAAATATAGAACCTAACCTAAGAACAACAAAACAACAAAAGTAGAACAAGAAAATAATATATTTAAATTTTAAAAAAGGTATTTACAATTTTATAAAAAAATGAAATATGATGATGATGATGGATGACGTGTAATTACAATTAGATTAAAAAAAGTAAAGATAGGAGAATATTGTATTGTAGTGGAGCCTAAAGGTCGAAGTGACACACGCTGCGCTTGGAGTAGAAGTAGGCACACGCTGAGCTTGTAGTTTCTTGGCGGTGATGGCACGCAGCGCCTGGTCTGGGCACACGCAGCGTCCGGAGCCGGCGCACGTAGCGCCTGGAGTAGGTGCGTTCAGCGCTTGGAGCAAGCAGTCGCAGCGCCCAAAGGTAGCGCAGGCAGTAGGTGCACTCAGCGCCTGGAGCAAGCAGTCGTAGCGCCCAAAGGTAGCACGGGCAGTAGGTGCACTCAGCGCCTGGAGCAAGCAGTGGTAGCGCCCGGAGTAGTGTGGCCCCGCGCTTGAAGTAGACAACGCCGACGACTTCAAATGTAGATAGAGGCTTGCAGGATCCCGGGGCAATGCGGCCCCGGGATAAGGCCTTTAGTAGATGCTTCTTGTTTGAAAACTGAAGCGAAACTCCCTGTATTCTCCATTGTTCGGCTTTTATACCTTTTTAGAGAGAACGAGAAATTATTTAAATTAAAAGGAAGTTTTTTGTAAATGACCTAGAGCAAAAGAGTATTTATGTGGAAATATCGAAATAAGAACATCAGACCAGTGACGAATTTGAATAAAAATTGCCATAACAACCAAATAAATAATGGTTGTCAAAAATATAAATTTTTGGTTTTAGGTATATAATTGAAAAACAGTTACATTTAAGTAAGAAATGAGATATTA
Organism: Parnassius glacialis; assembly: GCA_033319125.1. Lineage (NCBI taxonomy): Eukaryota > Metazoa > Arthropoda > Insecta > Lepidoptera > Papilionidae > Parnassius > Parnassius glacialis. Next base: position 9,374,554 of record JAVANC010000019.1, on the reverse strand, counting down.
TTCATATAGGAAAAACTATAGCGCGGCAGCGCGCACGTAACCTGAAATTGCAGAGTTACGGAGAACTCAATAAAAGATAGAAAAAGGTAAGACTCCATTGACAGCGATTTAAAAGGTGCTGAATGCGTGAAAATACGAAGTGAAAATGATTTGTTATTGTGTAAAAACGTTACAGGATCCTATGGAAATAAAGGTGATGCAAAATATAAATGCAGAAAATCAAAAACAGAATAGAAAAATAGTGTAAAATGATATGTAAGTATTATAACTGATAGCGTGAAAAGTGATGCAAAATATGAATGCAGAAAATCAAAAACAGAATGGAAAAATAGTGTAAAATGATATGTAAGTAGCATAACACTACAACTGTTGATTATTTACAAGTAAATATTAAAATTTTTATCAGCCTCTAAAATCACCGCTGGACGGCCCTTGCATGCCGTCATCGTCATCATCATCGTCGTTATAGCCTACAAAAATACAATGCCGAACATAAGCCCTAGATTGCCTCTTAAAGGGGTAATATTTGCCATAGTTGCCACGCTTAGCCAGCGGGTCGGCCATCACAATTTTTTATTTTCTTGATGTCTATCTCCTGGTTTGATTTCTTTTATTGCCTCTTTTGATACCATCAGGATGATATGAGGTAGTGGATATTTTACACCACCACTATACGTACCGTAGTAGATAAAATGTAATTAAATAATACATATCATACAAATGTCGCAACGTTATACGTTGTTGACTTTAAATTATAATAAATAGTAATATTAAAATAGAGCATTGTCTAAAGTTATAAATAAAATAATGGTAAATCCAATTGAGCATGCCTTCGCATTAAAAATAACGTATAGCATGATTATACGGATTTTTTTTAGTTTAAATACATTTTGTATTTAAACTAAAAAAAATACAGGGGGTCACTGTAGAAGCGTGCTCGTCGCGACCCCTGCCACCCCTTTTCAGGGCTGCAATTCTACTTAGCTGCGCACCCATGTCAACGAGGGTTAGGGCGTCCCCCCAAGGCGACGCACACCAGATCGTCCCCGTTGGTGTGGAATGCAGCGCGCAAAGCGGCGATGGGGACCGCCACCCGTCACGCACAGCCCGACACGGCGGAAGGTGGAGGACAGAGTGCAGAGTTGGCACGTGGAATGTTAGAGGAGGCATGAGAGATAAGACGAATGAGTTGATCGAAATAATGAAAGAAAGAGAATTAGATGTCGTGTGTATGTCGGAGACCAAACGGAAGGGCAGTGGTACTGAAGAGCTCCCTGGCGGGGCGTTAGCTCTATGGTCCGGAGTCCCGGAGAGCGAGAGCGCCCGCCAGGGAGTGGGGGTGCTGCTGTCGTCTCGGTTGGTCGATGTTATGACTGAATATAAGGTTGTGAACTCAAGACTTCTCTGGGTTCGCTTTAAATTGGGACTGACGAAGTTATTCCTTTTGGCTGTTTATGCGCCGGTAGCTTCGTCGTCCAGGGCTGAGCTGGAGGAGTTTTGGGAAAATGTAAGAGAAGTTCTAGATTTGGCTAGGGGAAACGAAAGAATTGTTCTATGTGGTGATTTGAATGGATGGGTTGGTACCGCTCGACCAGGGTACGAGTCGGTGCTTGGAAAGTTTGGCGATAAAAGGGTTAATGATGTTGGCAAGCTTATACTGGCGGTATGCAAGGAAAAGGGCCTTCTTGTGACAAACACTATGTTTAATCACAAGAAGATCCATATGTATACTAGAGAAAGTAAGAATGAGAGAAGTATGATCGATTTGTTCCTGGTGGATGACCGACTGCGAAAACAGGTGATGGATACGCGAGTGTTCAGGGGTGCTGACCTGGGAACGGATCACTATCTAGTGATTACTAGATTTAGGGGTCTGTTCGCGGGTTGGCGCTACCGGACGGCAGTAACAGAACCACAGTCGGTCTGTCGCATCCGAAGCTGGAAGCTTCAGGAAGCGGATACTAGGGATAAATATCATGCGAGGGTAACCGAAAAGCTTGACAACATCGATGGCAGAAAAGAATGTGTTGAAAGAACATGGCAGAACCTTAGGGATGGAATGGTAAGTGCAGCGGAAGAAGTGTGTGGAACGATTAAAAGAGGCAGTAGTAAAAGAAGAGATGCATGGTGGAATGATGAAGTGAAAGAAGCTGTAAAGAAGAAGAAGAAAGCATGGTTAGACTACTTGGCCTCTAGTAATGATAAGGATATGAGAGAGAAGATGAAAGAAAGATATAAGCTGCAGAAAGTTCACACGAAAGCATTGATTGAGGAAGTGCGTGAAAGGTGTAGAATGGAAGCGGACGAAAGGTTGTCGCACAACTTTAAGGAGAACTCCAAACTCTTCTGGAAAGAGGTTGGAAGGACCCGAAGTGGTGCGACGGCCTTAAGAATGAACAAAGTGCTTTCGAGAACTAATGACGTCCTCTCAGAAAAATCGGACGTCATGCAGCGATGGAGCGAATTTTATAGAGAAATGTATGCGTGTGATGATCTTAGTGAGGGATCCGGGGATGACGTCGAGACTGGTACGCCAGACCCGGACCTCGATGACACTGAGGTCATCAGTATGAAAGAGATTGAACATGCGATTCGAAGTTTGAAATGTGGTAAGGCTGCGGGACTAGACAGAGTTACTGCTGAAATGGTCAAGTATGGTGGGCCTCGCGTCTGGGACAGCTTTCATCTGCTGTGCAATTTGTGCTGGCGGACGGGGGATGTCGCGGATGATTGGCGATCCGCAGTCATTGTGCCTTTATATAAAGGTAAAGGTTCACATTTTGACTGCGGGTGCTATCGGGCGATCAGCTTGACCAGTTTAGCATGTAAAGTTTATTCGAAGGTTTTGACACGTAGGATGCAAGAGAAATCGGAAAGATTTCTATGGGAGGCACAATGCGGATTTAGACCTGGAAGAGGATGCACGGATCAAATGTTTTCTCTCCGCATGATCACGGAAAAGCTTCTGGCTGCTAACCAGAGGATTTTTTGTGCTTTTGTGGATCTTGAGAAAGCATTTGATAAGGTTGTAAGGAAGAAAATGTGGGAACTGTTGCCGGGGTATGGTGTGGATGGTCGATTGCTAAGGGCTGTGCAGTCACTTTACTGTGACTGTAAAGCCTGTGTGCGGGTAGGGCATGACCTGTCACCCATGTTTAGCGTCCAAACGGGCGTAAAACAGGGTTGTGTCATGTCTTCCTGGCTGTTCATACTGTATCTCGACAGCTGTTTACAGAAACTGAAAGATAGCTGTTTGGGTGTGAAATTGGGTGACATTAAAGTAAATTGTCTGCTGTATGCTGATGATGCAGTGCTTATTGCACCATCAGAGGCAGAACTGCAGGCATTAGTCACGTGTATGAAAGAGGAATGTGAAATTAAAGGTCTCCGCTTGAATGCTAATAAAACTAAGGTTCTGGTATTTGAAAGGGACGAAGAGAGAACGAAGTGTGAAATATGGGTAAATCAGGAATGTCTAGAACAGGTAAATGAAATTGTATACTTGGGGAGTGCTTTTAGCCGGGATGGAAGATGTGATTTAGATGTGGACAGGCGTGTCGCTGCCGGGAACAAAGTCAATGGTGCCCTGACTGCGTTAGTCAAAAGGCAAGGCGTAGTGAAGAGTGCACGCCTTGCAATACATAACGCAGTGTTGGTACCGACTTTGTATATGGCAGCGAAACCTGGGTATGCCAGAAGAAGCATAAAAGCAAGTTGAATGCAGTGGAGATGCGATCTCTTCGTAAAATGTGCGGCGTCACCATGGCTGACCGAAAGCGAAACGAAGAGATTCGCAATATGGCAGGTTTGAAAGATGACCTTATCACAAAAATTGATAAGGGCGTGCTTCGATGGTTTGGGCACGTTGAGCGAATGAGTGAAGACCGAATGGTGAAGAAAATATATAGCGCGAAAGTTAATATTAAAAGGTGTCGAGGTAGACCGAGACTAACTTTCGAAGACCATGTGAGCAAATTGCTCGAAGAGGGGAGGGTCAAGAGTACTCGGATACCTAGACGTGCATGTATGAAGAAGATGATGAATCTGAAAGAAGCGAAAGAGGTATGTAAGGATCGTGACACTTGGCGATCTGTTCTCTCTGGCTACCCCGTCAGGGATTGTGCGTGACGATAAGTAAGTAAGTAAGTAAATACATTTTGACAGCACTATCGGCTTCAACACCCTCGAAACCCATGAAAATGACACCCATGATGAAAAAATTTATACCTATTGCAGCCGCCACCTTGGATTTACATTTCCACAGCACTATCGGCTTCAGCACCCTCGAAAACCATGAAAATGACACCGATGGTGTAAAAATTGAAATCTATTGCAGCCACCATCATGGATTTACATTTCGACAGCACTATCGGCTTCAACACCCTTGAAAACCATGAAAATGACACCCATGATGAAAAAATTGGTACCTACTTCAGCCGCCATCTTGGATTTACATTTCGACAGCACTATCGGTTTCAACACCCTCGAAGCCCATGAAAATGACACCCATGATGAAAGAATTGATATCTATTGCAGCCGCCATCTTGGATTTACATTTCAACAGCACTATCGGCTTCAACACCCTTGAAAACCATGAAGATGACACCCATGATGAAAAAATTGGTACCTACTTCAGCCGCTATCTTGGATTTACATTTCGACAGCACTATCAGTTTCAACACCCTCGAAGCCCATGAAAATGACACCCATGATGAAAAAATTGATATCTATTGCAGCCGCCATCTTGGATTTACATTTCAACAGCACTATCGGCTTCAACACCCTTGAAAACCATGAAAATGACACCCATGATGAAAAAATTAGTACCTACTTCAGCCGCCATCTTGGATTTATATTTCGACAGCCTTATCGGCTTCAACACCCTTTGAAACCCATGAAAATGACACCCATGATGAAAAATATATACCTATTGCAGCCGCCATCTTGGATTTACATTTCGACAGCACTATCGTCTTCGACACCCTCGAAAACCATGATAATGACACCCATGATGAAAAAATTGGTACCTACTTCAGCCGCCATCTTGGATTTACATTTCGACAGCACTATCGTCTTTGACACCCTCGAAAACCATGATAATGACACCCATGATGAAAAAATTGGTACCTACTTCAGCCGCCATCTTGGATTTACATTTCGACAGCACTGTCGGTTTCAACACCCTCGAAAACCATGAAAATGACACCCATGATGAAAAAATTTATACCAATTGCAGCCGCCACCTTGGATTTACATTTCGACAGCACCATTGGCTTCAGCACCCTCGAAAACCATGAAAATTTCACCCATGACAAAAAAATTAATACTACTTACTTTTAGTACGTACTACTATTATTTATTCTGTGCTTTTAAAATATTGTAATTAAAAAATTCTCTTATTATTATTATAATCAAGTATTTAAGAAATTTGGTTATTCGAATATTGTGTATTTGTACAGCGATCTTTTTGAGCCGCTGCAAACAATCGAAACAATATCCACTTACGACGGCGACTGACGGTGAACCACAGAGTACTTTTTTATATACGGCGAACTGATATATACAGTAATCTATGGCGATGGCGAACTGAGTTAGTGAGTAAACTACTCTGTGGCTTTAGCTCCCCATTTACAGAAATAATTTTATACAAGGCTACCAAATCAACGAAAATTTCGCCATTTTCGAGCCGAAAAAAATTAATTATAGCTAAACAAAACAAAATTACACTGCCATTTACATTCAGTGGCTTCCCACATGATAGATGAAGAGATTAAAAATAGATTGAGTGAAACAATTGATATTTCCAAAAGTTATAGTGATTACAAGCCTTGGGGACATGATAAATCCACACCATAAGCCACTAAAACCCCTTTTTTTATTTAAAAATAGCGATTAATCGATTTAAAAAAAATATTAATAAGTTTAACAATCATTTCTTTTTCTAACAGTGTACTTTTTATATCATATATATGTATAATATGATTGCTGGATACGATTTCATGCGACAAAACGTTGGAATTTTGATTTTTAGGCGTTAGTAGGCGGCATGCAATATGATAAATACAAAGTTGACTTAACAATCTATAATCTACAATTTATTCGAACTGAAAATATTATATTGTATTGTGTTATTATTGAATCAGTAAGTTGATGTGGCAACGGGGAAGCTAAAAGATCCGATAAACATTGGGGAAGAAAGGTGCTCGAGTGGCAAACTCCTACCAGTAAGATATTATGAATAAGTACGATTATATTGTATTCTGTTATTTTATATTATCTATTCTGCTCCATTCTGTTCAAGTATATTTTATTGCTTATTATATTATCTTATTTTCAACTACGTCGTTGTCGTTGGAAAAAACTCAATTTAGTTGCATAAATAAATAGCATTGAAAATAAATCAATTCCACCAAATATTTGTGTCAAAGAATTTGTACGGTTTTCAAGGGTAATAATTTTAATTAATTCCATTTTCTTTTGGAACTATCTATGCATATAAAATTAATAGCCTTTACGGAAACTTTATCGACTAACCCTTGTCACGCAGAGCATTTCATTTTGTAGTGTAGCACTCTGCAAAATCGAACTGGCTTTGCTAGATCCCAATTTCGTTGGATTTGTTAATTCACATCGATGAAATTGAAGGCAAATGCTATTGGGAGTCATATTAACTCCAGCTATAATTTAATGAATGAAGTGAAAAAATTCGTGACCTACACCATATAACATCTATTACTGTTGTCGCGAGTTTGTAGTAGTCACTACATTAGATGGTAAATCAATTCAAATATCGGATTTACGAGTAAATATAGCGTGGTGGACATTTCCTTGCCCTAAACCTGTAAGTAAACATAAGCACTAACTTTACTATATATTATATGACGGCTGCCACTGCGCCACATGCCTCATACTCAACAGCAGGCGCAACAACAGGCGCTCCTAGTCGAAACTGTTCTTTTCGGGCTTGCAACACAATCATTAGGTTTATTTTTTTTGTTGAGTAATTTTTATTTTTCTTACTCATAGAACGTGTTTTCATAACGTATAAGTCTATTCCCTTTTATTAAGAGGCAAAACTTACGAAGACACTTATTAAGTGCCGAAGCTTGCGAAGACACTTATTGATTTCACGATGTCTGTCCGTCTGTCCGTCTGTCGGTCTGTCCCACGATTATCTCGAGAACGGTTTCGAATTTTCAAATTCTGTTTTCAGCAATCGATTACTGATCACCCAGGCATCTGAACCTCCTATTTTGAAACTGATAGCTCAACGGCAACCGTTAGAAACCGCTACAAAGCTGATTGCTTCGCCACTTTGCTATGCTGTTAGCTTGCTAGGTTTATTGATTTCACGATGTCTGTCCGTCTGTCCGTCTGTCCGTCTGTCCGTCTGTCCCACGATTATCTCGAGAACGGTTTCGAATTTTCAAATTCTGTTTTCAGCAATCGATTACTGATCACCCAGGCATCTGAACCTCCTATTTTGAAACTGATTTCTCAACGGCAACCGGTAGAAACCGCTACAAAGCTGATTGCTTCGCCACTTTGCTATGCTGTTAGCTTGCTAGGTTTATTTTTATTCAGAATATTATACAATTGGCATTTGATAACATGATAAAAAATAATATGTAAGCTGAATATTTATTTCGCCGTTTCGCCGAAGGAACATATCACTTCTTGACTAACATATAGATAGTTATCTGTTCGGAATATATATTTAAGTCTATGGCATAGAACACTATTCTTGGAGTAATTACATATAAGATACATATTACATCTTATCTTATATTACATATAAGATAAGAGGTCAGTGCTCTACCGAGAGCAAGCCGAGAGCACTAAATTTTGACGTTTGACAAACACAGTTTTAAATTTTGTTGTTGTATTTTTGTTATTTTTTGACGTTCAGGTTTCTTCACGGTGTTTTACACCACAGCTGAGCCTGTAGTAAGTTCACATTTAAAATTGCTATTCATATTCGTATTCATATTCATTTATTGATAAAAATATAAGCTTACAGTATATAATCAAATCGCTCATATCTATACTAAAATTACAAAATATAAATATAAATTACAGACACAACAATTTATAATGAGATATTTTTACTTTATCATAAATAAAACTTAATTACCTAAACATATACTATTCATCTTTCTATCTTACGAAGTTCTTAAAGAAAATTAACACATTTTTATACATTACGCTAGGTTTGTCAAAAAATATATCTGCTTCTGGATTGGCCTTGAGGAAACAGTTTATTAGTCTAATGACTGGAGGTGGGACTGTTATCCGCGTGTGGGGAGCGCCACGTATGCGGACAGAAGAGGAGTCTACGCTTTCGTCTACCAGCGCCTCGCATATATTGGTCCGGTACATAAAGATGTATGATCTCACGTACTGCGGGTTTATCTACTTTGTTAGTTGTGAAAGAAGATGTAGTGACAAAAATTGAGAAAGGTATGCTGAGATGGTTCGGCCATGTCGAGAGAATGAATGAAGAACGATTGACGAAAAAAGTGTATAAGGCGAGTGTGAATGAAAGTGTTGGAAGGGGTAGACCTAGGCGGACATTTCTAGACCAAATCAGGGACGTCTTGAAAAGCCATGTCAAGAGTACCCTAAACCGTAGAGCATGTAAGAAGGGAATAATGAAAGTGGACGAAGCGAAACAAGTATGTAAGGATCGTAGCAAGGGGAAAGAAGTGGTCTCTGCCTACCCCTACGGGAAAGAGGCGTGATTATATGTATGTATATATGTTATTTACAAAAAATAATAATGTATTATATGCATAAGTTCTCGCCTACACTGTAGGGCACCCAGGTTAACTATGCCCGATACAAATGTTGACGGATATAGAAATGTGTAGTACCCATACTGGCGTTTGTACAAATATCTGGCGAACTTACGTTGGATTTTTAACAACTATCATTATACATACGGTTTCTCGGGGGCTCCATACTGAGTTGTTATACTCTAACTTACTTCACACGTAGTCGTTGTACATGAGTTTTATCACATGGACATTTTTAAACTGATACGAAGTTCTAATTATGAAACCTAGAGTTTTATTCCCTTCTTTGCACGTTTTAATAATATGTTCACGGAAATCTAAATTACTATCCATGATTAGGCCTAGATCGCAAATTGTATATACACGTCCTAATGGAGTACCTGCTAGCTGGTATGTCGTTGTGATTGGATTGCGTGACCGAAAATAGTTAGTGTTTTACACTTTGAATTATTTAGGGGCAATTTGTTTTTTACACTCCATTCAACCACTGCGTCAATGTCGTGCTGTAATGCCATACAATCCTTAGCTCCTGTCACTGCAAGGAAAAGTTTTAAATCATCAGCGAACATTTTGCCGTTGAGATAATACTGGGCAGATCGTTAATCATAATTAAAAATAGAGTTGGACCGAGCATACTACCTTGACTCACACCCGAGCGTGTGTAATATTCTTGAGAAATATAGCCTCTTAGCTTAACATATTGCTTTCGGTCTCTAAGATAATCTGCTATAAATTTTAAAAGTGTAGTAGAGAATCCAAGCATTGCGAATTTCAATAAAAGGATGTTATTATCAACACGGTCAAACGCCTTCTTAAAATCAAAATAGGCCGCGTCGACCTGACAACCTGACCTAACCCGAGTAGTCACGTAGTCCACAAACTGTATATGATTCGTCAATGTAGAGCGTTCCGGCCGGAATCCATGTTGACAGTTATCTAGTAGCCCGCCTATTTATTTATAAATGGAATTGTTTATAATGGATTCAAGCACCTTGGCAAATACTGATAACACTGCAATAGGCCTGAAGTGAGTTATATCAAAGGACGAACCACTTTTAGGTACAGAAGTTACCCTGGACACTTTCCATGCATTGGGATAGAGACATTGTTGCAGTATTGTTGAAGTAGTTAACAAATCAGATGCATTAACACCCCTATATACGAAGATAGAGAGCGTAGTTATCACTAAAAAGGGTTTCAGGTGCTTTACATTAACAATACAAAGCACAGCAGTATTAGTTTTATTCATTAACACATTCATTTCATTCATGTTGCAATCATAATATGACTGCAGCATGGTTCTTTTTTCTATTTTTAAACATTTACAACATTTATAAAAAGTATTTATGGTTTCATATATAAAATTCTTATTGTACGACTTCATCTGGCAACGACTTGGACTAGCTAGCTACCTTTAGAACTGTTATAATGGTGTGGTGTAGACACGATAAGCTATATTCACATGGACGTCATGCGAGCCATTGCAATGCATCAATAACTTATCGACTTTCTTAACAGAATAGAAAGAATTAATCAAGAAATATCTTAATGCTAATACTATGTTACGGTGTTACCTTTAAAGCAATGAAAGTTTTCGTTGTGCGTAAAGATTATCAGAAAGTGAGTCTTTACCGCGATTGCAAAGACAAGAAAGTAACTCACGTGTTCAACCACTCGGAGTACAATTTTGAAGACTGAATAATTCACAACTCTGCCGCCTCACTTACACTCGTATCAAATAATATTTTTTAATCAATCCATAGAAATTTACTGCTGGGCATCGGTATCGATATATGGAATGGGGCGGCTCGATGGCGTAAAACAGCAGTTTATACTGCTGTGTTTCATATGGTGAGAGTAGCGTTCACAATATGATACTTTTGTATAAAATCTTACATTTCGCAAGATAAACATAATTGGTTTTTGTTACATTTGGTATTTTAAACAATCCACTTATAGTTTCAAAACGATAAAGTAACGACGTAAGATAGTAATGAAAAAAGGTCGTATTAAAATAAGAAATATAACCATCAACAAGTTAATTAACGTAAGGAATTTATTTAATGATAAGATCCAAACACGCATTTAATCAAAACAAGCAATCTCATCAAAAACGCATTAGTTTTACTAAGGACTGGATCATTTGAACATGAAAAAACAAAGTTTCTTTACGTAAGATGATTTTCTTGATGAGTTAGAAATTGAATTCCCTTTGTGTTCTCAGACATGAACTAAAATCAAATTTAGAATTTTTAAGAAAATAACCTATGTTAGTTTTATAAAAATTTGAAATATTTCAAATAGCATCATTTCCGGATGATATTATTCATTATTAAGAGTCGTGAGATTTTCTATAGCTTATCTCCCTTAGTCGATAATTACAATACGAGATGAGATGGCAAAATTGATTTTCAAACGTCGCCATTAAAGTGTACTGTATTACACATTACATATTTAAGTATTATTCAGCAGAGTTTAAAGAAAGGCGAAGGTTGCTCTCAATTCTTACTGTATTCTTTGTATGTATGCTCTGCGATATCTTCGATAATAACTCGCTAGGTCGACTCGGTCACCTGCCTAGTAGTTTGACCACTCTCTTAATTATTTCTGCCACCATTACCATAGTCTGCACTGTGTTCTTATCTGAAAGTTGTGAAGATCCAGTAAAACTACAGGATGTGGAGCATTTCATCTTAGGCCTCAGAGGTAAACATCTGGAGCCTTCCTTGTCTGAAGTTGGCTGTAGATGTCCATAAACTCCAGTAGCCTTTTACCATCAGGTGATTAGTAAGCAAGCTAATTTTTACTGTTTATTGTCGCTTCAGTTTTAATAAAAAGAATCTTGCAGGAAATAATGTATCAAATAATTCAGGCTCTGATCTCAGAAGCAATTAATTAATCGTAATAAATTATGTTCAACTTTTTTTAAACTTCTTAGTTTATTAATCCGGTTTTACCTTTTTTAAAGCTTAAATAGAACATTTTATTTTTTCATATAATCAAAAATTTTAGATGACACAAAAAATAACTTTAATTCACAAAACTGCATTGATCGGGTTTCAGCGATCCTCCGCCTCCGTTTATTCTACCCGTTTATTTCCCTAAGGTATTAATCGAAGGCTGCAAGGTCAACTTTTCTTTACGAATTGTGTAAAATGTTTTCTGAATATGAAAGTATGTGACACATACTAACAATGTCATATTAAGCAAACAATCGTTGTTAAACATAGTAGCTACTTTTTGAATAATTTTAACTAGATATAAAATTTCTTTTTTATTTTCGAGTATATATACAGGGTTATTTTGCAATAAGCGGCCAAATTTGCAGAGAATGTTCAGAATATGTAATATAGGCAAATGATGAAGAAAACTTAATAAAAAAATCTTAAACATTCTGTCCTTTTTATCTATTAAATTCAAAATGCCTGGTAATGCATTATTTTACTACGCACGCACACATTCGCAAGGATAGATTGGTCGGCAGAAACGTTGTGAGTTGAACAACACATAGAGGAGCTCGCGTACGCGTAGTTGTTGCCCATATACGAGTATCATATTAAATTTAAGACAATTTCAAATAAAAGTAGTAGTCTTATTTACTCGTATTTTCAAAGACTGAAATAACGGTAAATCATTATTTATATATTTGAACCTAAGTTTAAAATTTGGCTACTCTTTGAAAAATAAACCGTAAAACCCATAGAGAATTTGAGAGGAATGCAAATAAAAGTAAATTTCGAAGATTAGCCAGCCCAGATAAATAGACAGACCGACAGAGACAAATATTCTGAAAATGGTTATTCATGTCGCAAGTGACCCCCTTAGCTCAATACTCGTTTAAGACAGTTTTTCCGATTATTTGATTATATACACTGCCATTTTATTTACATTTATAGATGTATAGATTTAGAAATTCAAATACTAACTTAAATTCATGGTGCATATATAATTCTATAACCTCGCTAAGCCTTTCTCGCCAGTCTGTACGGGCTTATCTTTAGAATTGCTGCATCGATTGTAAATAATAAAACTACACGAACCTTGATAGAGTAATAAGCCAGTGTCCAATAGTACAATTTTCTCGTAATCTTAAGATTGACTAGAAGAGATCGCTATTTAGCGACAAGATCGCCTTATTGTACCTACTTCTTAATAATAATAATAGTCGTCTCTGCGAAAGGGTTAATTCCAGTCAGCCTTTCGGTTCATCTAAGACAACTGGGACTTCGTGACGGACCACTCCAAGCTCAAATGCAGAAGGCGGTGTGCTCCTCGATACCGCCCGCATCGTCCGCCGGTTTCTTTCCCTTTCCCCCTAACCCTCGGCCGTATGGTCTCCCCTGCCGAGGGCTTCCATCTGGTTGAGTTTGAGTTTTTTATATATTTATGTATTTTTTATGTATTTATTCTATTTTATTGATATTTATGTATGTTTATATATTTTGTTTACAATTATATACTCTATTTAAACAGCCCAACCAGATGAGAAAACTTTATAGATACCCCATAATAATAATAATATTAAGTAATAATAATATTATTATTATTAAGAGGTAGGTATTTATTAATATAATTGGCGTAGGGAAGTGACGACCCCATCGCCCGCTGACGTAACGGTTATGTGACAAAACTGCTACGTCAGCGCAGTTAGTGAGCACCTTTGCCAAGAGGTGTGAGCGCCGTGCCTCGACAGAATTGAGGGTGCTTATTTGGACCCGCTTGTGCTTTCGGCCAAATCATGAAACGGTGCCGGGCCTGAGCGTCTCTCGTTAATTGACGCCCAACTTATGGATGATAGAAAAAAATAGACTGCGTATAGGGCCACTGCCTGGGGGTCGCCGGGGCGCGTCTGGAGCTGGCGCTGGACGCGACAGCATGCGGATCGCCAGCCGAGCTCGAGGTGCTGCACGATCACCTAGCAGCCCCTCGCATCCATCATCCCCACCAGCTGGCTCAGTGTTGGCAGGGTCTTCGCGGGCCCAGCAATCAGTACCCGCCACTGGTGGAGTACGCCGCATGCGTTGGTCAATGCAGATGAACAGCAACGCATTGCGAGCGTATTTTAGGGCAAAAGGGGGAGAAATTGGAGGTTTTGCATATCAGGCTAGAATGCATCGACTTTTTGCTGAGCTGGAGCCACCTACAACCGTAACCAAACAAAACCTGATAGACCGAGTTCGGTACATCTTGCGCTCAAACATATTCGATAGCACCGAACTCGAATGGCTACGACGTGAGGCTGTACCCTCATCGGATGACAATGCTATGGCTGAGGATGCGACACCACAAGTTGCAGAGCAACCAGCACACGTGGATGTCGCTGTGAATCTTTTGATTATGGTTGATTCAGACGATGATGGAACAGTTGCCCAGGTACTAGAACTAGAGCAAATGAGGAGTACATTGGAAGAGGCTATTTTGGAAACGCGCAGTCTGCCTCTCAAAAATCGACCGCGACTCCCGCGCATGCCCCTAAGCAAACGGAATCGGGCTGTCGTAAGGACTCTCAACCCAGTGCTGGTGACCTATTTGGAAGCCAGCCGCGACCTTTGCGAGACGGATTCAAATCTTATTGGCGGCGCACTGGCAGTTTATCGCATTATTGGCGCCAAAGTTCCCACGGCTGGACGCGCTACTAGACAAAGTAGCGCCATCCCAGCCTGGAGAAGAAGGATTGAGGACCGTATCGCAAAGGCCAGGGCCCTCATCGGCAGACTAGTAAGCTTTAGGTCGGGCAATAATATACCGAGAATTGTTTGCACCGTCAGGATGGCGTTTGCTGGGACAAATATCAGTTTGTCCCAGCCGGATATAACGCAAAAACTGACGAAGCGCATAGACGACCTGAAGCAGAGAATCGCTGCTAGGGGAAATCGGATTCGGCGATATACCGAGAGGTCGACACAGTTCAACCAGAATCGTCTCTTCCAGAGTGATCAGAAGAGGCTCTATGAATCACTGGAGCGGTCAATGGTACGTGGAACGGGCCCAGCACTGAATCAGGCCGACACTATTTAACTTTTGAACCTTATAAAATATATAAGTACAAAAGGCGGACATAATGCTTAAAGCATTCTCTGCCTGTCAACCTTGAGGAGTGGAAAAACATCGAAGGTGGTTATTATAATACATAACAGTAAAGAATAAGAAATATAATGAATTTAGAAATTATAGCATATAAGCATAAAGGTAAAAGAATACATATACCATACATACATATATATATATATATATATATATATATATATATATATATATATATACATACCACATACACACATATATATACACATATATATACACATATAAATACATATATACACACAAATATACATATATACGTAAAAAACATATGATGATGAAATTAGCTACTAACACAGATTAACTAAGATGATGACGCCAACTTAGGAACGAGAAAGAAGAGAAACCGGAGCGGTGAAGTGGAATGGAGAGCGTAAGAGTCTCTGAAAAACGCAGAGGTCTTTTATGCGTATCAGATAGAAATTGAAACTTACGTTTAAAATAGTCAGAACAACAATTGTCGAATAAAATAGAAAAAAGTGTGAGAAGTGTCCTGACTTGCCTCCGTTGGCGAATGGGAAGCCAATTTAGCTGAAATCTAAAGGAGAAAACATGGTCAAACTTGCGAAGACAGAAGATGAATTGGACACAGTTATTTAAGAGACGATCCAGCTTGTATAGAAGGTTCTCATTAAGATCAGTACAACACACATCAGCATAATCAATAATGAGCAAAATAAGAGACTGCACCAGAGTTATATTTACATTGACCGGAAGGAAGTTTCTAAGGCGATTTAGGGCACTCAACTTAGCAATAACTGAAGCACTTATTGTTTGAATGTGAGTGGACCAATTGAGGGTTGAGTCCATACAGAGGCCTAGGTTTTTAACAGCGCTGGAATAAGGGATGCATGATCCATCAAACATGACAGGAGCGACAGAACAAATATCAAGTTTAGATAACTGACGAGCACTTCCTATTAAAATTGCTTGGCATTTGTTAGGATTCACTTGTATGCCAAATTTGCTAGCCCAATTGCTTAAATTTAATAAATCTGTGTTAATATTGATAACAGCATTATTAATGTGATAGACATCAGTCTGAGTATAAATTTGCAATTCGTCGGCGTAGAAGTGGTAAGAACAGCAAAGATGAGAGGAAAGGAAGTTAAAGAAAATAGAGAACAATAAAGGAGATAATATTCCACCCTCTGGCACGCCAGATACAAGTTGACACCAGTCAGACAAATGATTACCAACTCGAACAGCTTGTTGGCAACCACAAAGGTAGGAAGAGAACCAATTTAAAGCAATGGAGGAGAAGTTTAGATTACCGAGCATAGCGAGGAGAATATCATAGTCAACCATGTTGAAGGCATTAGAAAAGTCCACGAGAACAAGCATAGTGACCTTTCTATTCTCCAAGCCTTCCCGAATGTCCTCTGTAACTTTAAGAAGTGCAGTGGTGGTGCTATGTCCGGGACGAAAGCCCGACTGAAATTGAGTGAGCAAATTTTAATTATATATAAAACCTGATACTTTCCAGTGAACTACAGACTCCAGGATCTTTGATAAGAATGGAAGAATAGAAATAGGTCTATAATTATTGAGTTGCAAGGGGTTTGAAATTTTAGGAAGCGGAATTATATAGGCTTTACACCACAAAAATACTATCACATTCTGGCGCGGCCTGTGGTCAGAGCCCGTAAACCACAGCGATGGCCCTTGGATGGAAGTTGTGGCGAGTCAATGTGCGAATGTTACGCCCATGGACCCCATCATCATAACGTCGGATGACGTAGCTGAGGCGGTCCGTAGGGCCGCGAACTGGAAAAGTCCGGGACTCGACGAACTGCATCACTACTGGCTGAAGGGGTTCGTGGTGTGTCACGCTGTGCTCGCCCGACAGTTTCAAGAGGCTCTCGACCAAAAGTCGCTCCCGAGCCTCTCCACTACTGGGATCACTCATTTGGTTCCTAAAGACCGGGATTCCACAGACCCGAGCAAATACCGCCCCATAACGCGTCTACCTACCATATACAAGACATTAACATCCATTTTGAGCGCGAGAATCATTCGTCACCTGAAGTCAAATCAGGTGATGTCGCGCGCTCAAAATTGATGTCGGGGCGGTGGTCGTGAAATCAAGGAACCACTCCTCATTGACGCGGTCATTGGCAAGGTGGTTAAACGCAACCGTCGGAACCTCTCCGCCGCCTGGATAAACTACAAAAATGCCTCATACATGGCATAAGAGGGTCCTCGAGCTGTACAAGGTTGACTGTACAGTTCGAGACTTCCTTGGGCAATGTATGGGGCAGTGGGGTACGATCCTTTGTCATCTAGTCCAGCGGATGACGGCTGCAGAGATCCACATAAGGATAAGAAAGGGTATCTTCCAGGGCGATTGTTTGAGTCTAATCTGGTTTTGCCTCTCTCTGAACCCTCTCAGTACCTTACTGAGGGGTTCCGAGGGGATTTCAGCTTCGGAAAGGAGGTACAAAAGTGACTCACCTTTTCTATATGGATGATCTCAAGTTATTCGCCTCCAGTCGCTCCCATCTTGTGGAATTGCTAAACATAACTTGTGACTTTAGTAATTCTATTGGAATGGAGCTGAGGACGGATAAGTGTGCGATCCTCCATGTCGAAAAGGGAAGGATTGCTAATTCTGAGGGCATAGACTTATCTATGCCCATCAGCTTAAGGACTCTTTCCAAAGCTAAAACATAGCGATAGCTAGGTATGTCACAGAACATCGGTGTAGATGAGGCGGGTATGAAAGGGTCAGTTTGAGATGTGTTTTATGCACGCTTGACCAAAGTGCTTAACAGCCTTTTGTCCGGTGTGAATAAGACGCACGCATATAACGGTTGGATCATGCCTGTTCTTATGTATACCTTTGGCATAGTCAGGTGGACTCAGACCGAACTGAACGCTCTGGACAGAAAAGTAAGCACTATAATACTTCCCACAGGATGCATCATCCGAGATCGTCAGTAATGAGGCTGTACTTGCCGCGGAAGTATGGTGGGCGCGGCTTTTTAAGCACACTTACCAGACATAATCGCAAAGTGTGCAGCCTCCGTTATTATTTTCTGACGAGAGCGGATAATCCATACTATAGGGACGTTATTTCTTGTGGTAAAGGGCTAACCCTTCTATCCTTAGCCAAAAGGGAAATGGCAAGACCCGGCAGTACAGAGCATTTCCGACCGGGAGACCGTATGGAAGGAGAAAGAGCTCCACGGGAGGTTCTACAAGGCCCTTCATGAGCCTTTCGTAGACACAGTCGCCTCCCTTCACTGGCTACGTTTCGGTGACCTCTTTGGGGAAACCGAGGGTTTTGTCTGTGCAATACAGGATCAGGTTATTAAGACCAACAATTATCGGAAATACATCCTAAAGGATGGCACCGTCGACATCTGTCGAGCTTGTCGACATCCCGGTGAGTCACTTAGGCAAGGCATCATCTTCGGTTGTGCAGCGCTTTCTAAATCTGAGTATTTTTGCACAGACACAACCTAGTAGCCAGGATTCTACACCAGGAGTTCGCTCTGAAATACGGTCTCGCGGATCGGAAACTGCCATTTTATAAGTACTTGCCGTGTACTGTGTGTGTATGTGTGTGTAGAAGCCGTGCTCGAAAATGATCGCGCCAGGCTCTACTGGGACCGGGCCATCATCACAGACAGGACTATTCTTGCGAATAAGCCTGATATTGTGCTGATGGACCGGGCACAGTCAAGGATATTTTTGGTCGACCTTACCATTCCTTATGACGAGAACCTCGTGAAAGCCGAAACAGATAAGCTGACAAAATATCTGGACCTGGCTCACGAGGTGACCGACATGTGGGATGGTCTGCCGGCCGAAATTATTCCTGTGGTCATTTCTGCGAACGGGTTAACCCCAGTTAGCCTCTCAGGTCATCTGAGACGACTGGGACTCCGTGACCGACCGCTCCAAGCTTAAATGCAGAAGGCGGTGCTCCTCGATACCGCCCGCATCGTCCGCCGGTTTCTTTCCCTTTCCCCCTAACCATCGGCCGTTTGGTCTTCCCTGCCGAGGGCTTCCATCTGGTTGGGTTTTTTATATATTTATGTATTTATTCTATTTTATTGATATTTATGTATGTTTATATATTTTGTTTACAATTATATATTTAAACAGCCCAACCAGATGAGAAAACTTTATAGATAACCCTATAAAATAATAATAAATATTTATTTCGGATAACAAATGAGATCCATATCATAGATATTAGAAAAATCACTAAATAATATTAATAATACAGCTAGGTGGACGGAGGAAGTAAAATGACACGCACGCATTCACGCATGCACATACGCACGCAAGCACACACACACACACACACACACACACACACGCACGCACGCATCCATACATACATACATACACACACACAGGTAAGTCAGCCATGCAGGACCTTAATAATTTGCCTCATTATACGACAGTCATGTTTTTGTGCTATAACACCTAGGATACTGTTGGCGCTATTCCTTGTTCTGCTTAGTAGCGATGCGGCTTTTTTGCGCATTATCGCATCAAACCCGTCGGTGCGGGCCTCACAGAACATGCCTGCAGCGCTGCAGTAGCGGGGAAGCCCCAAAAGAACTCTAAATGCATTGTTATATTGCACCTTTAATTTTTTGTACGCCCTTTATGTGTAGTTGACCCAAAGGGAGCACGAATAGAAAGACTGGCAGTATGCCTTAAAAAGAGTTATTTTAACGGCAATACTGCATCGTGCAAACCTACGGGCTAACATATTACTCCGAGTCGCTAAAGCCCTACGCTCCCTCTCCATGTCCATTTCATCACGCAAATCCTCGGTCACGTAATGTCCCAAGTACCTGAATTGTGATACCCTCGATAAAACAGTGTTGTAGAGTCTGATAGGTGGTATGTACGTGGGACTCATGTTATTAGCTTTAAACAACACAAACACACTTTTCTTTATATTATAAATTAGACCGTGTTCATTTGCATAAGCCTCACAGATTCCCAGAAGCTTTCTGAGCGCACTGACCGAGGGACTCAGTAACATCATGTCGTCGGCGTAACTTAGGTTGTTGACACACTTTCCATCCACATGACAACCGACCGTAGTGCTGCTGAATCTCTCGAGCAGCTCATTTATATACAAGTTAAAAAGTTGAGGTGAACTTATTCTACCTTGTCTCATGTCACATTTCAACTCGTACGGTTCAGAAAGCTTATCTGCCCATTTTACATGATTGGTTTGATGATTGTACCAGTAGCGGAAGATACCCAGGAGATCATTAGAAAAATTACTGTTACGGCCGGCAGCTGCCTATCCCAGAAGTAAAATCCTTCGCGGCCCATAGACGAAGAAGTTACAGGCAGATGCTGGTCGGGCGTCCTAAACGCCAAGGGTTAAGTTTATAATCACATTAAATAATCAGGGGGGAGCGTTACAATTATTTTACAGAGCTTACTTACCTCTATTCAAGGCGACTGGTCCCTCAGGATTCGGTCAGGTCTCGTGTGGATGTGTTGTGCTAGAAAGTAAAAGTCTGTGATGTGTATTTGGGTGTGGCTGGTAGTGTTATTGACCTTATTTGACCGTTCCCCCTGCAGCAGTTCGGCCCTCAGCTCCTCTCCAAGCTAAGGTCCCCCTCAGCAGTCACTTTCTTCCTTTGTTACGATTGACTCGCGAAAATGAACACCGAACGTACGGATCAAAGGTCACCGTTATTTCTAGAATATTAACTACCGCACTAGTAACTAATACAGTCGAATCCAATTATAAAGATTCTGCGTTAAACCTAAAGTTCCGGGTAAACTCTCAACACGCGCCACCACTCCCAGTGGTAAATTTACTATAAGCGCCCAACACAAAATTAGATCTAAGAGTTCCCTATCAAACGGACTGCCTTCTCTCTCGACGCGCAGAAGACATCTAATCTTTCGCTCTCGACTCCCACCGTTCAGTCAACTCAGACGTTCAACACACACAAACGTCATTCCGTATCGACCGAGCCGAGTGCCATCTAACGTCGATGCCTGACACTAACGCTTTTGCGTGAACAAACCCCCGTCCCGGACATAAGGATTTAGGTCCGCGAGCAAACCGGTCAGCGGGACAGGGTCGCGACGGCAAGTTGCAAGATCGAATCTACAACCAAACTAGGCCACCTTACGCACCCAATCAGATCTTGCAACACTAACCAACGCCCCAAAATTGCAGCCCTTACGTGGGCTAGCCGGAGAGTTGAACTGGATGCCCTTCCTGGACATCGCAGCACATAAATAAGTCCTATTCCTAGACAGAAGTCAGACGACCTCCTTCAAACACCTATCTGCGCTCCTATGATTAGTTCCGCAATTCGACCGGATCAGGTCTGCAAACAGCGACGCGACACGAAGCGGCCCAGAGGGACCTTCAAGCTTCAGTGCAGAGAGCACCCCCAAATTCCCCATGAACGTCGTCTGTGGAGAGCTGAACGAAACGCACAGATGGTCCCTAGCAGGTGATCCTATGCTCATATTTCAACTAATTTTTCAAAAGCATCAATGTTCAATTACAGAATTAATTAAAACAAGTAATCACCGATGCACATAGGTCAACTGTGTCAAATGGCAAAGTAAACAAAACAATAAACGTAAGGGACAGCCCTATCTCTTATTTCAAATAAATATCTTAGACAGTGCCAACAAAATCTAAACCAAAAGAGAATTGACTCCTATTTCCTTCGGTAACCACAGGGTTATCTAATTTCAATCTTCCTTATCACAAAGCAAAATGATTAAACACTATCACAAACATATACATAATTTTCAAAATAGAGCGCCATTCAAATTTCAAATGAATTCAAACTTCCCTTCAGCACAGGCGCGACAATCAAATACAATTACAAGCATACGCCCAAGCATTCAAAAAGGGCACACAATTTAATCTCCATTTTCCGTGCAACAACAAACGCAGTGATCAAATGTATTTACAAAACATATGCAGCAGCATTTAAAGGAGTATTTTAAATTCAATTCTTTTAATCATAACCGCTACAATATGAATTTCGCGGAAAACCCAAAAGCATTTTAATTTAAATTTAAAGAATTCTTAACTAAGTGCTCGACCTAACCAAATCCTATACCCCTTGAGAGCGTGATTCAACGCTCCAGGGGGCCCTAATCTTCCCACCACCAAGTGGAGGCCACACCGCGTGAACCCGATACTAACAGAGCGCAACCGCTAACGGTCGCCACTCGGGTTGTACGCCCTCACTGAGGCCGTCGGCAACAGAACAGCTTGACAAGTGGACTGTTGACGGCTTAAGGCTCAGTAGAGGCAGCCATGGTGGGAGCTAAGGCGGCAGCTAGCTAGGGCCGCCTCCATCAAATGGGGTACAGTGGTACACCAGTCGCGGCCACTCAGCTAACGGGAGCGATAAGGGTCCAGCGGACTGATGAGTGGCCGTGAAGTTCCTCTCCGCACGCTGAGGGGGTGTGATGACACCCCCGCCCCTGGGGGAATTACCCCCCGACTGGTCGGGGGAGGGACCCCTTTCAAACCTAGGGGCCTGGTGGCTAGCCGGCGGGAGCCGAGCGTCGCCCGTCAACGGGCATGGCGGAGCGCCCCCGCCCGTGGGGGTCGAGGGCCTGGCAGCGCCCCGAGAGGAGACGCCGTTCGCACCCAGGCACAGTACGACATGGTGATTGCCCTGGCAATGCAGACAGGGCCGCTGGTGCGGACAGTCTCGCTGGAGGTGCCCTTCCAAACAGGAGTAACACCAGCGGCGCTCCTTGGCGATAGTTCGCCTCGCCGGAACTGGCTTACTTAATAATTTTGGGCAAGACGTTACCCGGTGATCAGATGCTCGACAATAGGAGCAGGGGGGGGGTTGACGACGACTTGCCCGGCGGAATTCGCCTCTCACTGGGCACGGCTCGTAAGTCGTCGACGGTGCCCGCCGCGTGCTCGATCTGTCGGCACTGCTCCTCCAAAAACCGCAGCAGGTCATAGAAGGGCGGAATATAGGAGGCCTCGTCCCCGCCGTACCTCTCCTCAAAATGCATTTGAAGGTCTAGAGGTAGACGGGACAGCACGATGCGGAGCAACAAGAAGGCCCATTCGCCCACTGGTAAATCCAGCCGCCTCAACATATTACAGGCCACCAAGACTGGATCCAACAGGTCCGGACGTAGTCTGGCCCGGTCACTCAGCAGCGGGAGGCTCAGAAGCTGCTTAACATGTTCGTCCGCAATTCGCCGGACGTTGGCGTATCTTCTGGCTAGGAGGTCCCGAGCAGTCTGGTAGGCGTCGTCCGACAAGCTCAAATGGCTGACAACGCCCAGGGCCTCCCCCTCCAGTGAGGCCAAGAGGTATGCCATCTTCTGGCTCGGAGTCAAGTCACTCCGGGCGTCCACTAGGCCGTCGAAAAGACCAACGAAGGTCAGCCACTCGGAAAGGACCCCGGAGAACTTTGGCAAGTCCAGAGTTGGGAGTCGTCCCAACAGCTCCGGCTGAGGCTGCTTCCGAACGGACTCGGGCAGGCCACTCGTCCGAGCTTCACGCGCCTCTTCGGCATACCTGCCTTCAGCCTCGATCAACTCGTCCGTGAGCCACAAGAACTGCTCGTAGTCTGCGAAGCAGGAGTCCAGGACTCCCTTTTCCACATCCGAATCCTCGAGCTCAGCGTAAGCCTCCTCCACTGCAGCCCTTCGAGCATCGACCTGCTCGAACCGCTTCATCAAATTATGGACCCTATCCGGTCGACCTATCAAAGCATGGGCGCTGGTGGCCCAGCGTAACTCAGTCCGCAGGCAACGGATTAGCATCTTGGGCGAGGACATCACTACTAAATACAAATTACGACGCCGCTCGAGCACAATTACAAAAATAACAAATAAAAAATACAAAAAAATTAACAGCTAACCAATGCAGTTCCTATCAAATCGAGTTGAATAGAAATTACACAAATAAGAACCGCTATTTATTAAATCAAACACAAGTTAGTACAAAAGAAAAGGCAAATCAAATTAACAATAACAAATACTAGTGCGATCAAATCAAGTTAAATTCAAATTACGTAAATACAAATTACCACTCTTTAGTTCAAATACAAATTACAATACGAAAGATACATAACGAAGATACACATCAACAAAAAATGCCTTGCTCGGAAATCGACCCTTCGATAAGTAACACACTACAACCATCCGACAACGATAATTAACCGATTACGTAAAAATAACCATCTACCTACATGACGCAATCTCCCGCTTGCGCGCTAAACCGGGCGTGGCTTTTCAAATTTACCCGCAAACAACAAAGCAAGCTAACAAAGAAAGGAATTTTATTATTACGTATATAATAAAAAAAAATATTTTTACGTATTACGGACGGGCGTGATTGTAGACACAAAATTAAACCAATCAACCCAACGCTCCCTGCCACCAAAATTATTTAATTTTTATCAAATACTATGGTCGGTGGATCGACCGGGAATCGATCCCAGCACCGCGCTCTGCTACCAAATGTTACGGCCGGCAGCTGCCTATCCCAGGAGTAGAATCCTTCGCGGCCCATAGACGAAGAAGCTACAGGCAGATGCTGGTCGGGCGTCCTCACGCCAAGGGTTAAGTTTATAATCACATTAAATAATCAGGGGGGAGCGTTACAATTATTTTACAGAGCTTACTTACCTCTATTCAAGGCGACTGGTCCCTCAGGATTCGGTCAGGTCTCGTGTGGATGTGTTGTGCTAGAAAGTAAAAGTCTGTGATGTGTATTTGGGTGTGGCTGGTAGTGTTATTGACCTTATTTGACCGTTCCCCCTGCAGCAGTTCGGCCCTCAGCTCCTCTCCAAGCTAAGGTCCCCCTCAGCAGTCACTTTCTTCCTTTGTTACGATTGACTCGCGAAAATGAACACCGAACGTACGGATCAAAGGTCACCGTTATTTCTAGAATATTAACTACCGCACTAGTAACTAATACAGTCGAATCCAATTATAAAGATTCTGCGTTAAACCTAAAGTTCCGGGTAAACTCTCAACACGCGCCACCACTCCCAGTGGTAAATTTACTATAAGCGCCCAACACAAAATTAGATCTAAGAGTTCCCTATCAAACGGACTGCCTTCTCTCTCGACGCGCAGAAGACATCTAATCTTTCGCTCTCGACTCCCACCGTTCAGTCAACTCAGACGTTCAACACACACAAACGTCATTCCGTATCGACCGAGCCGAGTGCCATCTAACGTCGATGCCTGACACTAACGCTTTTGCGTGAACAATTACATTCGGCAAGTTTTTTCCATAAAATATTATACGACACCAGGTCAAAGGCCAGACAGGTCTAAAAAGCATCCATAAACAAAAAAGGGGTTTTGCGATCTGTATCATATCTGACTATATGTTTTAAACCTAATATTGCACTTTCTGTTGATAGCCCTGCCAATTAATACTGATGTATCTCTTTTTTCTCTTTTTTTCTATAATATCACTACTACTAGTGATCATATTTTTAATATACGATTGACAACGATTATAGTGTTCACCTGATGGTCAGTGGATGCTGTGGCCCATAGACATCTATCCTCGATTAAGTTTTACTCCTTGTATTTTGTTTTTTTTTCTCGTTTTTTGTGGTATACAATAAAGTATAAATAATAATAATAAGCCAGGAGTAATCTGGTTTACATTTTATCTTTAAACTTGAGAGTATTTACAACAAAATACAATCGATAAATTAAAAATACCCTCTAAAAAGACTATCTTAAACTGGCGCAACCGAGGCGGGTCGTTTATAATAAATAAATATAAAGCACTATGTATTATAAATACCAGTGGCAAGCAAGAAATTCCATTAGCCCACTAGTAATTTATCTACCTTCGATAGGAGTGGTGTCACCGCTGAAGCCTAAAATGAATTGCTTTGTGGTCAGTAATGAGGCTTTCGGTGCTACTTTCTTGCAAAGAATATGGAAAGTTTAATCTCATTTATGAATCATTATGTCTGATCATTTTTTTTACAATCTTTCATCGTTTTAGTATGAGGTTCCTCTGACCAGAGAGGGAATGTCAAAAAATCCTCATGTATCTCTTTTTCTCTTTTTTTCTATAATATCACTACTACAAGTGATCATATTTTTAATATACCATTGACAACGATCATAGTGTTCACCTGATGGTCAGTGGATGCTGCGGCCCATAGATATCTGTCCTCGATTAAAGATTAAAATTCAGATCAGTTAACACCACTGAGAACTAAGATGTTATGCCTCCTTTTTAGTAAAAAACGTCTCCGTTTTTCTACACTCACCATAAGAAACACAACAGTATTAACCTGCTGTTTCATGCTGATAGTCAATCAATTTAAACGAATCATTAATCACTATTTATTGTAATTTCAAGTGCTGGTTGGTTTCCTTTCTTTTTAATGTATTATACTACAACAAGAGTGAACAAAACTTATTGTGAATAAACCTTCATGTTAAATTTATAAAATATTTATTTCAAAGATTGTTAAGTCCGTCAGAAACAGTGCGCGGACTAATTTCGCCATAACCCTCTAAGAAATAGGAAGGCCCTGTCTCCAAAAGGAGGGTCGTATATAGCTGTTACTTCTACACACTCATTACGAGTATATTCGTGATTTAAATTGGGTACAGATATACATCAAGTCCCGTTGGGTTCCTTGCTAGTTCTTCCCAGGACAGAGATATTTTCCGAACCAGTGGTAAACAAAACGACACTGGACAAAGGACTTTCAATAAGTATTATGTAATAATAAATATTAAATATAAGTTATTCTATTTTATTTTGTTCATTACAATGTACGCATAATAGAGGTAAAAATTTTAAAAGTAACGATTTTATGGAATTGAGCTCATTTAAAAACTTTTAAAGAGCCAATTTTTTTACGTAATGGTATTTACCAATTAGAGTCATTGGATATTATTAAAATAGTGTAGTAGCTACCCTTCAGGGTTAAAAGCACCCTAATTTTACTGTTCGTGCATAAACATGTCTCGTAAATCTCGCAACGACCCGTAATAATGTTAATGGCCACGTCGCAAACTGAACATGGCGCAGTTATGGTTCTTTATAAGAATTTTTTTCCATTTCACAACTCGATCATAAATCAATTTGTTTGTAATGGATACTTTTATCTATTTTATTTATTTGAAATTTTAAAAAAAGGTACTAATAACTGACACCAAAGATGCAGTATAAGAGATATGCAGGAAAAGGAAACGGTAAAACTAATTATTTGTCTTTTTGCACAAATATTGTCTTGTTACACATGATACGTGAATATTAATCAGGTACTGGCCATTAGGCTGTTAGTGACCTAGTAACATGATTTTTTTATAGGATAGGGTGACAAACGATCACACAGTCCACCTGATGGTAAGCGGTTGCTGTGACCCATAGACATCTACATTTATCCTCAATAAAGAATGAAAATGCAGATGCGTCGTCACCCGTGAGGCCTAAGATGAAATGCCTCTTATCCAGTAAAATGAGTCCCCGGTTCTCTACACTCACCACACGAAACACAGCAGTGTTAAGCTATCTATTTTACGCTTGTCAAGCGTGGTGACCAATGGCAAATATCCCCCATATGAGGCAATCTATAAAGGAGGTTTATGTTTAGTTTAGCAGTGGACGTTAATAGTTATTTCAGTTAATTATTACATACATTTCTATTTTTTTAACAATATATCAGTTATTGTATAATACATCAATGTTTCAAATAAGTGCATATCCTATTCCAAAAAACATAAGAAGTTTCACCAAGTAAAACAATCACAAATATATTTAATATAATGATTTACAAGTTTCCATGTCTGTAAAGTTGTTAATGTGTAAGTTCGCATAACACTTAAAAAATTATTTTCGTCATAGTCATTATTTCATTTAGCATTGGTTGCTAGTAATTACTTACGCATTTGACTTGTATAATTTTTGTTATAAATAAAAATTCAAGCAGTGGCTTCTGTGGATGGAACAATGCCATTTGTCTCAAGTAAAGCCAATAAGACATTAATAATTTAACAAACCTACAGCGTTCGTTCAAATGAATTTGATTGTAGAAACGTCAAAGGTTTCAGACAACTTAAAAAAAATAACTTAATAACGCTTAGTTGTTTACATAATTGGTGACTTATCGACATTCTAAACGAAATATTTTTCTGTTGTGTATTCCTTTTTTAAAACGTAGATATTTGTTTGTACAAAAAGGTTTCGCTTGATGTTCAGGGGCAGGGGGCCCGCGACTTCGTTAGCTTGGTACAGACCAAGATTGAAAGTTATCCCACAGGATCCCTTTTTTATAGGATAGGGTAACAAACGAGCACACATTCCCCCTGATGGTAAGTGGTGCCTGAGATACATAAAGATCTACATCTATCATAAATAAAGAATTAAAATGCAGATGCGTTTTCACCCGTGAGGACTAAATGGAACGCCTCTTTTCCAATAAAAAGGGTCTCTGGTTCTCTACACCCACCATACGAAACACAGCATTGTTGAGCTGCTATTTTACTCTGATATTCTTTGAGAGCGTGGTCTTTCCCCGGTAGAGCCAACCCATTCGTGCTACAACTATACTATTAATATAGCTGATCTTCAGTCGTCGCCGTAGAAGGTCGTCCCTCACCCAGATCATCGGTGAGATTAGTACGACCACGTAATTAAACCAGTTGTAAGCAGTAGCACGAGATGGGGCTTCATCGTGAAAGGTCAATCGAAGTCTATCATAACTTTCTTGTTGACTTAAATGACATCGAAATTCATAAAAAGTCATTGTACGAAAATTTTCTCGCATTAAATTCATGCTGACATGACACAGACAAATTACAATTTGCCGCCAATATATGATATATAAATAATTTAAATGCCGCCGTAAACAAATTATTAAAATACAGACCCAATAATATTGGCAAAGAATTCCAACTTCGAAGTTTGAACTTATCTTTTTATATTGTTTACAAGTGGCCAGTTCTAGAAACTTTCAGTGTCGCCCTCATATTTAAATATGTACCATGATCTTTATTACTTTATTTAAGAAACTAACAAGTAAACTACCAAAAACATGGAATGATACAAACGGCCTAACAATTTGTTCCTAGTTAAAGAATATTTAATTATAATGAAGACAGTCTGCGAGGAGTTTACTTTCGTAAAATTGTATTAAAGTTAAGAAACAAACTAAGAAACAAAAAAGTATGTTTCAGTAAGGTAATTTAACTTTCATTTTAAAACGAAATAAGTGTTTTGGTTTGCCGTAAAATTAATAATTTTCCTCGTTAATATTGCAAACACATTTAAAAATGTATGATGTAAAAAATAGCATACAAATATATACAAAATGTATTACCATAATAAAAAACTAAATCTAAAAACTTACATTATCGTATAATTCACATTGAACATGCTGGTTGGTGATTGCAGCACATACTGTAGACACTGCTCGCATGAGTTTGAAATTTTTAAATAAGATTACGTCTGCTATCCGGTCGCCTGTGTATCGTTCATTGATTATCCCACGTCGGTTGTGTGTTATTCATCATCATCATCATTACAGCCTTTCATAAGTCCACTGCTGAACATTGGCCTCCCCCAAGGAATGCCACAAAGCACGGTCCTGAGCCACCTGCATCCATCGACTTCCTGCATGTCTCACCAGGTCGTCACTCCATCTAGTGGGGGGTCGCCCTACACTTCGCCTACCGATACGAGGCTGCCACTTGAGATCCTTTCTTCCCCATCGGTTGTCGGATCTTCGAGCTATATGGCCGGCCCACTGCCACTTCAGCTTACTAATCCGTTGGGCTATGTTGGTTACTCTGGTTTTACTGCGGATATCCTCATTTCTAACTTTATCACGCAGAGAAACCCCGAGCATAGCCCTCTATATAGCTCGCTGAGCGACCTTGAGCTTCCTCATACGGCCAGCAGTGAAGGACCACGTCTCAGATCCGTAAGTCATCACTGGCAACACGCACTGGTTGTACAATTTGATTTGATTTTGATTTTGATTTTTCATTTTCAGGTTTTGAGGTAAGTCTAACGAGAGGATGTGTCGTAGTTTCCCGAACGCTGCCCAGCCAAGTTGAATCCGTCGATTGACGGATTGGTCAAAGTTGGACTTACCTAGTCGGACTATTTGTCCCAGATAAACATACCCGTCAACAACTTCGAGCTTAGTGCTCCCAACAACTACCGGCATAGGTGTGACATGGACATTAAACATGATTTTTGTTTTGTCCACTCGGAAAACGTCTTCCAATGCAGCGGTGAAGAGTTTCAGGGACATAACGTCACCCTGTCTTACGCCTCTCTGCAGTTGAATAAGTTTCCTACTCTGATTCTGTCCTCGGATATCCATCGTAGCTCTACTGTAAAAACACTTTCCGTGGCCCTGCCAATATGCGACGAAGGTGGAACACCATGGGGTTTTAGTCGGTGCGAGACCGACATAACCCGTCCTTCCCCCGCGAGGCAGGTATACGTAGGCGTTTCCCCTTATAAAAAAGGGGCCAAGTGGAAGGAGCTGGCACTGGGGTGCCCCGGCCCAGAGATGAGAACAGTATTCCATGTGAGGCCGAACTTGCGCTTTATAAAGTTGCAAGCGGTGTGCCGGCTTGAAATACTATCTCGATCTGCTGAGTACTTCTAGCTTTTTAGAGGCCAATTTGGCCTTCACTTCCAAGTGACCACGAAACTGCTTACTACTTGATATGTCGACGCCGAGGATTCCGATGCTAGTTGAGACAGCAAGGGGAGTTACTTGAAACTGAGGAGATACGACAAAGAGGTTCTTTTTAGAATAAACGCGCAAACTTGTGTCCTTTGGGGATTGAACTGGACAAGATTTAGTCGATATATATATATAAATAGAGAAATATTGGCACGGCCGGTATGTAAGGCATCACCAGTGCTATCAACTGCATAGCAAGGAATGTTACCAGTTTGCAACATATCATTGATATGCAGGAGGAACAGAGTTGGTGATAGCACGCAGCCTTGTGGAACACCAGCGTTAATAGGCTTGTAGTCGGAGCATGCACCGTCTACAACAAGAAAACTGGTGATCCATTTGCACAATTTCTCGGAAAGCCCATAGGAAGGAAGCTTCGAAAGAAGCGCTTTGTGCCAGACCCGATCGAAGACCTTCACTATGTCTAAACTAACGGCCAATGCCTCCCCCTTGGACTCTACTGCCTCCGCCCATCTACGAGTCAGATAGATCCGAAGATCACCAGCTGATTGACCCCGATGAAAACCGAACTGGCGGTCACTATTGAGCTGGTGATCCTCAAGGTACCTCATGAGTTGGAAGCTTATAATGGATTCCATTATTTTGGAAAACAAGGAGGTGAATGCGATAGGCCTGGAGTTGGACGGTTCTGAGCGTTCGCCTTTGTTAGGGATCGGGTGGACCAAAGCTGTCTTCCATGAATTTGGAACTACGCTTTGAGAGTAGGAGT
This sequence comes from Parnassius glacialis, assembly GCA_033319125.1. Taxonomy (NCBI): domain Eukaryota; kingdom Metazoa; phylum Arthropoda; class Insecta; order Lepidoptera; family Papilionidae; genus Parnassius; species Parnassius glacialis. Next base: position 9,343,250 of record JAVANC010000019.1, on the reverse strand, counting down.
ATCGGAAAAAAACGCGTTAAAACCGATGCCAACTCCAGAACACACGTCTTCAGCACAATGGGAGGGACTCCATTGGGCCCACTCGACTTGCTGACGTCCAGGGAAAAAAGTGCTTTACGAACCGAGCGCTGTGTAAACCGCACATCCGGCATGGAGCACTCACATCGCGGAGTGGTCGGCAGTGTGTTCCCCCGTCATCTAGAGTCAAGTTGGACGCAAAGAAAGAGCTCAACAGATCGGCTTTTTCCTTTGCGGCATGAGCCAGTGACTCTTCTTCTCTGTGCAGAGATGGAAGAGATGGCTGACAGAAGTTCCCTTGGACAGCCTTGGCGAGAAACCAGAATGCACGGATACCCGAAGGAAGGCGAACTAGCTTCTCGCCAATTCTGCCGATGTGCTCAGACCTTGCCTTGGCAATGACGCGTTTGAAGGACCTGGAGGCGGAATTATACTTCTTTTTAAGAGCGCTGGTATTTACATGCTGAGACGTTGATGGGACAGCCCAGGCCCGGTAGCACTCCTGCTTATAGCGTGATACTATTTTATAGGAGCGACCAAACCATGGCTGGAGTCTGCCTCCGATGGGCACCACAGAGGATTGAGTAAAAATGTCCATACCCTGAAGTAGTACGTTTTTCTGCATTGACTGAAATTGAATCTGGTGTGCCGCAAGGCGAAATACTTTCTCCTATTATGTTTTCCTTATTTATAAACTCTATCTCTTCAATTTTAGATTGTTCGTACCATCTGTATATCTTCAGCTCTATGTGCAATCAGACTTGAATAACCTTAACTATGTAGTGCATAAACTAAATAATAACCTGGAAGCCATTAGAGAATGGTCGTATAAATATGGCGTTTCAGTTAATCCAGCCAAATGCAAAGCTATAATCTTTGGATGTTCACAATTATTGGCTAAGATTGATTATGGAAATCTCTCTCCTGTAATGTATAATGGAACTCTGATTCCATATTGTGATTCCATAAAAAATCTTGGCTTGTACATGGATAAAACTATAACCTGGAAATTGCAGATCTCTGAAGTAAGTCGTAAAGTCGTTGCCACCTTGCTATCCCTTTATCGTCTTAAAAATTTCCTACCTTTCAAACCAAGCTTACACTTGTTCATTCCCTCATACTACCTATTATAGATTATGCAGATGTATGTTACTCAGATTTGTCACAAAAACTTCTAAACAAGTTGGAGCGCCTTCTTAATAATTATTTATTGTTTTAATATTTGTTTATTTTCGGTTTACGTAAGTATGACCACATATCTTCCTATCGTTCAAAGCTTAAATGGCTACTTTTACGTCAAAGGCGATGCTCTAGAATATTACTTGTACTTTATTCAATTTTAAACGACCCAAGTTCGCCTTCTTATCTTAAGGATAAATTTCATTTTCTTCATTCGATTGACGGTCGAATACCACGACAATCAAACCGTCTGAGGATGAGGTTTCCACAGCATAGGTCTAATTTTTTCAGGTCCTCGTTTTTGATACAAGCTATACATCTTTGGAACACCCTCCCCGATGGTATTATGAATGCTACAAATAGAAATTCATTTAAATTACTTCTACGACAAAATTACCTGAAGGCACTTACTAACTGACATTTTTCTTTTTCAAATATTTATTTATTTATATATTAATACGGATATTTATGAAGTTTATAAGCAAGTATACACATTACATATATGTATGTATGTATTATTGTATGTAAATATATGTTATATATATTTAAATAAATGTTGTGTATGTATGTACTATGTGTATATATATATTATATTTTAATATAAATACACTTTATTTAAGTATTATTTTTCGCACCTGCCTACAATTGTCTTTGGCACCCAGGGTTGACTGGCAGAGAATGCCATATGGCATTAAGTCCGCCCTATGTACCCTTTACCTTAAGGTGTTACATTTAAGTTTTAAAAAAAAAGTAGCACATCGCCAACAGAATCGGCAACAACGCTGGGATCTTCCGGCGAGAAGCAAACCCGCCCTCAAGGGTAGGATGCAAAATAAGACCGCATCCCGTCCCAATCGGCCGACCTATAGTGCCAAACACGGCGGCAAGCTGCAGATCGCAACTGCGACTGGAGCGTGAGTGACACCGTATTCCGGATCAGATAATAGTTCGAAGAGCCCAGAGGGGCTTCGACGGAGATCTAATATCCGTCCAAATGAGAGGTCAGCTGAAGGTCCAACAGGGAAGTTACATGGTCCGCGTAGGCGAAGTAACCAGTTGTTTTAGACCATATGCCAAGGCAAAGTCATAGACAGATCTACCCGCATGATCGGTTAAACGAGAACCAAGCTATTCAGCGTGGTGGGCGTTAAAATCTCCGCGTATCACGATCTCTGCGGATGGGACCTATTGTAGCACGGAGTCTGCACATTTCGACGAGGTCGATGAGTCGGTCTTTTTTTTTTTTTTTGATTTTTCTACCAGAGATTACACCATCCCTAGTAGCCGTTTATTAACTACTGTTACACATTTTTAATATAGTTTTATAAAGAAGTGCAAGATTATTATACAAAGACGGCTAATTACAAACAGCACTGCGATTTGATACAGTGGTGTTGCTTTGACCGTACGACTAAATAATTATAAAATTTACGAGTTTCTATTTACAAATTTTCTGTTTATATGTATATACAGTGATACACTAGAAAAATTTAATTTTAAAATTTAATTTAACGATGAGTCGGTCTGTGTCAGTATTACCCCTATGGGACCTGTAGAGGGACCCGTAGACTCAGGGATGGTCGTTGCTGTTTACGCGCAGCCATAGGATGGACAGGTCCGTACGTTCAAGACTGCCGAGGCGTCGAAAACAGATGTCCTCTCTGACGTATACGCAAACATCAGCCCGGGGCACAAAGGAGTGATCTTATTTGTATCCCGGGAAGGAGAGATATGAATTATCATCCGGAGAGGACACCTGAGTCTCGGTCAAAAAGAGCAAGGCCGGCTTCGCCATCTCTAGATGGTAAAGGACAGCGTTAAGGTTGGAATTAAGTCCCCTGATGTTGCAAAAATCCACGGATAGCGAGACAGGGGTCGCCTTGGTTTTATTGCTCCGCTTGCTCCGAGCAGTATTAGTCGCCAGCGGAATTTTGCCCCCCTCCCACCCCTCTTGGGGTAGTCTTTTATTTAATTCTGCTACCATGTTGATGGGGGGATTGGGCCTCCGGCCACCTGCACTCACCAAGCGCAACGCAGAGGTAAACCTCTACTTCCCGCTGGTATTCTGTGAGACCGTGGTACCACCCCGGTTCGAACCGGCCCATTCGTGCGACAGCAAAAGCTGCCGCGTGGCTCTACCACTGTTATTAATAATAACTTTAATCTGGATATTGCCTTATTTAATTATGACATTGGGACGTCTAACACCTGGACGTCTCCTGCGTGACCATAGGTGCTATAATGTGCTCGAAACGTCGGGAATATAAAAAAGTAAATGTGTAGTGTTCGCTTAAACATAAGAAATCATTACATTATATTTTGTTATAAGACTCACATAAACATCCTGTAAATATTCCTCAAGAACCTATCAATCCTACACCAATAGAGGAATTTCATGGATGATAAAAAAAATCTTTTATTCTCATATAATATTTTCACCACTTAATTCGAATTAAAAAGAAAAGTACATTTTAAAAGTTAATCAGACATCCATTCAAATATATAGTTTGAAAAAAGTTCACATAACATAAGCAAAGAGAATAAATGAAATGAAGTTAAATAAATTAAAGTCCAAGATACAAGGAATTGTGTTGAATACAAAGTAAGCACCGCTTAAGTTGAGTTTAATGGCGGTCTTAAATACATTTGCCAGTTACATAAATACTGCACATTCACAGTTAGGTTTTTGAAATAAATGTAGTTTAAATTGACGTGGAGTAGTAGCGTAAGAGAACCTACGTACCCAGAAAACCCCGTAGGTGTTGTCAGAGGCGACAGAGGGAAATCGAAATAAGAGATTATGAAGATGATGATGATTATGAGATAGCAACATAAAATAATAAAAAAAAACTGTAGTTGCAAAGCCAGGTACTATGGGTAACTGTGACAAATATTCCCAATCACAATCCATTCAATCGAGAAGTTCTGTGTTCAGCAGTGCAATTTGATTTATATATTTATGTCATTATATTTCAATAATGAAGATAATGTGGTTTTAATAATGGGACATTTTTTTAAATATTTACTTATGTATTGTTTTTTTAATAAACTGAAGTGACAAACGAACTTACAGTCCACCTGATGGTAAGTGGTTTCTGCAATTCATAGACACCAGAAACAGAAACTTTTTACTTAATATAGATTATAAATATAACTTATTAACGTCACTTTTTTTGTTTAATTTACCACTGGTCCGGAAAAAAAACCTCTGTCCTGGGAAGAATTAGCAAGGAAACCAGCGAGGCTTGCATTAACATATATAATGTTATACAATTAACCACACAAAACAGATAGGGAATGCTTGGTAGCAATCACCACATTCCCATTTTTATCGTCCATAAATTCCTTATTATTATAATTACTATTTTTATACAAACATTGTTTAATAAAGTTTTTGAACTTTGAGCAGGTCAAATCTTGTATATTTTCTAGGTTTTTGTTGTAAAAGCGTACATATCGACCCAAGGACGGTATAATTATCTCGTTTAACGTCAGGTGTAAAATATCCAGACTTACAGCGGGAAGCTGCGTGAAAGGTGCGAAATGTTGGACAATGCGATCGTCAATTCGCATGCGAGACGTGACGGTTAAGGCAAATATTCTTTTCATTAGGAAATGCTCATTTCCAACATTTTACTATTAGGGGATGATAAAATAAATAATGTGGTGCTTAGTTGCTTAACTAGCCTGTTTGCAAACGAAGATAAAACGTCTGAGCGTATATAGCACCTCTAGTCAACTGACATCTCCTGACCGATTTTTAACTAAGGCAGTTAAGTTCAAATACAAAAAAATAATCTTGCCAATAATTGTGCCACAATTTTACGTGCTAACGCAAAAGTATTTGTATGCCTTTTTCATGGAAAAAATATAAATATGTAATACCCGTCTTTTGGGGGCATGAACGGATTGGGTCGGTCTCGTACCGACCATAAAACGTTATTATTCCACCTTCGCTACGTATCCTAATTTAACCATACTTGATTCGGTACTTTTGCGATAAGATCGAAGTTAGGTAGAATGTGTTAAATTAATATGAGATTTTTATGGTTCCGTACCTGAAAAGGAAAAAACGGAACCCTTTTTCTCAGAAACGCGTGGAGGTATCAAGCTGAAATCAAATACTCAAGTCTGCTGTCCCTTAGAGCTGTGAAAAAATCAAACTTCTAAGCCAACGCAATCAAAAGATACAGCCGTTTATGCCGTAAATTTTTGACATTCGCAACGGAGTCAAAACCTACAGGGTACTTTCCGTGAACTCAAAATCTTGAAATTTGATACGAAGCAACTTTTTAAAGCACAGATAAAGAAAAAATTGCGAAAAGCATCATTTTTTAGTTACATCATATAATAAAAATATTTATAATAATTTTAAACTTATATACCTGCAGATTTGTTCGGATCCCTCTGTGCGCTAGTCCGACTCGCACTTTGCCGGTTTTTTTAAAGTTTAGAACAGTATAATATTTAATAAAAAAAAACTGACCAAGTGTGAAGCGGGTCTTTTTTATCAGGGTTCCTTACATTTTATAACCAATTATTTTATTATCTCAAAAAAAAATCGCTTGCTTTAGTTGCAGCTTAAAACTACATCATGAATGGACATTTTCATTATATTTTTTATTCGAATACGTAATGTTACGTTTACTATTGTCTATTTTGGGGAAATTTTCAGAAATACATAAAGTACATAACATTCAGAAAAAATAAATTCCTAACAAGTTTAGTTTCTAAGATAGTTACTTTATTTTTAAGATAAAAATAATAAAACATGTATTTGTATACTACTCATATAGCCTAAATACTTAATTAATTAAAATCCTAACACCCTTTGAATTATAGTTCAATTGAATTCCTATTACAACATGCGGTTTTGGGTCAACTTTCTACATTAAAAATCCAAATTTCACATTCGAATCATCTGTGATTAATTGTCTTGAATTTTAATTGAATTAGAGATACTTTATACACAACAAATGGATAGACGGGCAGACATTCAGATAGCAGAGCGACATAAATAAGTCTATCTACTATATATTGATATAATATAATGAGTTACCTTACCTTATTTCTTAACTTAGTCGTTTTCATTGCAAAAATCTCATTTTAGTTGCATTAATAAATAGCGTTAACACTTTGTTTGTCCAGTTTGGAGACACAATAGTGCGACAGGCAAAGGGTTAAAAAGGAATCAATTCAGTCGAAGATTTGTGTCAAACAGTTATTAAGTTCTTCACGGTTAATACTTTTAAACAATTGCATTCTCTTTTGAAAGTATCTGTTCATTAAAAATAGCCTTTACGGAAACTTTGATTAGAAACCATTGTCACGGAGAGCATTCCATTTTGTAGTGTAACACTTTGCAAAATGGAACTGGCTTTGCTCGATTTGGTTGGATATGATAAGTTCACATCAATTAAATTGAAGGCAAATGATCTACCCTAGCTATCAGGAGTCATCTTAACTTCAGCTATAAAATAATCATATAATTTCTATTGCTATTGATGCGAGTTTATAGCAGTCACTACATTAGTTGCTAAACCTAAATATCGGATTTACGAGTATATATAGCACGGTGGAGAGTTTCTTGCCCTAAACCCGGCAGTAAATATAGGAAGTAACTTTACTATAATATAATAGACGGCTGCCACTGTGCCACATGCGTCATACTCGTGAACAGACGCTGCCTGTGTAAACTTGTCGTCTCTAATAATTAAATGTAATTTTTTTTTGCATAACTTTTATTTTTATTACTCAAAGAACATGTTTAGATTACGTATAGGTCTATTCCTTTTCGTTTTGATTCAAAATATTGTACAAATGGCATTTGATAATTTGACAGAAAAGAGTTTCTCATCATCTCTCATCTCAGAACATCGTTATGAAACGGTAGTAGATTACAATATTCAAAGAACACTCTTTGACTAATATATAGATAGTTATCTGGGCAGAGTATATATTTAAGTCTGTGTGCCTCAGCCGCATAAATTACTCTTTACCGAGAATACACTAAGCAATATATACATTTTCAAATTCTAGTAATGCTATTAAACATTAATAATATTCCCTTTAACCACTTCTGGTAAGCTTAAAATGCTTGTGTTAGAAGTGGTTCACAACAGTAGTCGAATGGCGGATTCGAATTCACGACCTTTCGTGTTCGCGGTTCGCGCCCTGCCATTAGGCTACTGACGCTTTAAATTTTAAGGTGTAACAAACAAAGTTTGAATTCTTTGCGTCAAATTATTAAAAATTTAAATATTTTTAGTACCGACTTCAATATAAAATATTAAAAATAACTCAAAAACTATTAATCAGACCTTCATCAAATTTATATGGGACCACATCTGAAGCACCAGCTTTCAAATAAAAAAAATCGTCGAAATCGGTTGACCCAGTAAAAGTTATGAGGTAACTCACATAAAAAACATACAGTCGAATTGAGTACCTACTTAAATAATTACAAAAAAATAAAGTAATTTTAATTTATAATTATTTAAGTATATTTTTTCAGTCTACTAAACTAAATGAAATAATATCGAAACTTTCTCTTAGTGGTAATAGGAATCTGATGAAGGTACGAGTAAAAAATATCTTATCACGGAATTTATGCAAGGAAATTAAAAAAGTTTCAGGCATTTTCAGAACAGTCCACTGATTTAATTTGCAAGTTGAACGCGGTAAAATATAAAATTCATGTTACATGCAAAACTTGAAATGAAAGATATTTTTCATTAAGGGCATATTTAAGCATACAACTATGTTGACTAGATATTACCAGCTAGTGTATTACCTATATATTAAAAATCATAATCGTAATGTGAGTACGCGAAATAATAAACATCCCACTCCTGAGGACAATTCTCTCATTCCTGAGAGGGTTTGCCTCATTGCGAGATGGCAGATTTCAAATTTCATTGAATATTTATTTTATTTCTCAGACATGTAGGTTTCTTCACGATGTTTTCGCCACGGCCGAGCCTGTGGTAGATTTTTTACATGTTTATAACATACACATAACACAATTGCTCTTAACAAATCAATGTTACCGGTGGGGATCGAAATTAGTTTTACTCGCTCGTGTATAATAAAATTTTAAGGCGAGCGTAGGATAAAGATGGAAAACGAGTACACAGTCGACGTGATGGTAATTAGATGCTAAGGCTATAGACATCTGCATTTATTTTTGATTGAGAATCAAAATATAGATGCGTAATTACCCCTATAGACCAAGATAGAAAGCGTCGTTATCATTAAAAAGGGTATCCGGTTCTCACTCACAATACGATGTACAACAGTATTAGGCTGCCTTTGCGAGCATGGTCTTTACGCAGTCAAGCCCACCCATTCATAAGCGTCAGAAGCGTCGCTCTACCACGTATAATATATTGAAATTAAAAATTATTTATTATAGATTGTTTTTAAACATTTACAACTTTTTTACAATGTATTCATGGTTTGAAGTATAAAACTCCTAGGGCACGACTTCATCTGGCAAGATGAGACAAGTAGCGACGACTTGCGAAAGGCCCTAGCTAGCACTAGAACTGTTAGAATCGTGTAGTGTGACACGATAAGCTTTATTCACATGATCGTCTGGCGTGCCGTTGCTATGAATGAATAATTTGTCGACTGTCTTTAAAGAACAGACAGGACTAAACGCCCAATATTGGAATGCTATTTCAAAAAATCTTTTTTTTCGATCAACCCATATAATTCTACTGCTTGACATGGGTATCTCCCGTTGTAGAAAGGGTTTGCATTAATTGCAAAGCTTGGCAGATGGATAATCAATCACAATATGTCGTGAAGCGACAATTAAAAAACAAAAGAACCTAACCTAACAATAACGAAACAACAAAAAAAATAGAACAAAAAAAATAATTTATTTAAAATTTTAAAAAGATATTTACAATTTTATATAAAAAAACTAGCTGACCAGGCAGACGTTGTTCTGCCCTTTCCGAACGACCATTTGCTTTCCCAAAAAAACTCCTGAAATTAGCAATAAAAAAATTGAGGGTCACTTATCGGGATAAAAACTATCCTATCTCTCAAGTTGAAACAAACTGCACACAGTCTGCAAAATTTCATTGAAATCGGTTCCATCTGTAGATTACTTACAGCAACACGTGGTGGTTATACTATTAAATTGTAGCTTATATTAAACGTTTGCATTTATAACATAGCGCCATCTATTAAATATTTACTCAATCCAGTCAACAGATATCGTCATCTGACAGAATCGTTTGGAGCTAACAGATAATTGTGATTGTCAAATAATGGGCAAATAATTTTCAATAAAATAATATTGCATTGCGACTATAAATTGAGATGTAAGCTATCCTATCTTTAAAGTTGGACCAAACTGCACATTGACCAAAAATTTCATTGAAATCGGTTCAGTAGTTTAGGAGTCCATCGCGGACAAACAACGTGACACGTACTTTTTATATATAAAGATGAAGTATGATGATGGTGATGGGTGACGTGAATTACAATTATTTTTTTTTAAAAAATAATAAAGATAGATGAATACTGAAGCGGAGCCTGAATATCAAAGTGGCACACCGCACTTGGCGGTGGCGGCACGCAGCGCCTGGTCTAGGCACACGCAGCGCCTGGAGTAGGCACACGCAGCGCTTGGAGTTGTCACACGCAGCGCCCAGAGTAGGCACACGCTGCGCCTGGAGTAGGCACACGCAGCGCTTGGAGTAGGCACACGCAGCGCCCAGAGTAGGCACACGCTGCGCTTGGAGTAGGCACACGCAGCGCCCAGAGTAGGCACACGCTGCGCCTTGAGTAGGCGCTCTCAGTGCCTGGAGTAAATGCTCACAGCACCTGGAGCAAGCACGCACAGCGGCTAAAGATAGCGCGGGCACTAGTAGGTGGAGGCGTAGGCGTGGCTAGACGACGACTTCAGGTGAAGGCAGAGGCTTGCGGGATCCCGGAGCAGTGCGGCCCCGGGATAAGGCCTTTAGGAGATGCTTCCACTTTGAAAGCTGAAGCGAGACTGCCTTTATTGGCCGATTGTTCGGCTTTTATACCTTTTTAGAGAGCTCCGCGCTCGACGACGGATCTGGGATAAGAACGGGAAATTATTTTAATTAAAAGCAAATTTTTGTAAATGGCCAAGGGGAAAAGAGTATTTTTGTAGAAGTATTGAAGTAAAAACATCAGACCGATAACGAATTTGTATAAAATTGCCATGACAACCAGATAAACAACGATGTCAAAACATGTCAAATTTTGGTTTCAGGCTCGTAATAGAGAAACGGCAAGATTTAAGTAAAAAATGAGATATTATTGATACAGAAAAAAATGTAGCGCAACAGCGCGCACTAAACCCGAAATTGCAGAGTTACGGAGAACTAAATAAAAGATCGAAAAAGGTAGACTCCATCGACACCGATTTCAAAAGTGCTGATAGCGTGAAAATACGAAGTGAAAATGATTTGTTATTATGTTCTTGTGGTCTAAAAACGTTACAGGATCCTATGGAAATAAAGGTGATGCAAAATATCCAGTGAATGCAGAAAATCAAAAACAGAATGGAAAAATAAATTTAAAATAGTGTAAAATGATATGTAAGTAGCATAACACTACATTTTCCCCCCGACTCTGGAAAAGTTTCGACTCAGCAAAAATTTTGACATGTACATTCTAAAATAAACCATAAAAACACAGCTTTGCAGAAACAGACATCAACAGGCAAAATCAGATATACTATCTCTTACATTCATCATCTGCATTCAGGTAAGGGTGGAGTTCACATTCAATGACTACCACTCTAAAAGTGTGTTTTTGAAAGGACATTCAGGCTTACTTAAGGAGTTGTCATCCGCTCCTGAGTGGAGAAAAAAAAATATTAAGGAAGTAGTCAGCCGCTCCCAAGTGAAGATAAAGATAAAGAACTTAATCTTAAGCAAGCTTTAGTCGCTATGACTTATGCAACATCACTAACGAGATGTGTCTGAAATAAAAATAAAAGTGAAGATTAATCCAACCAAAATTCGAGGTCCTAAAGCAAGATGTGTTGAAGAACACTGGATCACCAAACAAAAAAAAATTAAAAGAAATAAAAATAATAAGGTGAAAATGATGGTGATATTTATACATATATACAAATTAACAGTTAATAAAAGTTAAGAAAATTGATTTTACATCTTTGATGTGCCACTTGCCTCTGACTCCATTAGGGTCTTCAAGCACATAGACTAGTGGTGACAGTTTAGCTATCACTTTGCACTTGATGAACTTAGGGACAAGTTTAGCATTAAAGTATGCGCCGGCATTGCTTAAAACATCGTTTTTATGTCAAACAGTGTCTCGCACATTAAATTCTTTAAAAGACCGCCGAAGATCATAGCGAGCGCTATTTTTAGCGTGAGCTATGTGAAGTTTAGTTTGAACTTTGTGAAAGATAGATGAGAGGAGACCAGCATTAGACGCGTCAATATTACGAGGCATAAATATCAATTCCTCGAGGTTCTGAGTTGGAGTATAGAAGGAACCACAAGGTATTGTTTCCCTACCAAAGACTATAAAGTTTGGAGTAAAGCCAGTAGCTACATTTGTAGCGCTGTTCATTGCGTACTGAATCTTAGCAAGATGGTTGTCCCAGGATCTATGATCGTCTCCTACTAGAGATGCTAAAGCTGTAATAATTGTACTATTAAACTTCTCCGTAGGATTAACCTGAGGACAATATACAGCTGTGTGAAAAGTACAAGGAACGTTATAAGAATTTAAGAATGAGTGGAATTCTCGTGACTGAAATTGAACAGCGTTGTCCATTATAATAGTTTGGGGAATGCCATGAACTAGAAAAACTGAATTTTTTAAAACATTAATAATATTAGCTGAAGTAGCACGTTTAAGGGGAAAAATCATAGTATATTTAGTAAAATTGCAGTTAATTACTAGAATATACTGATTTCGTCTTCGAGTCATAGGCAATGGACCCATAAGATCTAAGGATATAGTTTGAAAAGGTCTGGAGCAAAGTTTGGGTTTACCCATAAGACCATAGGGAGAATGATTAGGGTGTTTGTAGGTTAAGCAAGTTTCACAAGTCGAGATTAATTTGGCAATGTCCTTAAACATACCAGGCCAATAGTATTTTAAAGATATTTTCTTGAATGTCTTGAAGATACCAAGATGGAGTTCTGAAGGGGAACTATGGTTAACTTCAATAAGTGCATGTCTATCTTGAGGTAGTGGAACTTCTTTCCAAATAAAGTCATCGTTTAGACGATCGGGAGAATGGATGCAGCGGTAAAGTTTGTTATCCCTGATAGTGTAGTTGGGATATGCGTCTGGGTTGTTGGAGCATCCGAGAAAAATCTTGTTGTAGTGCTCAAGTTTACGATCAGGTGGTTCTTTAATCGTAATAGGATGTACGCCTTGAGGTGAAGTTTCTCGTGTATCAGGACGTTCTTGATTCTTATGTCTTGATAATAAATCTGGAACAACGTTATCCTTTCCTTTTTTACGTTTCAGGACAAAGTTAAAGCATGATAAGCGTAAAGTCCAGCGAGCAAGTCTTCCTGATGGATTCGATAAGTTCTGTAACCATTTAAGTGCAGCATGGTCAGTATATATTGTAAATTCTTTACCATTGTCTAGGTAACATCGCCAATGTTCTAACGCAGTTATTACAGCCAATGTTTCTCTTTCAGTAGTTGAGTAGTTCTGTTTATTTTTGTTTAGTGCTTTACTCATGTGCCTATGCCATAATTTGATGCATCACAATGTACAGAGAAGGGTAGTTCGAAGTTAAGGCAAGCAAGGACAGGAACAGTTACCAAAGTTTCTGGAAAGCAGCTGCAGCTTGTGAATTCCATAAAAAATTAGGAGCGTTCTTCCCGGAACAGGTTAGTTGGTTGAGTGGAGAGGCAATAGTGCTAAAGTTTGGAATAAATCTTCTGAACCAGCTGCAGGTGCCTATGAATCTTCGTACTTCTTTTCTGCAAGTAGTTACAGGATATTCTAAAATAGCTTTTATTTTATCTGGATCAGCACGTAGACCATACTCGTCCACTAGAAACCAAGGTATTTCAGTTCTTTCTTAAAGAATTGACTCTTCTCAAAGTTAATAGTCAGATTAGCATATGAAAGTTTTTCATGAACTTTCATGAGAAGCGATATGTGTTCATCAAAAGTCTCGCTAATAATAACGATGTCATCCAGATAGCAAACTACCTTGTTCTCAAATTCAGGAGTAAAAAGCATATCCATTAATCTTTGTAGAGTTGCAGGTGAGTTTTTTTAAAATGCAGTTTTATCTTTATCAGCAGGATTCAAGGGAATCTCCCAAAATGCTTTCGCAATGTCGATGCTTGATAAGTATTTGGCATTCTTCAGGTTGTCCAAAATTTCGCTTATTAGTGGCAGACTATAAGCATCACGACGTGTAACTGAGTTAAGCTTCCTGCTGTCTACGCAGAAACGCCATTCATCATTCTTCTTCGGAGTGATGAGAACTGGAGATAACCAAGGACTTTGACATTGTTCAAGGACCTTCCATCCCAGCATCTTGTCAACTTCATTAATTAACGCCTTTTGTTTTTCAGGAGACAGTCTGTAACATCTTTGTTTGATTGGAAGAGAATCACCAGTATCAATCTTGTGGGTGATTAAGTGTGTGCTTCCCAGGATACCTTTTTCTTCAAAAGAAATTGTCTTGAAGCGTTGGATGATGTCGTTAGCGATGTTCTTTTGGTTAGGAGTTAAATGCTCATAAGGTAAAACTTTAATATCTTTAGTTTCGATAGCAGAGTATTTAGATTCTGTAAAGTTAAGAGAAGATAAAACACTAGGTAAAAGATTGAATTGTTTTAATCCAACTAGTCCAATCGTCATTATCAAAGTTTAAGTTACTTTTCAAGTCAACAGTTAGTTTTTTTGAACTAGTATGTGGTTTGGGAGAACAAGTAGGGCAATCTGCAGTTTTAAAACTTTTAAGACCACATTTGTAACAAATCACGATTTGTGGTTGAGTACAAGTGTTCAAAGTATGACCTTGTTTACGACAGTGAACACAAAAAGAGCTTTCTTGAGGAGATTTAGTTTGAGAGAGACTATTAACTTGTCTAGAAGGGTATTTGTAGGATGAAGTGAATTTATTCATGAAGGGAGGAGAAGGTCGTGAGTTATTAGAAGAATTTGGAGAGTCAACTGAACTTGAAGTGGAATGCTTGTAGTTGAATTCAGAAATAAGAGGACTTTGTTGTACATTTGGTTCTTTAAATTGTTTGTCTCTGTCTAGGAACTTTTCATAATTTTGGCAAGTAGCCAGAAGAGAGTCGATAGAGTCAATGTCTTTTAGAGCTACGAAGACTGAATAACATGGGCGAATATTCCTCAAAATAATCTCCAATTGTTCTGTTTCAGAAATTTTCTTCGAAAGACGAGAGAACATTCCAGGAGAGAACATCACGGCCTTGAGTTCGATTCCTAATCGCTTCTAGAAGTTTATGATCATAATCAAAACCACCAAAGTCTTTGATTAATAAAGAGGAAAGTTCGTTCCAAGTTAAGTTTGGATTCTGATTATATTTAAATCTGAACCAATGAAGAGCATTGTCGGTGAAAATTTCGAACGCTTGAGAAATCAACAAGTCTTTGGACAAGCCACGAGCTAAGCAGTATTCTTCAAGTTTTTGAAGAAAGGATCTTGGACAGCTTTTACCATTGAAGGTGTGCCTTTTCAGATCTTTGAAGACGTTAGTTGGAGAAAAAGATTGAGGTGGTGGTGAACGATACGGGGTGTGGATCTTAACAGAAGTTTGAGAAACAAGAGGAGGTTCCATGACAGTCGGGTCAACAGAAGGGTCAAGTGATGGAGAGTCATTTTCAGTTGAAATTGGAGTCAAGGATTCGAATTGTTAAGTAATAGCGTCAAATTTCATCTTCAAAGTATCGAAAATAGCTTTAAAGTCCCAGGATACCTTTTTCTTCAAAAGAAATTGTCTTGAAGCGTTGGATGATGTCGTTAGCGATGTTCTTTTGGTTAGGAGTTAAATGCTCATAAGGTAAAACTTTAATATCTTTAGTTTCGATAGCAGAGTATTTAGATTCTGTAAAGTTAAGAGAAGATAAAACACTAGGTAAAAGATTGAATTGTTTTAATCCAACTAGTCCAATCGTCATTATCAAAGTTTAAGTTACTTTTCAAGTCAACAGTTAGTTTTTTTGAACTAGTATGTGGTTTGGGAGAACAAGTAGGGCAATCTGCAGTTTTAAAACTTTTAAGACCACATTTGTAACAAATCACGATTTGTGGTTGAGTACAAGTGTTCAAAGTATGACCTTGTTTACGACAGTGAACACAAAAAGAGCTTTCTTGAGGAGATTTAGTTTGAGAGAGACTATTAACTTGTATAGAAGGGTATTTGTAGGATGAAGTGAATTTATTCATGAAGGGAGGAGAAGGTCGTGAGTTATTAGAAGAATTTGGAGAGTCAACTGAACTTGAAGTGGAATGCTTGTAGTTGAATTCAGAAATAAGAGGACTTTGTTGTACATTTGGTTCTTTAAATTGTTTGTCTCTGTCTAGGAACTTTTCATAATTTTGGCAAGTAGCCAGAAGAGAGTCGATAGAGTCAATGTCTTTTAGAGCTACGAAGACTGAATAACATGGGCGAATATTCCTCAAAATAATCTCCAATTGTTCTGTTTCAGAAATTTTCTTCGAAAGACGAGAGAACATTCCAGGAGAGAACATCACGGCCTTGAGTTCGATTCCTAATCGCTTCTAGAAGTTTATGATCATAATCAAAACCACCAAAGTCTTTGATTAATAAAGAGGAAAGTTCGTTCCAAGTTAAGTTTGGATTCTGATTATATTTAAATCTGAACCAATGAAGAGCATTGTCGGTGAAAATTTCGAACGCTTGAGAAATCAACAAGTCTTTGGACAAGCCACGAGCTAAGCAGTATTCTTCAAGTTTTTGAAGAAAGGATCTTGGACAGCTTTTACCATTGAAGGTGTGCCTTTTCAGATCTTTGAAGACGTTAGTTGGAGAAAAAGATTGAGGTGGTGGTGAACGATACGGGGTGTGGATCTTAACAGAAGTTTGAGAAACAAGAGGAGGTTCCATGACAGTCGGGTCAACAGAAGGGTCAAGTGATGGAGAGTCATTTTCAGTTGAAATTGGAGTCAAGGATTCGAATTGTTAAGTAATAGCGTCAAATTTCATCTTCAAAGTATCGAAAATAGCTTTAAAGTCTGGATATAAGTCAGTATCTATTCGCTCCAATCTGCAAAAACATGATTAATAAAAGTTTCTATTAGTCGTAAGTATTTGGTTTCACCTTGTAAAAATTTTTCAATTTTACAGTCCAGGTAGGTCAAAGTAGAACCAATTTGAGACAAGTCATCCTCGATATGAATTGGAGAAGTCAGAATATCTTCAGGGTGAGAATTCGCAACTAAACGCAAAACCTGTTTTTTTAGAAGCACAATAGTATTAGCTGGTTCCTCACATCTAATCTTCACTTCGTATTCAAGTTCGGCCTTGTTAAGGAATTCGTACTTAATAACCCTTTTCATTGTTATAATTAAGTGCAAAGTTAAGTTTAAGAAAAAAAAAAGAAAAGAAAAGAAAAAATTGTACCTCTTTAAGTTATCTAGAATAAAAATATTAAAATGATGAATGTAAGTGAAGTGTTATATGTAGGTCTAAATATAATCCAGATAAGTTAAAAAAGTACATGAAGTTTTGTTTTAGAATTTGGAAGATGTGAAAAGGATGAATAAATAAAGAGTTAAGAACGAAAGAGAAAGCAATTAAATCAAAAGGAAATGGACAAGGCGCAGTAAAGGTGAAGAAAAGAGAAAAAAAAATTAAGAGGGAAAGAGAAATTTTACGTTGGGCGCCAAAATGTCGTGAAGCGACAATTAAAAAACAAAAGAACCTAACCTAACAATAACGAAACAACAAAAAAAAATAGAACAAAAAAATAATTTATTTAAAATTTTAAAAAGATATTTACAATTTTATATAAAAAAATGAAGTATGATGATGGTGATGGGTGACGTGAATTACAATTATTTTTTTTTAAAAAATAATAAAGATAGATGAATACTGAAGCGGAGCCTGAAGATCAAAGTGGCACACCGCACTTGGCGGTGGTGGCACGCAGCGCCTGGTCTAGGCACACGCAGCGCCTGGAGTAGGCTCACGCAGCGCTTGGAGTAGTCACACGCAGCGCCCAGAGTAGGCACACGCTGCGCCTGGAGTAGGCACACGCAGCGCTTGGAGTAGGCACACGCAGCGCCCAGAGTAGGCACACGCTGCGCTTGGAGTAGGCACACGCAGCGCCCAGAGTAGGCACACGCTGCGCCTTGAGTTGGCGCTCTCAGTGCCTGGAGTAAACGCTCACAGCGCCTGGAGCAAGCACGCACAGCGGCTAAAGATAGCGCGGGCATTAGTAGGTGGAGGCGTAGGCGTGGCTAGGCGACGACTTCAGGTGAAGGCAGAGGCTTGCAGGATCCCGGAGCAGTTTGAAAGCTGAAGCGAGACTGCCTTTATTGGCCGATTGTTCGGCTTTTATACCTTTTTAGAGAGCTCCGCGCTTGACGACGGATCTGGTATAAGAATGGGAAATTATTTAAATTAAAAGCAAATTTTTGTAAATGGCCAAGAGGAAAAGAGTATTTTTGTGGAAGTATTGAAGTAAAAACATCAGACCGGTAACGAATTTGTATAAAAATTGCCATGACAACCAGATAAACAACGATGTCAAAACATGTCAAATTTTGGTTTCAGGCTCGTAATAGAGAAACGGTAAGATTTAAGTAAAAAATGAGATATTATTGATATAGAAAAAAAGGTAGCGCAACAGCGCGCACTAAACCCGAAATTGCAGAGTTACGGAGAACTAAATAAAAGATCGAAAAAGGTAGACTTCATCGACAACGATTTAAAAAAGTGCTGATAGCGTGAAAATACGAAGTGAAAATTATTTGTTATTGTGTTCTTGTGGTCTAAAAACGTTACAGGATCCTATAAAAATAAAGGTGATGAAAAATATCCAGCGAATGCAGAAAATCAAAAACAGAATGGAAAAATAAATTTAAAATAGTGTAAAATGATATGTAAGTAGCATAACACTACAAATACCAGACGAATCGCAACTATTATGCAATACTCCGGGTGGTAACACATCTTTTTGTAAGGTTCAGTTCAAAAACGAATCGTAAGCGTAACCCCACTTATGTAAAATATAAAGAAGTTGTCAAATGCAAATAATAATCATAAGTATAACAGATAAAATCAAATTCTCAATATCGGAAACCCGTGCCAATCCTTAAGTGTCGTACTCCACAATGTTTAAATAAATAGCACATTCAGGATTCCTGGCTTTGTGCCAGAAAATGGAGTTTGTAATCTATTTGTATTACATTCCCCATTTAGTTTGGAAACAATGATGATCGTTTATCGGTTTAGCCGCGTCATTCTTTTAAATTGTATAAAAACTTACATAAACCACAACCTAACTAACAAATATCATAGCTGCTGTATGCTATGAGTACCTGCTTAGTCGCGGATCTACAACTAGAAACCTAGTTGTTATCAATATTTGCACAAAAATGTTCAATAGCGATGTAGATATTTTCCGCACAACCAATAATAGTTACATAACAAATCAATTTCTTCTATGACTTCTATAGGTTTTGATTTGTTTTTTTTTTGTATAGGACAAGGGTGACAAACGAGCACACAGTCCACCTGATGGTAAGTGTTTGCTGTGACCCATAAACATCTATCGTCGATTACGAATCAAAATGCAGGTGCGTTTTCACCCGTGAGGACTAATATGGAATGCCTCGTTTCCAGTTAAAAGGGTCTCAGTTTCTCTAAACTCACCGTACGAAACACAGGAGCGTTAAGCTACTATTTTACGCTGTTATACTGTGAGAGCGTTGTCCTTCCTCGGTCGAGCCGACCCATTCATGCTACATCTACACTAAATATATTGCTGCAGCATGGCTCTACCACGTATAATTGTATTGTGTTTATTATACTTTTCCTTTTTATATCTTTTTTTATTCTAAGCGGTGGCCGCCTTGTGGACTTAGTGGCCGAAAACATGGCTGCTGTTCATGTGATCGCATGTTTGAATCAAAGCTCAGGCCAAAAATCAGGCGTTAAGTTTCAGGAAGTTTGCAGAGTTTTACCCCCGTGCCTCGGAAAAGACGTAAAACCGTTGTAACTACGTCTGGTTTCTCTCCGGCTGCCATCCCATCGGATTATGAGAGTGAGAGAATAAAGAGTACAGCTGTATTTAAGCATACACACGCGCAATATAATTCTGTCCTGCTCAGATGGATGGAGAGATGGAGACTCCATTGAGACTGACCGGCGTAACCGGAATTCGGTCTAGACGAAATTACCGACAGTAACCTAATCTTATCACCGACTTTAGTAGGTATTAAATTATGTTCAAATTATTTTTTTTCTAGATTTTCTTCTCTTTTTTAATTTGTTTCCTTTTTTTTGCTCATATAATGTTTATCTTGTAAAATGTAAGCATTTATAAAAATGTATAATATTATGAAAAGTTTACAAAGAATCAATTTTATATGTATCTTATCTGTACATTCGTTACGCATAACTTATTCACTAATATTTAATATTTCGAGCTTAATCCAGTGCAAACTAAATCCACAGCACTGAATATTAATGAGACCGTTGAATAGGATATTACGAGCAGCCACATCTTTAATATGTCTGTATTTGTTAGAAATCTCCTAAAGTAGTTTTTGCTTCAAAGCTTATTTTATATTTCTTATACACACATTTTTTCTGTACATTTTAAGTATGTAACTGAACTTGAAAAGGTTGAAAAGATCGGAAGTATAGTTTTGTTTTATTGAATTATATTAAAAAACGATTACACAGTTTACCTTATGGTAAGAAGATGCTGTGGCCCACAGACATGTTAATCTTTTCTCAATTCATCTTAATCAAAATGAAGGACATTATTTCTCGAGGGTCATAACGGAATCCTTCTTAATGGAGTTCCTCGTTTCCAGTAAGAAGGCTCTCCATTCTCTGCTCTCACCATATGAAACACAGCAGTCTATTAAGCTGCTATCGCTGTTATATTCCTACTACATTCGCTCTACCACTTATAATACCACGTAGAATAAGTTGTAATGCTAAGTTAGTACTCAGATTTATTACATCTACAGTCTACAATAAGTATAGCTTCAGCATATAATTATTCTTTCAATTTTTCGAAACAATAATATTTATTACATACTTAAATGTACAGAGAAATGCTAAAATTTCAGTAAAAATTTGGGGGCCTTTAAATAAAATTAGAATATCTTTTTTTTTTATAGGATTGGGTGACAAACGAGCACACAGTCCGCCTGATGGTAAGTGGTTGCTGTGGTCCATAGACATCTACATTTATCCTCGTTTGCGAATCAAAATGCAGATGCGTTGTCACCCGTAAGGACTAAGATGGAATGTCTCATTGCCAGTAAAAAGGGTTTCCGGTTCGCTACACTCGCCATACAAAACACAGCAGTGTTAAGCTGCTATTTTACATTGGTATTTTGTGAGAGCGCGGTCCTTACCCGGTCGAGCCGACCCATTCATGCTACAATTATACTACTAATATAGCTGCAGCATGGCTCTACCACGTAAAAACTTACATGCAAAATTAAACAAAAAACTTAGTTTCAGGAGGTTTTTATAGGAGTGAGTTACGGTCAGAAAAACATATTTTTTTATTAAAAATATCATTTGTAGTGTAGGAAACAAAGAAAAAAGAAAATTTTCAAAATATTTATAAAGATATTTAAATAGTCAAGCTTGTTGAAAACCATTATTTATAAAGTATTTAATGATAAGTAATTGTGAAGTACGTTATGAAGAATGAATGAAATGTAATCAAATCTCTTTAGTTTTCGACGTAAAAAATAAAATTTAGTGTGTCAAACGTCAACATGTTTTATATCTACTACCATTTCAAAATGAGGTCCTCCGACTGGAGCAGATACGGCTAAAGGAATATTCTCTTTCATGCCATTTAAATTAATAAATTAGTTCACATTTAATAAAGTCCTGTGTGGGTTTATAAAACGGCCCCATACAAAATTAGATAAATATAGGTTAATACACATTTTAGTTACCGTGTAGCGGCGGTGTAAGAATATCCACTACCATATCGTTCCATGGGTGTCGTGGGAGGCGACAGAGGGAAACTGAAGCAGGTGATGAGCAACAGCATCTTCCTGCTAACAACTCAAAATAATTAAAAAAAACTGCGGTGGACAACTCACTCGCCAAGCTGTCAACTATGTCAAAATCCTATGAGGCAATCTATGGGTAAGGTCTATTTTTTTATAGTATTAGGGTGACAAAAGAGCACACAGTCCACCTGATTATAAGTGATTGCTGTGGCCCATAAAAGTCTACATCTATCCAAGTTTGCAAATCATAATTTAATATTAAAAATTTTGTACAGCCGACTTCAATATAAGTTATTTAAGAATAACGCAAAAACGATAGGTCTGACCTTGATCAAATTTATACGGGACTACATGAGTACTATCAGCTTTCATATAAAAAAGAAGAAAGAAGAGAATCATCGAAATCGGTTCACCCAGTACAAAGTTATGAGGTAACACACATAAATAAAACAAAAAAAATACAGTCGAATTGAGTCTCCTTTTTGGAAGTCGGCAGAAAATGCAAATGCGTTGTCACCCGTGAGGACTAAGATGGAATGCCTATATTCATCATCGGAGTATTAAAGGCTGTAATGGATACATTGTTGTATTAAATTAAAAAAAAAAACATCTTAGTCTGTAATGTTCTTGGTCACTTAATGATCACATTCCATTGTCGTCGACATTCCAAAATTGTCAACGAAAGCGATATCTCATGGGACATACTTGCAATAAATTTAGTTTTGTGTTGTTTTAATATTTTAGTGAATCTGTCAAGATTCATGCCCATTCATACATCTGGCATTCCTACGAACGTGCGGGTCTCCCGTGACCTTGAGTGCTATAAATTACTCGAAACATCTGGAATATAAAATAAGTTATGAACCCTGTAGATAACGTAAAAAATTATATTGAATAAAAACCTACTTTTATTCAATGTAACTTTACACAGGGTACAATACAAAATCAAACTCATTATTTGAAATCAACATTACTTTAAAATACCTAATGTAACAACATTTGGTATTTTAAACAATCCACTTGTAGTTTGAAAAAGAAACAGTACAGACGTAAGATAGTAATGAAAAAAGGTCGTATTAAAATAAGAAATATAATCAATCATCAACAAGTTTTTAACGCAAGGCATTTATTTCATGATAAGATCCGATTACGCATTTAATCAAAACAAACAATCTCATCAAAAATGCATTAGTTTTACTAAGGACTGGGTCATTTGAGCATGAAAAAGAAAAAAGTTTGTTGATGAAGTAGAAATTGAACTCCCTTTGTGTTCCATGAATTAAAATCAAATTTCTGGATTAAAATCAACTGTTACAAAAATATAGAATATTTAAAACAGCATCCTTTCGGGATGAGATTATTCTATCATACGAGTTGTGAGACTTCTATAACTTATCCGTTAGTCGACAATTACAATAACGGACAAGATGGCAAACTTAATTTTTGAATATCACCATTAAAGTGCTATTACTTGTATTAGTTTTGTCAGTGTATAAAATATCAATATTATATAATATATATAATATTAATATTAAGTATTTTTCAAGAGAGTTCAAAAAAGGAGAAGGTGTCTCTCAATTCTACTGTATTATTTGTATGTATGCTTTGCGATATCTTCGATAATAACTTACTGGGTGGAAACGTTTGCCTGCCCAGGAGTCTGCCTGGGTGTATACCACTCTCTTAATGATTTCTGCCACTATTACCATAGTTTGCACTGTGCTCTTATCTGAAAGCTGTGAAGATCAAGTAAAATTACAGGCTGTGCAGCATTTCACCTTAGCCCTCAGAGGTAACATCTGGAGCCTGATTTGTCTGAAGTTAGGTGCAGATAATAGATAAACTCCAGTAGCCATTTACCATCAAGTAATTATTAAGTGAGCAATTTTGTACTTTTTATTGTCGCTTCAGTTTTATAAAAATTATATATAATTTAGTGAAACATAATATATCAAACAATTCAAGTCCCAACTTCAGGAGCCATTAATTTATCTTATTAAATATATTACGTTGAATTTTTTTATTCTTTTTAGTTTTTGAATGCGGTTTTCACCTTTTTTTTAAACTTAAACAGAATATTTCATTTCGTCGTATAATCAAAAGATTTTTGACGACAAAAAAATAACTTTTTTTTTTTTTTGCGGATGGAAAATCATCAAATGACGCCTTTCGCTCTGGGTGGAGCGGAAGGGAGTGTCAGACTTTTACTGACTAAAAACCATCCGTGTTCCTTCAGTGCCCTTACGTTCCGGAGCCGCGGTATCTCTTTCGAACAGCCCGCAGCCCCGGCAGGCGTCGGCCCTTGCGGGCCCCTTCACGATGCTGACAGCTCTTTGAGGCGCGCGTGGAACAAAACGCGCCGTCGACACGGCCTGTCGTCGTTAGACGGACGGACGGCGAGCTACCCATTGCTCGCCATCCACAGGCCCGCGCCTACGGTGGCCGGGGGCCACGACGTAGCCCCCGACGCCCGGGGCGTCTCCCGCGGCGGCCGGGAAGGAAAGCTGCTGCTCTCTCCTTCTCCCGCTCCGCCACCTCCTTCGCTAGCATCACTGCTTCGCAGAAGGTGGTGACGGCATCCCATTCCGTCTCGCTCCGGACCATGGCTTCGACCAGGGCCGGACGCGAGAGGTCGCCGCCGCCTATCGCCGCTACGAGGACACGGCGGTGCTCCGCCCAAGCAGGGCACACCTCCACGGTGTGCTCCACCGTGTCCTCCGGTCGATCCTCGCAGTGGGAGCACCCGGGCGTTTCCTCCCGCCCGATTCGGTGCAGGAACCTCCCGAACACACCGTGTCCGGTGAGGACCTGCGTCAGGCGGAAGGTGTGGACGCCGTGGCGTCTCTCAAGCCACTCCTCAAAGAGGGGTCTTATCGCCGCTATAGTGGCGTGCCCAACAAAAAAAAATAACTTCAATTCACAAAATTGATCGGGTTTCAACGTTCGCCCGCTCCCGTTTATTCTTCCCATTTATTTCCCTAAGGTATTGGATCGGAGGCTGCAAAGTCAACTTCATGTTACGAATTGTGTAAAATGTTTACTGGTTATGATGTATGTAACACATGTTAACTATGTCGTATTGAGCAAACATACGTTGTAGGACAAAGTAATTACTTTTTGAATAATTTTAAACTAGATATAAAACTTCTTTTTTATTTACGGGTTTTATATTCATGGACAAATATAGAGGAACGTAAAAAAAGTTCATTCCGAAGCCCAGGTAGACTAAAATATAGAACCGACAACATTTTAAAAATGTTTATTTATGTCTCAATACCATGCAAGTAACCCCATCAGTTAGAATATAAGGCAGTTATTGCGATATTATAGAGATACGCTTCAATTTTATTTATATGTATAGATGTACAGATTTAAAGAAATTCACAAATTAACTTTACATAGACAAATTAATGGTGCATATTTTAATTCTCTAACCTTACTGAGCTCTTCTCATCTTTCAGTACGGGCCCATCTTTGGAATTAATGCATCGATTTTAATAAAAAATAAAAATACATTCTAAAAAGACTATCTGAAACTGACGAGACCGGGGCGGGTCACTAGTAATAAATAAAGATAGAGCACTAAACATTATAAATACCGGTGGCAAGCAAGAAATTCCATTAGCCGACTAGTAATTTATCTACCTTCGATAGGAGCGGTATCACCGCTGAGGGCTAAAATGAATTGCTTTGTCGTCAGTAATGAGGCTTCCGGTGCTTCTTTCCTGTAATGAATTATGGAAAATTTAATCTCATTTATCAATCATTGTATCTGATCATTTTTTTTACAATCTTTCATCGTTTTAGAATGAGTTTCCACTGACCACAGAGGGAATGTCAAAAAATCCTCATGTATCTCTTTTTTCTCTTTATTTTCTATAATATCACTACTACTAGTGATCATATTTTTAATATACGATTGACAACGATCATAGTGTTCACCTGATGGTCAGTGGATGCTGCGGCCCATAGACATCTGTCCTCGATTAAAGATTAAAATTCAGATCAGTTAACACCACTGAGGACTAAGATGTTATGCCTCCTTTTTAGTAAAAAACGTCTCCGTTTCTCTACAGTCACCATAAGAAACACAGCAGTATTAACCTGCTGTTTCATGCTGATAGTCAATCAATTTAAACGAATCATTAATCACTATTTAATGTAATTTAAGTGCTGGTTCGTTTCTTTTCTTTTTATTGTATTATACTACAACAAGAGTGAACAAAACTTATTGTGAATAAACCTTCATGTTAAAGTTATAAAATATTTATTTCAAAGATTGTTAAGTCCGTCAGAAACAGTGCGCGGACTAATTTCGCCATAACCCTCTAAGAAATAGAAAGGCCCTGTCTCCAAAAGGAGGGTCATATATAGCTGTTACTTCTACACACTCATTACGAGTATATTCGTGATTTAAATTGGGTACAGATATACATCAAGTCCCGCTGGGTTCCTTGCTGGTTCTTCCCAGGACAGAGATATTTTCCGAACCAGTGGTAAACAAAACGACACTGGACAAAGGCCTTTCAATAAGTATTATGTAATAATAAATATTAAATATAAGTTATTCTATTCTATTTTGTTCATTACACTGTACGCATAATAGAGGTAAAAATTTTAAAAGTAACGATTTTATGGAATTGAGCTCATTTAAAAATTTTTAAAGAGCCAAATTTTTTTACGTAATGGTACTTACCAATTAGAGTCATTGGATATTATTAAAATAGAGTATTAGCTACCCTTCAGGGTTAAAAGCACCCTAGTTTTACTGTTCGTGCATAAACATGTCTCGTAAATCTCGCAACGACCCGTAATAATGTTAATGGCCACGTCGCAAACTGAAAATGGCGCAGTTATGGTTCTTTATAAGAAATTTTATCCATTTCACAACTCGATCATCAATCAATTTCTTTGTAATGGATACTTTTATCTATTTTATTTATTTGAAATTTTTAAAAAAGGTACTAATAAGTGACACTAAATAAGCAGTTTAAGAGATATGCAGGGAAAGAAAACGGTAAAACTAATTATTTGTGTTTTTGAACAAATATTGTCTTGTTACACATGATACGTGAATATTAATCAGGTACTGGCCATTAGGCTGTTAGTGACCTAGTAACATGATTTTTTTTATAGGATAGGGTGACAAACGAGCACACAGTCCACCTGATGGTAAGCGGTTGCTGTGACCCATAGACATCTACATTTATGCTTAATAAAGAATGAAAATGCAGATGCGTCGTCACCCGTGAGGCCTAAGATGAAATGCCTCTTATCCAGTAAAATGAGTCCCCGGTTCTCTACACTCACCACACGAAACACAGCAGTGTTAAGCTTGCTATTTTACGCTTGTCAAGCGTGGTGACCAATGGCAAATATCCCCCATATGAGGCAATCTATAGAGGAGGTTTATGTTTAATTTAGCAGTGGACGTTAATAGTTATTTCAGTTAATTATTACATACATTTCTACTTTTTTTAACAATATATCAGTTATTGTATAATGCATCAATGTTTCAAATGCATATCCTATTCCAAAAAACATAAGAAGTTTCACCAAGTAAAACAATCACAAATATATTTAATATAATGATTTACAAGTTTCCATGTCTGTAAAGTTGTTAATGTGTAAGTTCGCATAACATTTAAAAAAATATTTTCGTCATAGTCATTATTTCATTTAGCATTGGTTGCTAGTAATTACTTATGCATTTGACTTGTATAATTTTCGTTATAAATAAAAATTCTAGCAGTGGCTTCTGTGGATGGAACAATGCCATTTGTTTCAAGTAAAGCCAATAAGACATTAATAATTTAACAAACCTACAGCGTTCTTTGAAATGTATTTGATTGTAGAAACAATGTCAAAGGTTTCAGACAACTTAAATATAACACACACTTGGGAGAACGCTCAGTTGTTTACATAATTGGTGAATTGGTGGTCTAAAAAAAATCTGACCCCTATATGTGGTGCTGTGGTTGAATTATAAATAGATTTCAAATTCACACAGCAACATGTCTGAAGTGGCTTCGAAGTAATTATTATCGCGCCATCTTCTAGAAAAGCCAAAACAACGTCTGCAGAACCTTCTTGTATTATAACATATATTATGCTAGTATTATAATACATAATCATATAATATTAAGTAAAAATTAAAAAAAAATACAATAAATAAAGCTGGAGTTATTTTTTATTTTCTTTTACCCTCGAGATTGTCGCTAGCGATATTTTTATTACATTTGCACAAACGTAATACGGTTTGTTACTCAGGTTTGTGACATTTTAATTTTATCAAAAAAATTCAAAAAAATAGACGTTGCAGTTTCAAATAAAGAAAATACCCGTAACATTGAGGTTAAAACTCAATTTAAAAAAATACGCTTTTTTAAGTTTATTAAAATAATTCTTTGAATAGGTGTAAAGGGTGGCGTTGTTGCACGGTATCTCATTACTCTCCCATAAATTCTTATGACTAAATTGCTGTATCGAAATCGGTTTAAAATGATGAACCCATACCCCTTTTACCTAAAGTAGCTTAATAACTTTTATGAAATGCATTAAATTCTTATGCTAATAATAATATGTGCATGTAATTTAAAAAAATATTATTCCATATGTGTTCAAATTGAAAACCTGCAGTAACGAAAATGTATTATTCGTTTAAAGAATTGAACGTCCATCAGCTAAAGAATCTATTAAATCATTCAATGCAAATTATAGCAGAACATTTCAGAAAACAATGAAATGAAGAACTTGTTTTATATTATGTTTTGAAACAAATTATAATTTCAGTTAATACAGAACAACTCTAATATATTTTATTATACAAATGAGAAGATACAGAACAGTTGACCTATATTGTCTTGTTACTGTGACTGTTAAAAGTTAAAATATAATCCCCGGCATATTCGCAACAGTTATTATCTATTTGTCGTCTGCAAACGCTGACGTTACGGATAACTAACTCCCCGGTGTTCTATTTCCATTCAAAAAAAATCAGTAGCACTCAATATTAATTAAAGAGCGAAATAAAATATCGCTAGATTTTTTGTTTTAAAAAAGACTAAAGGTTATTTTATTCCTCTCAGTCAACAATACTAAGCATGTTCATCGGGAGATGACGTACCATAGATAACGTCTTAACGGTTTGGAATTTTACTAGAATTTATTCGCTTCGCTTATTACTTTACACCATTAGTACATTCTGACCATTACTTTAAATCATTATTACATTTAGATAATAGTACATTCATTCATTTATCTCAGCCTACATAGGCCTCCAGTAGTTTTTGGAAGAGTAGGTTAAACGTATCTGAGATGGTTAAAGTGTATAATATGTGTATAATACCACTATATGTCGGAACTAACCGGACTTATATTCATTTAGAACCACTTGTAAATTTTTCTATCATATATAAACGAGGGTGACACTGAAAGTTCTTAGAAAATCAAAAACTGAACAAACTAGCAAGTTTTTAGTTTTATTATATATTTTCAAAATAATGTCTATCTATATCAACAAATCGCTACATCCGATGGAACCTCTGAGAAAAGCACTTTGCCCACTCGTCCTTAGGGATCTCTTTGCCGACATTTTGAAACGCAGCCACTGCTTCCTCGACGTCCATAAAACGTTTTCCGCGAAGTGTTTCTTTTATTTTCGGAAATAAATAAAAATCGCAAGGTGCGAGGTCTGGGCTTTAGGGCGGGTGACCCAGTAATTCCACGTTTGACGCCGCCGAGTAGTCAATTGTTTGCTTGGCGGGTTGCTTCGAGGCGTTGTCGTGGTGAAGGAGAACCTACTGCGAGGTCTTTCCTTCCGAACTTTTTCCAATACAAGTGGCATACATTTGTTAGTGTAATACTTTGCAGTAACTGTTTTTAGATCCTCTAAAACAATTAAATAATTGTTGCGTAATGGCCTGTCCTTCCGAAGAACGAGCCCACCATCTTTTTTCCCACGCTTCGACCTTTCTTCACTTGAATTATCAACTCCACGGAAGGAAACACTCAGACAGCAGACTGTCTCTTAATTTCAGGATCATAACAATAAATCCAGCTTTCGGCAACTGTAAGTATGTCTTACACAACATTTGAGTCACCTCCGTTAAATCTTTGAACCATTTCACGACACCAATCAAATGACGGAGTTTTTGGCCTCTGTCAAATTATGAGGTATTATATATATTATATACCGATGCCTAAGCTTGTCCGAATCTGCTGATAAGTCATTCTTATGTCAGTCTATCATACGCCGCACAATACTGATGTTATCTTCAGTCGTCACCGTAGAAGGCCGTCCCTCACGCAGATCATCGGTGAGATTAGTGCGACCACGTTTAAACTAATTAAACCAGTTTTAAACAGTGGCACGAGATGGGGCTTCATCGTGAAAGGTCAGTCGAAGTCTATAATAACTTTCTTGTTGACTTAAATGACATCAAAAATCATAAAAAGTCATTGTACGAAAATTTTCTCGCATTAAATTCATGCTGACATGACACAGACAATTTTCAATTTGCCGCCAATATATGTGTATGATATATAAATAATATAAATGCCGCCGTAAACAAACGACAAATTATTAAAATACATACACAATAATATTGGCAAAGAGTTCCATTTTCGAAATTCGAACTTATCTTTTTATTATATTGTTTACAAGTGGCCAGTTCTAGAAACTTTCAGTGTCGCCCTCATATTTAAATATGTACCATGTTCTTTATTACTTTATTTAAAAAGCTAACAAGTAAACTTCCAAAAAACATGGAATGATACAAGCGGACTAATAATTTGTTCCTAGTTAAAGAATATTTGATTATAATGAAGACATTCTGCGAGGAGCTTAGTTTCGGAAAATTGTATTAAAGTTAAGAAACAAACAAGTATGTTCCAGTAAGGTAATTTAACTTTAATTTTAAAACGAAACAAGAGTTTTGGTTTGCCGCAAAATTAATGATTTTCCTCGTTAATATTGCAAACACATTTAAAAATGTGTAATGTAAAAAAATATTTATACATAACAAACAAATATATACAAAATGTATTACCATAATAAAAAACTAAATCTAGAAACGTACATTATGGTATAGTTCATCGGGACTTCATTACATAAGAACTTTGTCCAATATTGAACATGCTGGTTGGTGATTGCAGCACATACTGTAGACACTGCTTGCATGAGTTTGGAATTTTTAAATAAGTTTACGTCTGCTATCCGGTCGCCTGTGTATCGTTCAATGATTAAACCACGTCGGTTGTATATTATTCATCATCATCATCATTACAGCCTTTCATTAGTCCACTGCTGAACATAGGCCTCCCCCAAGGAATGCCACAAAGCACGGTCCTGAGCCACCTGCATCCATCGACTTCCTGCATGTCTCAGCAGGTCGTCACTCCATCAAGTGTGGGGTCGCCCTACACTTCGCCTACCGGTACGAGGCTGCCACTCGAGACCCTTTCTTCCCCATCGGTTGTCGGTTCTTCTAGCTTTATGGCCGGCCCACTGCCACTTCAGCTTACTAATCCGTTGGGCTATGTCGGTTACTCTGGTTTTATTGCGGATATCCTCATTTCTAACTTTGTCACGCAGAGAAACCCCAAGCACAGCCTTCTCCATAGCTCGCTGAACGACCTTGAGCTTCCTCATACGGCCAGCAGTGAAGGACCACAGGATCCGTAAGTCATCAGTGGCAACACGCACTGGTTGTACAATTACGTTTTCAGGTTTTGAGGTATGTCTAACGAGATGATGTGGCGTAGTTTCCCGAACATTGCCCAGCCGTTTAATCCGTCGATTGACCGCTCTGTCGAAGTTGGACTTACCTAGTCGGACTGTTTGTCCCAGGTTAACATACTCGTCAACAACTTCGAGCTTAGTGCTTCCAACAACTACCAGCATTTTTTTTTATGGAATAGGGGGCAAACGAACATGCGGCTCACCTGATGGTAAGTGACTACCGCCGCCCATGAACAACCGCAACACCAGGGGAATTGCAGATGCAATGCCGACCTTTTAGAAAGGTATAAGCTCTTTTCTTGAAGGTTCCTAAGTCGTATCGGTCCGGAAATTTCGCTGGTGGTAATTGATTCCACAAGGAAGTCGTGCGAGGGGAGAAAACTTCTTCTAAATCGCATAGTGGTGGACCGCCAATCATCCAGATGGTATGGATGGTAACGCGAGTTTTGTCGCGATGTGCTATGGTGAAATTGAGCGGCTGGAATTAGTCCGAACAATTCCTCAGAGCACTCCCCGTGATAAATGCGATAAAATACGCAAAGAGATGCAACATCTCTACGCAGTGCCAATGTATCGAGCCGATCAGAAAGAACTCGGTCGTCGACGATTCGAACCGCTCTGCGCTGGATGCGGTCAAGTGGAAGGAGCTGGCACTGGGGTGCCCCGGCCCAGATATGAGAACAGTATTCCATGTGGGGCCGAACTTGCGCTTTGTAAATTTGCAAGCGATGTGCCGGCATGAAATACTGTCTCGCTCTGCTGAGCACGCCAAGCTTTTTAGAGGTCAATTTGGCCTTCCCTTCCAAGTGACCACGAAACTGCACACTATTCGATAAGTCGACGCCAAGGATTCCGATACTAGCTGAGGCAGCAAGGGGAGTGCCTTGAAACTGAGGAGATACGACAAAGGGGTTCTTTTTAGCGGTAAACGCGCAAACTTGTGTCTTCTGGGGATTGAACTGGACTAGATTTAGTCGGCCCCAATCCGAGACTTTGTTAAGCAAAGACTCGACTTCAGACACAAGTATGTCCCGGTACTCGGCGACGTTTTCCCGAGAAATATTGGCACGGCCATTATATAAGGCATCACCGGTGCTGTCGTCCGCATAGCAATGAATGCTACCAGTTAGCAACATATCATTGATATGCAGGAGAAACAGCGTTGGTGATAGCACGCAGCCTTGTGGAACACCAGCGTTGATAGGCTTGAGATCAGAGCATGCATCGTCTACTACGACCTTGATGCTCCGATCAGCAAGGAAATTGGTGATCCATTTGCACAATTTCTCAGGAAGCCCATACGCAGGAAGCTTCGAAAGAAGCGCTTTGTGCCAGACCCGATCAAAGGCCTTCGCTACGTCCAAACTAACGGCCAATGGACTCTACTGCCTCCGCCCATCTATGAGTTAAGTAGACTAGAAGATCACCAGCTGATCGACCACGACGAAAACCGTACTGGCGGTCACTAATCAGCTGGTGATCCACAAGGTACCTCATGAGCTGGCAGTTTATAATGGCTTCCATTATTTTGGAGAACAAGGAGGTGATGGCGATAGGCCTGTAGTTGGACGGGTCTGAGCGGTCGCCTTTTTTAGGGATCAGGTGCACCAAAGCTGTCTTCCATGAGTTCGGGACTACGCCTTGGGAGTAGGAGTACCGGAAAAGACGCGTTAAAACCGGTGCCAACTCCGGAGCACACGTCTTCAGCACAATGGGAGGGACTCCATCGGGCCCACTCGACTTGCTGACGTCCAGGGAGAAGAGTGCTTTGCGAACCGAGCGCTGCGTAAATCGCACATCCGGCATGGAGCACTCACATCGCGGGATGGTCGGCGGTGTGTACCTTTCGTCATCTAGAGTCGAGTTGGACGCAAAAAGAGAGCTCAACAGATCGGCTTTCTCCTTTGCGGCATGGGCCAGTGAGTCGTCCTCTCTGTGCAGATATGGAAGAGATGGCTGACAGAAGTTCCCTTGGACAGCCTTGGCGAGAGACCAGAATGCACGGGTTCCCGAAGGAAGGCGAACTAGCTTCTCGCCAATTCTGCCGATGTGCTCAGACCTTGCCTTGGCAATGACGCTTTTGAAGGACCTGGAGGCGGAATTATACTTCTTTTTAAGTGCGCTGGTGTTTACATCCCGAGACGTTGATGCGTCAGCCCAGGCCTGGTAGCACTCCTGCTTATAGCGTGATGCTATTTTACAGGAGTGACCAAACCATGGCTGGGATCTGCCTCCGATGGGCACCACAGAGGATGGAATAAAAAGTTCCATACCCTGAAGTACCACATCAGCAACAGAATCGGCAACAACGCTGGGATCTTCCGGCGAGAAGCAAACCCGCCCCCAAGGGTAGGATGCAAAAAAAGACCGCATCCCGTCCCAATCAGCTGACCTATAGTGCCAAACAAGGCGGCAAGCTGTAGATCGCAACTGCGATTGGAGCGTGAGTGGCACCGTACTCCGGATCAGACAATGGTCCGAAGAGCCCAGAGGGGCATCGATGGAGACCTGATATCCGTCCGGATGAGAGGTCAGCAGAAGGTCCAACAGGGAAGTTACATGGTCTTCCACATCTGGGATCCGCGTAGGCGAAGTAACCAGTTGTGTTAGACCATATGCCAAAGCAAAGTCATAGACAGTACTACCCGCATGATCGGTTAAACGAGAACCAAGCCATTCAGCGTGGTGGGCGTTGAAATCACCGAGTATCACGATCTCTGCGGATGGGACCTGTTGTAGCACGGAGTCTGCAGCCATTTGGACGTGGTCTATGAGTCGGTCTGTGTCGGCATTACCGCTATGGGACCTATAGAGGCACCCGTAGACGCGGGGATAGTCCTTCAAGACTGCCGAGGCGTCGAAAACAGATGTCCTCTTTGTGATACACGCAAACTCCATCCCGGGGCAAAAACGAGTGTTCTTATTTGTACCCCGGGTAGGAGAGATACGAAATATAGCCGGAGAGGACACCTGTGTCTCGGTTAGAAAGAGCAAGGCCGGCTTAGCTATCTCCAGATGGTAGTGGACGGCGTTAAGGTTTGAATGAAGTCCTCTGATATTGCAGAAATCTTTGTTTTCTTGCTCCGCTTACCCCGAGCAGGTTTCGTCTTGAGCGGAATTCCGCCCCCCCCCCCCCCCCCCCAGAATACGCGGGGCAGCCTGAGCACCCACGCCCAGGAGTGGAGTAGTTTGGTCGTGCATGCTCAGCGAGGGATTCTCCAGGGGTGCTGGTACCCTCCTGGGGTAGTCTTTCATTTAATTCCACTACCATGTTGATGGGGGGGGGGGGGGGAATTGGGCCTCCGGCCACCTGCACTCACCAAGCGCAACGCAGAGGTAAATCTCTACTTCACGCTGGTATTCTGTGAGGTCGTGGTACCACCCCGGTTCGAGCTGGCCCATTCGTGCGACAGCAAAAGCTACCGCTTGGCTCAACCACTGTCAAGCATAAGTGTGATATGGACGTTAAGCATGATTTTTATTTTGTCCATGTTCATCTTAAGATCTATCCGTTGGGAGACACTATTGTGGTCATTGAGCATAGTGCTTAGGTCCTCCAACGATTCTGCCATAAGGACTATATCATCAGCAAATCGAAGATAAGTGATGTACTCGCCATTGATGTTAATACCGCATCATTTCCAGTACAGAAGCTTGAAAACGTCTACCAATGCAGCGGTGAAGAATTTCGGGGATATAACGTCACCCTGTCTTACGCCTCTCTGCAGTTTGATAAGTTTCATACTCTGATTCTCTACTCGGATAGCCATCGTAGCTCTACTGTACAAACACTTCTGTTCGCGCAAAAGCGTTCGTGTCAATAATAGACGTCAGAGGGCGTGCGTGCCTCTACGATACCGGTTTTGGACGTCCGGTCGTTTCGAGGGCACGCTAGGACGAGTAGTCTTTTTCATCGCGTCGAGAGAGTACGCGTTCTTGGTCGGGAAGTCGGAGGCGGAATATAATAGGCGCGTATAGTAAATATACCTGTTTTGTTAGCTTCATCCCGGGACTTAGGGTCTAATTCAGTATCTGTATAAGTGGATTCGACCGTATTAGTTACTAGTGCGGTATTTGATAGTCTAGAAATAACGGTGACCTTTGATGCGTACGTTCTGTGTTCATTCGCGAGTCAAGCGTTATAACAAACGAGATTTAGTGGCTTTTCTGTAAGGTAGTTTATCGTACGACAGAGTTAAATAACTGTTATCGTAGAAAACGAAGAAAGTGACTGCGGAAGGAGACCGTAGTTTGGAGAGGAGCTGAGCGCCGAACTGCGCAGAGGATAACGGTCTAACAAGGTCAATAACACTACCAGCCACACCCAAATACACATCACTGACCCTTACTTTCCTAGCACTATACATCCACACGCGACCTGACCGAATCCTGAGGGACCAGTCGCCTTGAATAGAGGTAAGTAAGCTCTGTTCAATAATTGTAACGCTCCCCCCTGATCGTTTAATGTAATTAGAAACTTAACCCTTGGCGTTAGGACGCCCGACCTGTACCTGCTTGTAGGTTCTTCCGTTCATGGGCCGCGGATGATCCTACTCCTGGGATAGGCATTTGCAGGCCGTAACACTTCATTACTTCAATATACCGACAATCAACTTGACATCGCTGAAGGGTCTGCAGCACCGCCCAAATTTCGACGGTTTGATTCCGTCCGGCTTTCTCATAGTCCACCAACGCAAGGCAAAGTGGCAGATTATACTCCTCTGACTTCAGTACAATTTGCCGAAGGGTGTGTATTTGGTTCATTGTACAAAGGCCTTTTTGGAAATCGGCTTGTTTGGGAGGCTGGAAGTCGTCAAGTCTGCGTGCGAGATGATTCGTAATAACTCTCGAAAAAAGCACATAGTCGACGATCAGAAGGGAAATCGGTCTGTAGTTCTTCAAGAGAGCTTTATTGCCGTACTTACACTTGCGTGTGGCTCCAAAGATGAAGTACAGCTGCTCATAGAACCTCTCAATCTCACTCAAAATCTCAGGTGTCCCGGAAACGATGCTGCCACACTCGGTCTTCAGCTTTGACAGTTGGCTCTTTCTGGCAGAGAGATCTCTGGCAAAGACTTTGGAGCCTTGGTTCCGCTCGATTGCTTCTTCAATACAAGCTGGATTGAAGTTGTGTAAATCCCACAAATGCATGATTTGGAGATCTGTCTGTTCAGGTACCTGTATGCTGTCAGGTTTTGCGTTCTTCT
This sequence comes from Parnassius glacialis, assembly GCA_033319125.1. Lineage (NCBI taxonomy): Eukaryota > Metazoa > Arthropoda > Insecta > Lepidoptera > Papilionidae > Parnassius > Parnassius glacialis. The sequence goes on along the minus strand of JAVANC010000019.1, from coordinate 9,306,889 downwards.
GCGGCGGGTCTTGCAGAACTTAGCTCCGACCGCATGGACAGTTTCCACGAGCTTGTCATTCATATCATCCACTTCATTGCAGTCTTCTAGGCACTGAAAACGGTTTTGTAACACGTGCTGATGGTTTCGTGACTTTGGAACCGAGCACGTTTAATAAAGTCAACCAAGCGTTGACTTCATTAGACGAGATCTCCCCAACTTAACGTTTAGGTTCAGTGTGCCTCTAACCATTCGGTGACCGCTACCAGTTTTCACCCTCGCGATCACGGAGATATCACTGAAAAGTTTCGTCATAACGAAGTCAATCTCATTTTTTGTCGAACCGTCGGGGCTCGACCATGTCCACTTTCTGTGGGGCCGCTTCTGGAAGAAAGAGTTCATTATAAAGATACCCTCTTTCTCCATGAATTCGGCCAGCTACTGGCCCCTTAGGATCCGTTAACCTATTCCAAATTTCCCTACTTTCAGATCACCATCCTCTCTTGTGCCTAGTTTTGCATTGAAGTCTCTCACTAACAAAACCACCAAAACCCACCGTATAGTGGGTTTTAGAGGAATGCATGGCTCTAGAGATATCCTCATACAGTTCCTCCATCTCTTCATCGGGATGTGCCGAGGTTGATGCGTAAACCTGTATGACCTTTAGCGAATACCGTTTGGTTATTCTAGAGTATAAGGTACGCAACCCTCGTCAACACACTCTCAATCTTTACAACGTTGTTAACAAGAGACTTGTCGACGATAAGTCCGACACCTCCTTGGGACAGATGGTCGCCCTCCAGGTGATAGAGCAAAATGCCGGATTCGAGGATTACCGTGTCCTCCCCTCTGTTCGGACTTCGGATAACCCTATAATATGCCAGCGTAACTTGTCTATTTCTTCTCCCAGCTCCACGATCTTCTCGTCAGTCCTCAGGGTGCGTGCGTTGTATGTTGCCAGGTCGAGTCGTCTTAGGTGACAACCGAACCTCCACCGGAGATTCTTAGCGCCCCCTGCTCGCCGTTACCATGGTCGCCACCGTAGCCAGGAATATCGGGGCCGCCGGGGATTGGAGGCCGTCTCTTTGTTACTCTCATCATTGGGGGTTATTTGCCATAGTTGCCACGCTTGGCGAGCGGTTTGGTAACCGTAGTTTTTTTATTGTAATTTTGCCGTTATCAGGAAGATGCTGCTGCCCATCTCCTGCCTGTTACCCTTTGTCGCCTTTTACGACTACCCACGGGAAGATATGAGGTAGTGGATATCCTTGGCCGCCACTACACGGCTCTGTGTTATTATTACTTTTAATTTCTAGTTTTCAAAATACCCAGATTTTGAAATCTAGAAGCCCTATTTAAATAATAAATTTACTTATTAAAAATATTTATTTTAATATTTATTTATTAACAATTAGGCTTGAACAGAAGAATGAATTACTGTGCTTGAATTTTCGAATAACATGCGATATTTTTTAAATATAATTTTTATTAACTTTTTTTATATTCATTTTTATTGTTAAGTTGTAGCCATAAAACATAAACATTTTTTGTGATTCTTATTTTACATTTACTGTTAGAACCATCAGGTAGCGAGCCTTTCTCGCATTTGTTCGGTTGCACTCTAAATGGCTATAATTAGCCTTTGAGCGAGAAAAGAACCAGCCCTCATGTCGCCAACAGCGACAGGCAGTCTCGAATTTATTATCTTTAGGAAGTTCACCGTACGTAGACTCCACAGATCGATAGTCTTTACAGCAAATTCCACAAATATGTAGTCTCTCAGAAATTTTCCTTAATATGTTTTAGCATGTTGAGATTGAATTTTGAAATCTACCGCCTTAGGACTACTTTTCTGCATAGGATTTGAGCTTATACAGCTAACGTATATTACATATAAACAAACGTAAACAAAAACTCTTACGCCCGGTACGCGATAGGTCAGCCAGAGACTACCGACTTACAATTGGTACGATCCTGAGTCCTGACACACTTTTCACGCTTATCTTTTACACATTCATGTATCTACGGATACTTACTGTGGTTAATGCTACTTCTGATTTAACTCATCTTTAATATATTACCAAAGGAGTCAATTGTTTTGGGCCCACTAGAAATTATCGCGACCCTCAATGGCATTATATACAAAAAAAATACCAATTTATTATTGTAAATATCATAAAGATTTTATGAAAATCTAAACTGAATCAATAAATCTGAGAAAAACAGTTGTTTTGATATTTATGTTCATGTCATTGGTTCAGTTAACGTAATATTAAAAAAAATTAGTAGAGATGTGCTTACTCGGTACCAACTCGGTCGATAAACTTCCATCCACGGCATCGTTGCTGACTCTGCAACCCACTTTTGTAGCATAATTGGTTTTGTCACTTTTTCCCATTCAATCTTTCTTCACAAACCACCGATATATTTATTTCTTTATACTAGTCAGAACATCCTGAAAACCACATTTCTCCCTCAATACAATATTTCTCACCTTATTATTCAGTCACCACTAACATAATTCTCAATGACCGCATTTCTACAGTATTAATTTAACACAATTTCTTACACTCTGAATATAACAAATAGTAATGATGTCCTCCGGACATTCCTTTGGTCATGGCTGCCAGTTCCAACGGAGACTAGCCATCTGCTCGGGACAAAAATAAAGTGTACGTGTGTATGCGCAAACACAGGTGCACTCGTGTACACAAAGCTGATGTGAATAATTGACGCTCTAATAGACCACAAATCCCAGCTAAAGAACACCGATTCCTTCTAAGAATAATTCACGAGGCTATTGAAACCAAAAAACATCCTAATCTCAATAAAGAACATGGCTTGGGCCATGGCCATCTGCTTGGGATCCTATAATTAATAAAACTAAATCCCAACCCAAGTATAAAATTGCAAGACTTTAAGATATTATAAATTATTACTGTGTAGATCGAACCAAAAATATTTTTTTTAAAGAAGAGGGGGCAAACGAGCTTGCGGCTCACCTGATGGTAAGTGACTACCGCCGCCTATGAGCAACCGCAACACCAGGGAAATTGCTGATGCATTGCCAGCCTTTTAGAAAGGTGTAAGCTCTTTTATTGAAGGTTCCTAAGTCGTATCGGTCCGTAAAAATCGCTGGTGGTAATAGATTCCACAAAAAAGTTGTGCGAGGGAGAAAACTTCTTCTAAATCGCACAGTGGTGGACCGCCAATCATCCAGATGGCATGGATGGGAACGCAAGTTTTGTCGCGATGTGGGATGGTGAAATTAAGCGACTGGAATTAGTCCGAACAATTCCTCAGGGCACTCCCCGTGATACATGCGATAAAATACGCAAAGAGATGCAACATGTCTACGCAGTGCCAGTGTATCGAGCCGATCAGAAAGAACTCGGGCGTCTCGGACGATTCGAACCGCTCTGCGCTGGATGCGGTCAAGTGGAAGGAGTTGGTTTAGTGGTGCCCCCCCCCCCTCGAACGGGTTTCCGCCTTGTCATGACGTGGGGGCTTAGTAGCCGTGGCTTGGTCACCCGCGGTGAACAAAGCGGAACCCCTTGGCTGGCCCGTGGTGTAGGGCCGGCCCGAGGTGGCCACTCCGAGTGGACTTGGCGAGCCCACATCGAATGTGTGTCGATGGGCTGCTGCGAGAGTAGTGTCCTCTCCCCCTACCGCTGCAGCCGAGGTTGAGTCGCGGAGGAAGAGCAGTGTTGGTATGGCGATGCGCCACTCGCCTTATCCTCCACGACTCTCACGGGGTCGAACCGTTAATTGATGCGGTTGTGGTGGGGCTGCGGGGGGATAGGAGTGTTGATATTGCGAGGCGCCACTCTCCCTACCCTCCGCAGCTGAATTTTGTTTGGGGGCGGAGCCATAGACCAGATCCGCTGCTGGGGTCAGGAAGGCTGTTGCTTCAGAGTGCAAGTTTTTCCTGGCCCCATAGCCTTCACGCATCGGACACGGAAGGGTCCGTTGCACATGTGAAATTGGAGGCCGCGGAGGAGGGCACGCCGTGTATTCTGGTGCAATTTACCTGAGAAGTAGATGGGGAGGAGTAATCCTCTCCCGAGGATAGGCCGCCATTGGATGGTCAGCGCTGGTGGGGCCGCGGATGTGTGCGAGAGCGTTTCCGTGGTCCCGCCAATATGCGACGAAGGTGGAACACCATGGGGTTTTAGTCGGTGCGAGTCCGACATAACCCGTCCTTGCCCCCGCGAGGTGGGTATGCGTAGGCGTTTCCCCATGTAAAAAAAGGGGTGCCCCGGCCCAGATATGAGAACAATATTCCATGTGAGGCCTAACTTGCGCTTTGTAAAGTTGCAAGCGATGTGCCGACATGAAATACTGTCTCGCTTTGCTGAGCACGCCAAGCTTTTTAGAGGCCAATTTGGCTTTCTCTTCCAAGTGACCATGAAACTGCACACTACTCGATATGTCGACGCCGAGGATTCCGATGCTAGCTGAGACAGCAAGGGGAGTGCCTTGAAACTGAGAAGATACGACAAAGGGATTCTTTTTAGCGGTAAACGCGCAAACTTGTGTCTTCTGGGTATTGAACTGGACTAGATTTAGTCGCCCCCAATCTGAGACTTTGTTAAGCAAAGACTCGACTTCAGACACAAGTTTGTCCCGGTAAATGAAAATTTAAGTAAGTGTAAGTAAGTGAGAAATATTGGCACGGCCGGTATATAAAGCATCACCAGTGCTGTCGTCCGCATAGCAAGAAATATTACCAGTTTGCAACATATCATTGATATGCAGGAGAAACATCGTTGGTGATAGCACGCAGCCTTGTGGAACAACAGCGTTGATAGGCTTGAAATCGGAGCATGCACTGTCTACTACGACCTTGATGCTCCGATCAGCAAGAAAACTGGTGATCCATTTACACAATTTCTCGGGAAGCCCATAGGAAGGGAGCTTCGAAAGAAGCGCTTTGTGCCAAACCCGATCAAAGGCCTTCGCTGTGTCCAAACTAACGGCCAATGCTTCCCCCTTGGACTCTACTACCTCCGCCCATCTATGAATCAGATAGACCAGAAGATCACCAGCTGATCGACCCCGACGAAAACCGAAATGGCGGTCACTAATCAGCTGGTAATCCTCAAGGTACCTCATGAACTGGCAGTTTTTAATGGATTCCATTATTTTGGAAAACAAGGAGGTGACGGCGATAGGCCTGGAGTTGGACGGGTCTGAGCAGTCGTTTTTGTTAGGGATCGGGTGGACCAAAGCTGTCTTCCATTAATTCGGGACTACGCCTTGGGAGTAGGAGTACCGGAAAAGACACATTAAAACCGGTGCCTACTCCAGAGCACACGTCTTCTGCACATTGGGAGGGACTCCATCGGGCCCACTCGACTTGCTGACGTTCAGGGAGAAGAGTGCTTTGCGAACCGAGCGCTGTGTAAACTGCACATCAGGCATGGAGTTCTCACATCGCGGGATGGTCGGCGGTGTGTTGCCCCCGTCATCTAGAGTCAAGTTGGATGCAAAGAGAGAGCTCAACAGATCGGTTTTCTCCTTTGCGGCATGGGCCAGTGAGTCGTTTTCTCTGTTCAGAGATGGAAGAGATGGCTGACAGAAGTTCCCTTGGACAGCCTTGGCGAGAAACCAGAATGCACGGATCCCCGAAGGAAGACGAACTAGCTTTTCGCCAATTCTGCCGATGTGCTCAGACCTTGCCTTGGCAATGACGCTTTTGAAGGACCTGGAGGCGGAATTATACTTCTTTCTAAGAGCGCTGGTGTTTACATCCCGAGAGGTTGATGCGTCAGCCTAGGCCCAGTAGCACTCCTGCTTATAGCGTGATGCTATTTTACAGGAGCGCCCAAGCCATGGCTGGGATCTGCCTCCGATGGGCACCACAGAGGATGGAATGAAAAGTTCCATACCCTGGAGTAGCACATCAGCAACAGAATCGGCAACAACGCTGGGATCTTCCGGCGAGAAGCGAACCCGCACCTAAGGATAGGATGCAAAAAAAAGACCGCATCCCGTCCCAATCTGCCGACCTATAGTGCCAAACACAGCGGCAAGCTGCAGATCGCAACTGCGATTGGAGCGTGAGTGGCACCGTACTCCGGATCAAACAATGATCCGAAGAGCCCAGAGGGGCATCGACGGAGACCTGATATCCGTCCGGATGAGAGGTCAGCTGAAGGTCCAACAGAGAAGGTACATGGTCCGCTTAGGCGAAGTTACCAGTTGTGTTAGACCATATGCCAAGGCAAAGTCATAGACAGATCTACCCGCATGATCGGTTAAACGAGAACCAAGCCATTCAGCATGGTGGGCGTTAAAATCACCGCGTATCACGATCTCTGCGGATGGGACCTATTGTAGCACGGAATCTGCAGCCATTTCAACGTAGGCTTTTGGAATTCCCCCCCCCCCCGCCCCTTCTGGGGTAGTCTTTTATTTAATTCCGCTACCGTGTTTATGGGGGGGGGGGGGGCATTTGGGCCTCCGACCACCTGCACTCACCAAGCGCAACGCAAAGGTAAACCTCTACTTAACGCTGGTAATCTGTGAAGTCGTAGTACCACCCCGGTTCGAGCCGGCCCATCCGTGCGATAGGAAAAGCTGCTGCGTGGCTCTACCCGTGTTATTAATAATAACTTTAATCTGGAGATTGCCATAGTTAACTATGACATTGGGACATCTAACACCTCAGTCCCCTCCGTGACCATAGGTGCTATAATGTGCTCGAAACGTCGGGAGTATAAAAAAATGAATGTGTAGTGTTCGCTTAAACATAAGAAATTATTACATCATATTTTGCTATAAGACTCACATAAACATCCTATAAACATTCCTCAATAACCTATCAATCCCACACCAACAGAGGAATTTCATGGATGATAAAGAAATATCTTTTATTCTCATATAATATTTTCATTACTTAATTCCAATTTAAAAAGTACATTTTAAAAGTTAATCAGACCACCATTCAAATATGTAGTTTGAAAATAGTTCACATAACATGAGCAAATAGAATAAATGAAATGAACTTAAATAAATTAATGTCCAAGATACTAGGAATTGTGTTGAATACAAAGTAACCACCGTTTAATTTGCTTTTAATGGCGCTCTTAAATACATTTCCCAGTTACATAAATACTGTATATTCACAGTTAGATTTTTGAAATAAATGTGCTTTAAATTGCCGTGGAGTGGCAGCGTATGGGTTAATATATATGTAGAATAGATAACCTATTAACCCATAAAACCCCGTGGGTGTTGTCAGAGGCGAGAGCGGAAAACTTAAATAAGAGGTTATGAAGATGATGATGATGATGATAATGATGAAATAGCAACACGAAATAATAAAAAAACTGCAGTTGCGAACCCAGGCGGGTAACTGTGACAAATATTCCCAATCATAATCCAATCAATCGGAAAGTCCTATCTTCAACAGTGGAATTTGATATATATATGTCATTATATTTCATTAATGATGATAACGTGGTTTTAATAATGGGACATTGTTTAAAACATTTACTTATGTATTATGTTTTTTTAATAACCTGAAGTGACAAACGAACTTACAGTCCATCTGTTGATAAATGGTTTCTGCAATTCATAGACACCAGAAACAGAATTTTTTTATTCAATAAAGATTATAAATAATACTCATTTAATGTCACTTTTTTGTTTGATTTACCACTGGTTTGGACAAAAAACCTCTGTCCTGGGAAGAACCAGCAAGGAAACCAGCGAGGCTTGCAATCATATATTTTACACAATTAACAACACAAAACAGGAAATAGTTAGGTAGCAATCACTTCATTCCCATTTTTATTGTCCATAAATTCCTTAATATTATAATTACTATATTTATACAAACATTGCTTAATAAAGTTTTTGAACTTTGAGCAGGTCAAATCTTATATAATTTCTAGGTTTTTGTTGTAAAAGCGTATGTAGCGACCCAAAATGGAATGATTATGCAATCATCACGTTTAACGTTAGGCGTAGAATATTCAGACTTACGACGGGAAGCTGCGTGAAAGGTGCGAAACGTTTGGTAATGCGATCGTCAATCCGTATGCGAAACGTGACGGTTAAGGCAAATACTCTTTTCATTAGGAGAGGCTTACTTCCAACACTTTTTATTAGGGGCTGATAAAAAAGGTAATGTGGTGTTTAGCTGCTTAGCTAGCCTGTTTGCAAACGTAGTTAAATGGTCTGAGCGTAAATAGCACCTCTATTCAACAGATAGCTCCTGGCAGATTTTTAACTGAGGCAGTTAAGTTCAAATACAAAAAAAATCTTGCCAATAATTGTGCCACAATTTTACGTACTAACGCAAAAGTATTTGTCTGCCTTTTTTATGTAAAAAGTGTAAATATGTAATGCTTACACATACCCGTCTCTTGGGGGACATGAACGAGTTGGGTCGGTCTCGTACCAACCATAAAAAGTTATTATTCCACCTTCGCTACGTATCCTAATCTAGCCATACTTGATTCGGTACTTTTGCGATAAGATCGAAGTTAGGTAGAATTAAGGTTAGTTAAAGTGTTAATTAATATGAGATTTTTAGGGTTCCGTTCATCAAAAGGAAAAAAACGGAACCCTTATAGGATCACTTTGTTGTCTGTATGTCTGTCTGTCTGTCAAGACCCTTTTTCTCAGGAACGCGTGGAGGTATCCAGCTGAAATTATATCAAATACTCAATTCTACCGTCCCTTGGAGCTGTGAAAAAATCAAACTTCTAAGCCAACGCAATCAAAAGATACAGCCGTTTATGCCGTAAATTTTCGACATTCGCAAGGGAACGAAACCTACAGGGTACTTCCCGTAAACTCAGAATCTTGAAATTTGGTACGAAGCAATGTTTTTGGCACAGATAAAGAAAAAATTGCGAAAAGCATAAATTTTTACATTATATTATAATTTATACATATAATTTTTACATCGTATAATAAAAATATTTTTAATAGTTTTAAACTTATATACCTACAAATTTGTTCGGAACCCTCTGTGCGCTAGTCCGACTCGCAATTTGCCGTTTTTTTAAGTTTAGAACAGTATAATATTTAATAAAAAAAACTGACCAAGTGTGAAGCGGGTCTTTTTTATCAGGGTTCCTTACATTTTATAACCAATTATTTTATTATCTCAAAAAAAATCGCTTGCTTTAGTTGCAGCTTAAAACTATATCATGAATCGACATTTTCAATATAGTTTTTTATTCGAATACGTAATGTTACTTTTACTATTATCTATTTTGCGGAAATATTCAGAAATACATAAAGTACATAACATTCAGAAAAAATAAATTCCTAACAAGTTTAGTTTCTAAGATAGTTACTTTATTTTTAAGATAAAAATAATAAAACATGTATTTGTATACTACTGATATAGCTTAAATACTTAATTTATTAAAATCCTAACCCCCTTTGAATTATAGTTCAATTGAATTCCTATGACAACATTCTGTTTTGGGTCAACTTTCTACATTAAACAATCCAAATTTCACATTCGAATCATCTGTGATTAATTCTGTCTTGAATTTTAATTGAATTAGAGATCCTTTATACACAACAAATGGATAGACGGGCAGATATTCATATAGCAGAGCGACATAAATAAGTCTTCGTTTTACCCTTTGGGTACAGGACTATAATACAGTTAAACTCGCTTAATACGATCACCTCTAAAACGATTTCTCGCATAATACGCCATTTCGTATCAGTCCTTGCAACTTGAGGCATGTTTTCATACATTTTTAACTCACTTAATACGATTCGTTATCCCGTCTAATACGCCATCTGTGCAACATCCTAGCCAAGCCATGTAGCACGTATAATTCTCTTCATTGATAACTGCTCCGCTCACCCTTGCTTGTTTTCTTACCTCCGAAAATGACAAGCAAGTTGCAACCGATGGATCAGGGCATTATAAAAGTCCTTAAACAAAGCTACAGAACACAATTGATACATCGCTAGCGTAAAGAAATGGAAGACCCTGACATCAAACGACCCTTGACTGTGCATGATCCAATCCTAAATATTAGCAGACAATTAAGCCTGATACCCTACAAAATTGTTTCAAGAAAACAGGTTTCCGAAGTAACAAAGTTGACGTCGTGTTGAAAGAAGAACCCGCGCTACTGCAGGGTTTTCCTGGATATTCTTCCATTGATGCCAATGTTGCACCGTACGAAACCCGTTCAATCAAAGATCTTTTTGAAGATCTGAATAACACCCAAAAATAATTCCTAATTGATGAAGATGAAGATGAAAGAGAGTCTCAACTGTCAAACGCAGAGGCATTATGACCAGTAAACGGTTTAAGGCGCTATGTATCTATTGTTGCTACTTGCTTTTCGCTTTCGGGGAAAGTGATGTCATTATAAATAATATTTAACTATAATGTAACGTATTTAAATACATTTACGTATTTTGTATAAGGTTATAGCTTTCTAACAAATTTATAAATATACCTATAATTAAATACCTACACAGAATTTGTTAATGATGTTATGTTTTATTTTCCCTATCCCGCATAATACGCTTTCCCGCTTAAGTCGCCATTTTGGCTCGGTCCCTACTAAATCTTCTTAAGAGGACTACAAGACCCAAATGACCTCGAATGATGCACGCACACATTTACAGAAAAATGTGAGCGCCATCTAACGACAGTGAGGTTTAACACTAACGGATTAGCGAGGTTACGCCCGAATGTTATAATAGACGAAACGTAAGTAAGATAAAGATCTGACAAAAAATAGATGGGACAACGAAATTATTTTTAATTTTAATTTAATTTTACGTAATAATTTAAGGATGTGGGGGATTCTGAAATGAAACTGATTCAATGAAACTTAAAACATTTTTATTTATATAGTAATAGTAATAAACTTTATTTATATAAAAGTGATTGTAGTACATATGTAGGACATTACATCGTTTGTACTATCTATAAAATATTACATTCAATCTAGTGGATGTAGCTCTGCTCTCCTAGCTAGGTTACAGAATAATCTGTGTTATGGAGTAACAGTCTCAATGCCCGTAATACCACTAGATATATATTAAATACATACTTACAGTTGTAAGTGCTACAATGACAAAAAAATTTAGTTTTCAAATTATTAAATATAAAATTGAGAAATATATGTATATGTATGTGTGTCTGTGTGTGAGTGTGTGCGTGTGTATGTACGTTTGCGTGCGCGCGTGTGTGTTTGTGGGTGCGAGAGTATGTAAGTCAAATAAGCTATTAAACAATCAGTTTAGGTATTTTTCTGTTTCGTCATAAGATTTGTTTTGAAGGTATGCTTCTTGCAGTTATAGAATGATAACCCATATATTGGACATTTTCGCTTATTTTATTTTAAAGAGACCCAGGACATAAGAGAAATTTTAGTAAATGATAAGCGAACTTGTGGAAAAGAACAAAAATTGTCTTTTTGGCGTTTACCTATTTCCTTGTACAACAATGGTCTTTGGTGCTGTTCACCTATGAGTCCGGATTTGGGTTTCATCCGGATTCACGAAATGAAATCTATGGAAAAAATGAATATTTCAAATTATTTAGATATTATGTCAATTCTAAATATTCTAGTACTATGGTTCACAAGATAGGTAATAAAAATTTGCATTTCGTTTATTTTTTGTATTTGCCTCTGTAAAATTGTTACGCTACAAGTAAAATACCTAACATTCATATATAATTATAATTCCTAATTATAAACAAAATCAATAAACCTAAACTCTTACATATGTGATAAGTAGCATCGCAATTTTCAGATGATTCTATGTTTTCGTCATGCCTATTTGTTATTTATGAATAAGCCGCGGTCTTTTAACAAAACATTATGTATTTTTAGTTTTTTTTAAATGTTATTATAGCTTAGAAAAGTTGTAGGTACATATTGGAAATATTAACTTCCGTGTTGATATTTTCTACTTTCTTTCTCCTGTAAACAATTATTACATTTCATACGTTTTTTTTAGTTATTATTTATAAAAGTAAATAATAAATTTATATAAATATGTAATACTTAAAATAAAAATTGACTTCATATTCCTGGAATCGAACCCGGGCACTCTCGAGTGCAAACTGCAAATATAGGTTTATTAGTATAAAAATAAATGTTTTTTTATTTATTATTTATAAAAGCACTTAATAAATTTTCTAAATATATAACACTTTAAATAAAAAAGAAAAATGAAAATATGACTTTATATTCCTGGAATCGAACCCGGGTACTCTCGAGTGCAAAAGCTGCAAATCCATAACTCTACAAAATGCACTACTGTAAGTTTCCTAAATTCATGGCTTTATTTTTATGAAAATAAATATATATTATTAGTTATTATTTATGATAAATATTCAATAAATTTATCTAAATACATAATACTTCAAATAAAAAATAAAATTTTACTTCATATTCCTGGAATAGAACCCAGGTACTCAGGTATACACTACCCTTCCAAATCATTAAGTTTATTGTTAAATATAAAATATATATATAAATAAATATTTAGTAATATTAAAATGTTCTTAACTTTTAATGTCGTTCATATGTTTTTAATTGTTTAATATCATTCTTCGTAACGGGTTTAACTTTATTTTCCATATTTACCAATTAAAATTATTAACTTAATTTTAATTAATCCAAACTTAAAATCTTTTATATTTACACGAAAGAATAATATCTACGAATACAACGAATTTAAAAATAAAATTATACAAAACCATTAAACAATCTTTACGTAAATAATGCGGCAAAAAGAGCGACACGTCTGTATAGCACCGGGCCTCGGCCAGCAGTGTCGGTACACATGCGTTTACGCACACATCCATACGTATTATTTCAGAAATAAGAAAATGCGATTTAAAATAAAATCTATTAATTTCATTCAAAAATTAAAACAGTATTACGTTAATGTGTTGCTTGTAGAATAATCTGAGAAATAATCAAAATAATTGCATGTATATTAGTATGGTTTTAACTCGTTAAAAGAAATTTTTAGAGGTATATTTATGATTTTTTTCTATCGTATCAAATTAGTAGTATCATGTTTTCAACACACTAACTAACTAGCATATATACTAAAAAATATCATATATTTTTCTGATTTAGTTTACTGCTTTGTATCATATATTTTAAGTCAATATAAAACTTGCGTTTAGCTCCTGTAGTCCCCTTAAGCGAGTTTTACATTAACAACCAGGAGAGACAGGCAAAAGCAAGAAAGGCTTAGTGAAACGACCAGAGAAAAAGAATATACTTTAATAATAAATTATACATATAGTGGTTTCTTATATTTACGCAAATACTACACATTGAATAAAACTACTTTTACGGACTCTATCGCGTTTAATTAACTTATTTTTTTATGAATTCTCGACGTTTCGGATACTTTACAGCACCCATGGTCACGGGGAACTGAGGTGATTGACGTCCCGAAGTCAGAGTTAACCCGGAGTACTTTCAGCTTTTTTAATTATTAATTTTGGTCGGATCTACACAGTACACGGGATGAACTTACTGTGTCTTGAAGTCTTGCAGTGGTATGCGTGGGTTTAGTTTTAATTTTATTAATTACAGGATCCCAAGCAGGTGGTAGTACCCAGCCTCCGTCTCTATTAAAATTATAACGCTTTTTTTTAATTTCGCGTACGCCTCACGTACCATCCTTGGCAGGAATCGATGTTCTTTCGCGAGAATTTGTGGTTTATCAAATCTAATGTAATAGCTGGGGGCGTCTTGGATATGATCACAAACTGCAGACTTCCCAGAACGTTGGTGTTTCACGTCAGCTCAGTCTTTTACGCGGGTTTTGATAGATCGCTTTGTTTGACCTATATATGAGAGACAACACTCACAATCAAGCTTGTACACTCCTGCATCTTGTAGAGGAATATTGCACTTGACGGATGGTAAGAACTGACTAATCTTCTTCGGCGGCTTGTTCTAATAACAGCTCGCTTCAAGATGTAGCCAATCTTGCTCACGGTAGCTAACCGTGGGAAAATCTTTGTTACAGAGAGCACGAGGGATCTGTGACAGCAAACACCTAGCCACCGAGCTTCAGCACGTCAAGCAGGTTCTGCACGACAACAAACTTCGGGTCCCGCGCCTACGTCACAGTGACCGCGTGAAGCCGGCCACAGTCGAGCGTGTGCCTGCTGTACTACCATATGTCAGAGATGTCACAGTCAAGATTATATATATATATATCCAATCCAATTTATAGTGAACTGAAAATATTGTATATAGCTTAAAGAGCCGACCAACCGATGGGAAGAAAAGTGCTTGAGTATAGTATTCTATTGTTTTATATTCTTATCTATTCTGCTCCATTCTGTTCTAGTATGCTTTGATATAATATAATAAGTAATTATATTACTTTATTTCTTAACTTAGTCGTTTTCATTGCAAAAATCTCATTTTAGTTGCATAAATAATAAAAAATGTTGGAAATAATCCTCTCCTAATGAAAAGAGTATTTGCCTTAACCGTCACGTTTCGCATACGGATTGACGATCGCATTATCAAACGTTTCGCACCTTTCACGCAGCTTCCCGTCGTAAGTCTGAATATACTACGCCTTACGTTAAACGAGATGATTTTACCGTCCATTTTGGGTCGCTACATACGCTTTTACAACAAAAACCTTAACAGTGGTAGAGCCAGGCGGCAGCTTTTGCTGTCGCATGGATGGGCCGGCTCGAACCGGGGTCGTACCACGACCTCACAGAATACCAGCGTGAAGTAGAGGTTTACCTCTGCGTTTCGCTTGGTGAGTGCAGGTGGCTGGAGGCCCTTTTTACTGGAAATGAGGCATTCCATCCTAGCTCTCACGGGTGAAAACGCATCTGCATTTTATCTGTAACAGAGGATAGATGTAGATGTCTATGGGCCGCAGCAACCACTTATCATCAGGTGGACTGTGTGCTCTTTTTTCACCTTTATCCTATAAAAAAAAACCTAGAAATTATATAAAATTTGACCTGTTCAAAGTTCAAAAACTTTATTAAGCAATGTTTGTATAAAAATAGTAATTATAATATTAAGGAATTTATGGACCATGAAAATGGGAATGTGGTGATTGCTACCAAGCTATTTCCTATCTGTTTTGTGTGGTTAATTGTGTAACATATATGATTGCAAGCCTCGCTGGTTTCCTTGCTGGTTCTTCCCAGGACAAAGGTTTTTTGTCCGAACCAGTGGTAAACTAAACAAAAAAGTGACATTAAATGAGTATTATTTATAATCTTTATTGAATAAAAAAAAATCTGTTTCTGGTGTCTATGAATTGCAGAAACCATTTATTAACAGGTGGACTGTCAGTTTGTTTGTCGCTTCAGTTTATTAAACATAATACATAAGTAAATGTTTTAATCAATGTCCCATTATTAAAACCACGTTATCATCATTAATAAAATATAACGACATAGGGCTGTATTTATGTTTTAACAGAAGACGGGGTACGGCATTCCGTGTTCACTGTTGCTGATTTACAGTCCATCCAATCACCGTCATCATCAAAGCAGAACCAAGATAGTGCTAAATCCGCCGAAAAAACCAAGGCAACTAAAACTCGGAGTCGCGTTGCAGCCCGTAAGTAATTACAGCTTCCGCAACCTTTATTAATTTTTTGACTTTAATTTGTGTAGTAATTTTTGTTATATTTCAATGTTTTAGTACCCTTTTATTTGTTTATTTTTGATGCGTATGTACCATGACAGACTGTTGTTCATATATTTGTTATTGTTTTTTTTTACTATAACTGGTTTTACGGCTCTGGGTTCTAGCCCTTCTGAGCCTATATTTTTATTGTTATTTGTTACCGTCACAGACTACGATCAGAGGATACTACGCATGTTGCCATTGGTCAGATCTGCGCATAGATTACTGGCTATAGCCAAAGATATTATAATATACTCTATAGCTACATATTTATTATCTATGACTGGCTAGCACTTGTTATTCGTTTGTGGTTAATTCTGAATAAACATTTTTTTTTCTAATCTATGGCCATAGACTTTGTATCTTATAGACTAAATATTCCGTGACGTCATCAGCGTGTGAAAGGAATGCACGTATATAGTTAGACATAAGAGTAAGGGAGAAGCAAATCTATATTTCTTGTCTTTTTCTAGGTATGCGTTTTTGATTGTTTTCCCTCCTTTATTTGACATTAACGATGTCAAGCTCTTGTGAATAACATTGATATTATAAGCAAACAGGTAATTGAATTTAGTGTTTTTGTGGGTTTTGGTTATTAAGTAAGGTTAAAAAGATGGTAAGTTGTAGCATTTTTTGATGTAACAGCATCAGGCAACGAAAAATTGATAATACATATTACCTTTCATCGGTAAGTTTGTTTTGTGCTTTCATTAGCTACTTGTACTGATTAATATCTATTGTTTTGAATATAAAGTGTAACATTTCACGTGTTTAATGAACTTTGTGATGTATTTTGTCAAATATTTGAACTCCCAAATTGTAAATTCTTGATGATAATGCTCCTTAATTTGAACGGTCATTCGAAAGCTTAAAATCATAACAAACGTGTACTTTTTGATTTGGTAGGATTATAGAAACTTTAGCGATATCAGCGAGTTCAATAATGTTTTCGCATTGTTCAATAATAATTGTTATTGTGATTAGTAGTTATGTCCATAAATATGAATCACATAATGTTATACATATAAATACACTTTTAAGTTCAGCTTTAAAGGAAACTCCTTATTGCCCTACAACTCTTCAATCATTTTCTATATTACATAGACATCACAAATAATATGTAAGTATCAACTTAAAAACATGTTTGGATTCAAGTACTTAAACATTGGGCAAAGTATATTTAATTTCACAAAATATGTATTGCCTGAAATCAGATGCACAAAACTTTATTGCATTTCATTAATTCTATTATACATTAGCAACAATTACATTACAATATTTATTAAAAAAATAAATAAATATGTCATACTAAAATAAAAATAAATATAACCATAGATAAAATAATAAATAAATAAATAAGTCTTAATCTTAAGGTACACAATAACACAACAACTTAAGATAGTATTCTCAATTAATGATGTAAAAAAAATTGATGATAATGTACTTACCGTTACCGTTAGTCAGTATCAAAAGTGTATCAAAAGTTATAGGTTTTGTGATAGTTGCCTAGCTTGGCAGGAGAATTGGCAACTGCAGTTATTTGGAGACAAACTGTGTGGGAGGTCTATGTTCAGCTGTGGAGGACATAAATATGTTAGGCTGTAAATGTATCAATTAACAATATCTAAAGTTTAATATGTACATAATTTTTTTAAATGTTTATAATATTATCATTACATTTACATATACTTGCTATTTAATTAAATCAATTGATATTGTATTAATTGTTATAGGTATTGTATTTATGCACAGGTACCCATACTTGGTTTTTTTTTGTTAAATGCCTTGATATAAAAGTGTACTATATATTTAATATATTAATTTCTTTTAAATATATTATTTCACAGCTTTTGTAAGAAATCAGCTATTCGTAACTGTTGGATAATCGCTACTGGTAGTAATTATAGGTAACCAACAAAACTTAGCAGTATATACTCAAAACATTATGAGCCTCATTGTTTTGGGTGGACTAAATATACTTAACTTAAGTAATTTATAATATAATTAAGATATTTTTTTTAAATGTTATAATTTCTGGTTATATCTTGTTGTTTCTCCATAAGTGATATAAGTTTGACCTTGTTAGTAGTTATGATTTTTGACATTGTTCTGTATGTATTAAAAATTGACTAGCATTGCTTATTTTATTTTCAAATGCTGACATTCTGTATTATTATGAGTTGTAATAATTTGGTTGCATGACAATGACAAAATATTTACTTATACATGGATTAATTAAACATGAATCCTCGTTTACAAATGTTGGATCTTTATCTGTACTACCATGTTTTATGCAAATAAAGATTTAAATAAAAGAAATAAATAAATAATTTAAAGTCCTGACCTTAATATACAAATGTTTGTAAAATTTATTATGCAATAATAATTGTAAAACTGACTGAGAATGCCTACCAATGGGACATTTAGACCACCCTTAATCCCTTTTATAAAGGTGTTATAAACAATAGTGTTTAAATAAATTAAGAAATAAATGTAATAATTATGATAATTTCTAATTTTTACTTTTATTTAATTGTCATAAATAATGTAATAAAGATTTTGTTGACAAGAGATAAGTATCACCTATCTAAGTATAGTTTAGGAGTTGTACCTTATTGTATTGTCACACAGTAAAAACTTTTTTTTTAGAATGCTGGCCACAAAAAAGTTTATTGAATTCGAATTTCGAATTGTTCATGAAAATAAAACTGTATACTTTTTAGAATTTTACTCATTTTTAAATATGGAGTGGACGCTTAAAGAAGACCGTGTTGCAGTTATTGCGTTGCATCGTTGCAGTTACGCGCCAATTTTTGACATACTGAAAAATTTGAATATAACCAAAAGATTCGTTTATCGTACCATCAAACGATACAATGAAGACTGTAGTATAGATGACAGGTCAAGAAGTGGTCGCCCTCGGTCTGTTATGACTCCAGCAGTGATAAAAGCTGTGAAGGCGCGAATTCAAATAAATCCCAAACGTAAGCAGAAACTGTTGGCCCTTCAGATGGGGTTAAGCAGAACCACGGTGAAAACGGTTTTAAATGAAGATTTAGGGCTTCGGGCATATCGAAGAAAAACAGGACATCGTTTGAATATTCGTCTAATGGACCTGAGACTGAAGAGATGCCGCGCTTTGTTGAAGCGGTACGCGGGAAAAAAATATCGGGAAATTCTTTTTTCGGATGAAAAAATTTTTACCGTACAAGAGAGCTACAACAAACAAAATGATAAGATGTACGCACACAGTAGTGAAGAAGCGAGCAACCGTATTCCGCGTGTCCAACGAGGTCATTTTCCATGCTCGCTCAAGGTATGCTTGGCAGTTTCTTATTGGGGCTTAACAGAGGTACATTTTTGTGAGAAAGGTGTAAAAACGAATGCAGTTGTCAATCAAAATACAGTCCTGATGAACCTTGTGGAACCTGTTTCTCATACCATGTTCAATAACAGGCACTGGGTATTCCAACAAGATTCGGCGCCAGCTCATAAAGCAAAGAGCACACAAGACTGGCTGGCGGCGCGTGAAATCGACTTCATCCGGCACGAAGACTGGCCCTCCTCCAGTCCAGATTTGAATCCGTTAGATTACAAGATATGGCAACACTTGGAGGAAAAGGCGTGCTCAAAGCCTCGTCCCAATTTGGAGTCACTCAAGACATCCTTGATTAAGGCAGCCGCCGATATTGACATGGACCTCGTTCGTGCTGCGATAGGCGACTGGCCGCGCAGATTGAAGGCCTGTATTCAAAATCACAGAGGTCATTTTGAATAAACTTTAGTGTCATAAGAATCTATGTTTTGTTAAATTCATTTTGGTATATAAATGGTTACATAATGAATAAATTTGTTTCAATGATTTTATATTAAACATGTAACAGAATTTATGACCTGACTAGGTATATATATATACATCCTTCTAATCTGATTCTAACAACCAGCACCCAAGAATTTCTGCCATGCAAAAGTATAAATGAAGTTTACAAATGCATATTTTTGAGAAATTCTAAAGCTACTCAAACCAAGAATTACAACGAATGCTCTAGAATGAAGACAAAAAATTTGTTAAATTTGTTTATTAATGTGATGAAAAATTTATAAATAATCGTATGTTTATTTTAATGTTATTGAATTATATTTAATATATAATTTTGTTTTCATTTGTTTTACTTAATGTAACTTTGTTAATATTTCTAAATATTGAGTAAGTACACAACATTTAGTTCTTTTTCCTTTTTAAATTTCAATATATTTTTATTTGTGTGTTATAAACAATAATGTGTAAATAAATTAAGAAATAAATGTAATATGTAATTATGATAATTTCCTTTTAATTGACATAAATAATGTAATAAAGATGTTTTGACAAGAGATAGGTATTACCTATCTAAGTATAGGTTAGTTGTTGTACCTTATTATTTATACCACTAAAATATATTTTATACAAGGCATATAATATATATACTCCTTTCTAATCCGATTCTAACAACCAGCCCCCAAGAATTTCTGCCATGCAAAGTATAAATCAAGTTTATAAATGCATATTTTTGAGAAATTCTAAAGCTGCTCAAACCAAGAATAACAACGAATGCTCTAGAATGAAGACAAAAAATTTGTTAATTTTGTTGTTTATTAATGTGATGAAAAATTAATAAATAATCGTTTATTTATTTTAATTTTATTGAATTATATTTGATATATAATTGTGTTCTCATTTGTTTTACTTAATGTAACATTGTTAATATTTCTAAATGTTGTGTAAGTACACAAAATTTAGCTCCTTTTCCTTTTTATATTTCTATATATTTTCATTTGAATAGATTATATATCTTTACAGTCTATCAAAAGCCCGCTGTTGAACATAAACATGATTATAGTTTGACATAGTTTCAACGCTTGGAAAGCGGGTTGTCAAGCACTGTTTTTTTATTTATTTAGCTGTTATCAGGAAAATGCTGCTGTTTATTTTCTTTGATGTTTCCCTATGTCGCCTCATACACCACCCATGGAATGATATGAGGTAGCAGATAATCTTACACTGCATGGTAAATTAAAATAGAATATTATATATTATATAACATTTGTTTTTATTTTATATACCAACATATTACAAAAACAAACCCTTTGTTGATGCTTTACAACGTATATTAACTAAAACATTTTACCACCTTAACCATTAGGTAACATGATTAAGCCACCTAACCATAAGTAAGTCACCTAAAAAAGGCCTTCCCTATATATCCTCATAGGATGGCTTTTACCATAGTTGCCACGCCTGCGTGAAAATATGCGTTATGCTGGTTGGCCACCGCATTTATTTATTATTTTAAGTTTTCATCGGAAAAGTGCTACTGCCCCATCCCCATCTTGTATTATTGCTTACGACCCGGGGTAATATCATTCCGTGTACAGTCAAATTCTCTTCTACGCCATAACTTGCCGCACACAAGACACTAACTTAGCAAAACATGCAGGAAATTGCGGGAGTAGCCTCATAACCGTGTTTTGTACTACAAAACCTAAGTGAAAAGCCTTTCCTTTCGGAGGTCTGTGTTCAGCACTGAACTTGTGATGGAATGGTATGTTAAAATATTATTGATTCTTTTTTGTAAAAACAAAACTCGACACGAGGAAATTTTTGTTTATTATTTAATATTTTTATTCTTAATTAATATTTAAGTACAAACATAACATATTGTTATTTATTAGCAATATCACACTTTGTGCTAGTAGCGTCTTTACATAGTGCCGTCGAAATCCGGAGTTTATTGAATGTCCAGTAAAATCGTCGATGCGTCGTTGAATACAGAATGATGATTCTGTTTTTACGCCGTTTCCGCCCGTAGTTTTTAGTCACAGAATGTATTTTCAAGAGAAATGAATTAATCATCTGAATTATAAAAGAACATTTTTTTATGGTAACAATTAAGTTTTTTGTATGAATGTAAGTGTTGTGAATATAAATAAACCCATAACGGGGTAAATGGAACAATATCTGGTAACCCAGTGAAAGTACATCTCGCCTATTTCTATCTCAAAAGCATACGCGAATGCTTTATCTAGTCAATCCTCTATCTACGTCTATGGCACACATACTTGATGCATATAATTACACGTTATACGTGTATGTCACCTTAGCATAGACATGTCATGTCTTTTATGTCCCTTTGCAACTTATATGTACTTAGTTGTCAGTTATGAATTTTTTTTGTAAGTTTTTTAATTAACTATTATTAATTAAATATTATTCATATTTTAGTGTTGCTAGTCTGTTGGCATAAGTATTTGTAGTACATTTTGTTAGTAAAATTGTCGTATTTCATTGATAATTATGGTGTTAATAAACGATTATTATTTTTGTATCATATGTACTGCTGGTGGGTGAGTGTGTATTGTACTACGTAAATTATTTAAGTAATTAACATATTATTTAAATATTTATAGGTGTATATATTATTTATATTCATATTTTTTATCTTAATATTATTTTTATAGTTATTTAATAAGTATTATTTTATTTGAATAATTATGATGAATATTTCCCTAAATGATATTTATTTAGGCTCTAGCTCTTTCGAGACTTGTTCTTCGGGTACTTCAGATGACGGAGATGACAGTTTCCACAGTACTCTCTCTCAATTCTTCCTTAGATTCTTGCTTCTTAGATTGTGCTAATAATTTTAATGTAATTCACATAAATGCTCAGAGCATTCCCGCTCACTATCCTGATATGCTGACAAGCTTAAACCACAAAAACATTCATGCAATTCTGGTCTCTGAAACTAGGCTAAAACCGTGTTTACCATCCATTTCTTATGCAATTCCAGGTTTGCATTTATTGCGAAATGACAGACCCGTCAAAACTGGTGGTGGGGTTGCCATATATCTTCGTAAAGATATTCGTAATATAAATCGTGAGAAATACAGGACACTTAGGAATCGCTGCAACACAATGTGTAGAGATGCGCAACGACGTCACATTCACAAGACAATTGAGGAATCTGATCCTAATAGGGTTTGGAAATTTCTTAAAAGTTTGGGAATTGGCAAAAAGCTAAATTAATCCCTTCCTCCTGATTTAAACTTTGAAATGCTTAATCAATACTTTTCCTCAAGTTCTAGTTACGTTAACAGTTGTAAATCTAGGACACTAAATCACCTTCATTCTTTGCCAACTCCCGATTTCCCCGAATTCGTTTTATGTCAGGTTGCTGATTGTGACGTTAAAAGGAATATCACAGCTGTAACATCTAATGCAATTGGTAATGATAATGTCAGCCGAAACATGATTGTCCCGCTTTTAAATCTCTTAACTCCTATCATAACTAAAATTTTCAACAATTCTATTAATACAAGAACTTTTCCAACTCTATGGAAAAATGCTCAAATTATTCCACTACCCAAGAAATCAAATCCCAAGTCCTTCTGTGATTATCGTCCTATTTCCATATTACCTTTTCTTTCTAAAATTCTTGAGCGTCTTGTCCAACAGCCACTTAATCTATTTCTTAATCAAAATAACCTCTTAAATACATTCCAATCAGGCTTTTGTCCTGACCATAGCACGGTCACTGCTTTGGTTAAAATCACAGACGACATTTGGGCAGGAATGGAGAATCGGCAAGTTACTATTCTTACTCTTCTTGATTTCAGCAACGTCTTCAACATAGTCGATTTTGATATACTTCTAGCTGCGATCCGTTCTATTAACGTATTTCCAGCGGCAACTGACTGGTTTCGTAGTTACTTGTTTGGACGCCGTCAATGCATCCGTATTGAAGACACTTATTCCTCGTGGTGTTCTCTGGATGCAGGCGTACCACAAGGTGGCGTGTTGTCTCCTCTCCTCTTTTCAATTTTCATACGCTCTATCACTTCAGGAATAACTTCTCTCTAACATCTTTATGCAGACAATTGTCGTGAAGCGACAATTGAAAGAGAAAGAACCTAACCTAAGAACAGCAAAACAACAAAAGTAGACCAAGAAAATAATATATTTTAAGTTTCAGAAAAGTATTTACAATTTTATAAAAAAATGAAATATGAAGATGATGGATGAAATGAGATTACAATTAGGTTTTAAAAAAAATAAAGGTAGGAGAATAGGACAATATAGTTTTATAGGGGAGCCTGGAGCCTCGCTGCTTTTGTAGAAATAGGCACACGCAGAGCTTGAGGTTTCTCAGCGGCGACGGCACGCAGCGCCTGGACTGGGCACACACAGCGTCCGGAGCCGGCGCACGTAGCGCCTGGGGTAGGTGCGCTCAGTACTTGGAGAAGTAGTCGCCGCGCCCAGAGGTAGCGCGGGCAGTAGGTGCACTCGGCGCCTGGAGCAAGCAGTCGTAGCGTGCCCGAAGGTAGCGCGGGCAGTAGGTGCACTCGGCGCCTGGAGTAGGTGCGCTCAGTACTTGGAGAAGTAGTCGCCGCGCCCAGAGGTAGCGCGGGCAATAGGTGATAGATATTATTCAAATAGGAAAAACTAATGCACGGCAGCGTGCGCGAAGCCTGAAATTTTAGAGTTACAGAGAATTTAATAAAAGACCGAAAAAGGTAAGACTTCATTGACAGCTATTTTAAAAGTGCTAAATAGTGTGAAAATACGAAGTAAAATGATATGTTATTGTGTAAAAACGTTACAGGATCCTATAGAAATAAAGGTGATGCAAAATATAAATGCAGAAAATCAAAAACAGAATGAAAAAAATAGTATAAAGTGATGCAAAACATGAATGCAGAATATCAAAAAGGAATGGAGAATTAGTGTACAATGAAATGTAAGTAGCATAACACTACACAATCTCCAAATATGTTCTCAAACAAGTATCAATAATCTTCTATCTGCCAAGCTATCCACAAATCGTGATCTCGCTATTATTTCAGAATTTTGCACATCTTATGGAATTAAGGTTAACCCTAGTAAAACGCAGGTAATATTGAAAGGTAGCAACAAACTACTACAAAAAATTACTTGGCATACGTTGCCTTTCGTTTATTTTGAAAATTTTGCTATTCCTTACAGTAAGGTTGTAAAAAATCTAGGGGTTCTAATTGACAGTACAGTGTCTTGGGCACCACAAATTGAACAAATAAGTAAGAAAATGTTTGCAGCTAGTGGAAGTCTCAAAAGACTTCGAAATTTCTTACCCATTTCTACCAAAATTGCGTTAGCACATTCATTTTGTTGCCTATTTTAGACTATGCTGTTATATGCTACACTGATATTACCATGGAGCAATTAAACAAGCTTGAGCGTCTTCAAAATCTTTCCATTCGGTTCATATTTGGCGTACGCAAATATGACCATGTATCCCAATTTCGAAATCAACTCAAGTGTTTCCCAATTCACCTTCGCCGGAATGTTCATTTACTTTCTTTACTTTTTTGTGTTCTGTTTGATCCGAAATCTCCAAGGTACCTTAAGGAACAATTTCACTATCGATATGAATTTCATGATCGTAGTTTGCGTTCAGTATATAGCGTGGCTTTGAATACTCCTTACAGCGTAACTTCTTTTTATAAAAGTCATTTAGTTCACAAGCAACCAGACTCTGGAATTAATTACCACTTAACATCCAGCAAGCGCAATCTTTACAGACTTTTAAAAAACAACTGAAGGAGTATTATTTGAATTTCCCGTCATAATTATAAATTATATGCATTTCCTCTTTTTATAAATACTTGTTAATTTTTTCTTTTTGTTTAATTTTCTCTGTATATATATATATATATATATATATATATGTATGTATGTGTGTATATATATGTATATATATATATATATACAGGGTATTTTTGGAACGCTCCCGAAAACTAAGACAGGCGACAGCACCAAGTATACCTTTGATCATGGGTCACAAATAAATTCGATCCTGATGAAAAAAAAATCATCTTTTTACAACGTTTTATTAGCTTTATTCACGCGCCATCATGTTAGTACAGGTAAATGAAACGATAATTTCATAATAAAAATCATGAAAATACTGAAACCTAAAACCAGCAGTGGAATAACTGAATTCATATCAGCTGATTAAAGGTCAATGTACGCGCGAACGCAAATTCGCGCGGTCCGCAACTAGCGGGCCATACCACAATACCTAATAATTTACAACACTTGTCTAAATACCTAACTTATCTACTTAACCTACTATTTTGCCACTGTACTTGTCTCCACGTAGCCATTTTAATCCGAATTTACAGGTTAAATAACCCAAATAATTGGTTCGATTTCCCGCTAATGAAATAATACATAAATGAAATGTAACCAAGGTTCGAGTCATGCGTTTTTATTCATCGTGTAGGTATGTTTATTATTCTCATGTATTCAGTTATGTTTGTATTCAGATTAGTTAAGTACTAAGTTATTTAAAAAAAATAGTTATGAAGCAGCTTACCGCTCTAAATCCTCCGTGGTCTTATGAGATGCGGCTCAAATTGTGCTCCATTCATTTCAAGGCAGATTTAGGCTCGGTGTTGCGTCTCCTCATGGAGGCGGGGCATCATCGTGTTGTCTTCGACACAGTCCGTACGTAGTTTGTCGAAAACATCCACGATCTTTTTGTAGTTTCGTCAGCACTATCACACTCACGATTAAAAACCCTTTCTTTCACATACCCCACAGAAAGAAGTCTAACGGGGTCAGATCTGGTGAGCGAGGTGGCCAAGCGTGTGGTCCTAGTCTGTCAAATCCAGCGATCATCAAATAGCTCATTGAGGCGCTCACGGACGAACCTCATGACATGTGGAGGGGCACCATCATGCTGGAACCATGTGCGGCGATATTCAGCCAACGATAGGTCGTCTAAAATGTCTGTCAACTGTTCATTTATAAAGTTTAGGTATCGCTGTCCGTTCAGTCGCTGTGGCAGAAACACTGGACCCAGTATGCGATCCTCAAATAAACCTGCTCATACGTTAACCGACCATCGGGTTTGGTGTCCGGTTTGTCGAACAGCGTGCGGGTTAAACTCTGAATACACGTGTGTATTTCTTCGGTTCCACAGGCCGTTTCTGGTAAATGTCGACTCATCCGTCCAGATAATGTGCTCAATGGAACCAGGCACACGTTGTTGCTGTTATAACAACCAACGGCAGAAAACTCGTCGGCGGTCGTGATCGCCGGGAACTAAAGCTTGCACTTTGTGCAATTTGTATGGGCGCATTTGGTTACGCTTCAACACTTTGTGCACTGCAGAGTATGACACACTTGTTCCATCCCGACGTCTTAACAATTTATTTAGCGATACTTCGTGTACCAAGGTTCGGATACATAACATGTTGTCGTATTCACAATCACTATAAACGTACGCGTTAAACATTATTAAAACAAAAAACGAACAAGAATAATAATACCAACACGTAATCACAATTTAATAAACGAATCGACAATACTGAAACCTACTGCGTCACAGCGTGATGCGACACGAGCCGGGCGGGTTACATTGTTTCGCACCAAGCTAGATACAGGTCGAGTGGAGGGAGATTACAGTCGCGTTCTAAAGTACTACATGGTATTGGGATATTGTTTTATAATATTATAGTAAGTAATTAATTGTTTTATTGTAAAACCATAATAGGTGCCTTACTTGGAATTAAAAATGGATAATGTTTACTTAACATTATTTGTTATTTCTATCGTAAAATATAAAGTAGTTTGTAACAAGAAAACTTAAGGTAAGGGTGGCACGCCGTCCATTATGTCGTCTTGGGTCACATGGAAGCCAGATGTTGAAGGTGTGTTGGTGTTACTGGGTGCTACTTCATCATCACTTTCATCTTCGCTTGAGCTTCCGTCATCAGGTCGATCACATGGTAATTTTTTCGGTATTCTTCCTCAACACTTTTAAATTTACTGCACAATTTTCCCCATTCACCTTCTCCTATCATATTTACCTTTTCGTTCACTAGTTTAGTCATAAAACAATAGATATAAATAATTTTTCTTTCCTTCCTTTTTAAAACATCGTCGCAAATCGCAAAGTAAGCTGTTTTTTATGTTTCAGTATTTTCATGATTTTTTTTATGAAATTATCGTTTCATTTAGGTGTACTAACATGATGGCGCGTGCATAAAGCTAATAAAACGTTGTAAAAATATGATTTTTTTTCATCAGGATCAAATTTATTTGTGACCCATGATCAAAGGTATACTTGGTGCTGACGCCTGTCTTAGTTTTCGGGAGCGTTCCAAAAATACCCTGTATATATATATATATATATATATATATATATATATACCTAGGTTCGGATACCTAACACGTTGCCGTATTCACACATATATATATATATATATATATATATATATATATATATATATATATATATATATATATAAATATATATATATACCTAGGTTCGGATACCGAACACGTTGCCGTATTCACAATCACTATAACCGTACGCGTTAAGCATTATTAAAACAAAAAACGTAACAACAAGAATAATACCAACACATAATCACAAGTAATAACAATTAATAAAACAAAACGATTGAGCTGTCGCTCGCGCACGCGTGTACAAAATCAACACGGAACTGTTTCAAAAACTACAATTAATAACGAACCCCGACAAAATTGAAACCTTTTGCGTCACAGCATGAGGCGACACGAGCCGGCCGGGTTACATTCTGCCGTTATAATAAAGAAAGACGCAACTAACAAAAACGTAAAATGGAAATAAAAAATAAATTGATGAATTTTTCTTTCAGACACTGTGTCTATAGTATATTAAAAGGTATATATATGAAAATTGAAATATATACGTAGAGACATGAAGATTTTAAGGACAAACTTATTTTTATGATAATTTGTTTATTTATTTAAATAAAACGAATTTTCCTTTTCATCTTAGCTTAAAAAATACACCTGGCAACACAAAAACATCGAAGGAAAGACGCATATAACTATTTGCGTCTTTTCAACCTAATAAATAAAAAAAACTGCCATTCATTTAACATTTTTACATATTTTGGAAAGTTCATTTGAATTTGAAAGGACGCTAATAGTAATTTACTACTTTTTTCTTAGTAAATATTAGAGAAGCATTGGTAGTGAGACACAGAAAATAACAACCCGCAACTCTTGAGTAATTATTTTAAAGGGGATATCATACAAGACTTACTACGATAATAATTAAAAATTAAAAATTTTGTACAACCGACTTTAATATAAATAATTAAGGATAACTCAAAAACTATTGGTCTGACCTCGATCAAATTTATATGGGACCACATGTGAAACACCAGCTCTTAATAATAAGATATAAGCTCTTAATAATAAGATATAGAATAATAAGACAAGAATAATTGAAATTTAAGTAATCGATGCAAATATTGTTAAAGATGACGTAGCAACTGGTTAAATACGTCTTTTCTTTTATGTTGAATATGTATAAGTCTTTTCTACTAAAAAAATATCATCTGTGATCAACAGTTACGTCTAAAATTCTTACGATAATTTCTAAAATATTGATATTTGTGAATATTCAAAAAAATAGTAGATGCGCCTTATTATCATGAGTCGAATGGTATATTTAACTCATTTATTCAAAAATTGTTAAATGCGCCCTTTTTTCTTATGACCGCAGCATTGTTTCGTAACGAGCTAGATACAGGTCGACAGCGCTCTTTATACTATGGCGGAGGGAGTGTGGGTACAGTCGCGTCCTAAAGTACTACATGGTATTGGGCTATTGTTTAATAATATTATAGTAATTCATTGTTTTATTGTAGAATCATAATAGGTGTTTTACTAGCTACTTAGAATTTTTTAAGAGGTGGGAATTCAAAATGGGTAATGTTTACTTGAGCATTATTTGTTATTTCTATCGTAAAATATAAAGTAGTTTGTAACAAGAAAACTTAGCTAAGGGTGACACGCCGTCCATTATGACATCTTGGGTCACATGGAAGCCAGATGTTGATGGTGTGTTGGTGTAACTGGATGCTACTTCATCATCACTTTCATCTTCGCTTGAGCTTCCGTCATCAGGTCGATCACATGGTAATTTTTTCGGTATTCTTCATCAACTACTTTTAAATTTACTGCACAATTTTCCCCATTCACTTTCTCCTATCATATATACCTTTTCGTTCACTAGTTTAGTCATAAAACAATAGATACTCGTATAAATAATTTTTCTTTCCTTTCTTTTTAAAACATCGTCGCGAGTCGCAAAGTAAGCTGTGTATGCGACTGTATTTTTCGAGCGAACAAAGCGCGGGAACCAATAGCATGCAGGCACAGTAATACTGGCGGATTGTTCTCCCGTCGCGCCCCCTTCGTACCAATATGTGATAAATCGCTCAGTGCCCAAGTTCAAGGCCAGCGTTCTTTATTCACCGTTCCCGCGTACATTAACCTCTAATAAGAGAGAACAGATCCCCAAGAGTCACGATCCTTACATACGTCTTTCGCTTCTTTCAGATTCATTATCTTCTTCATACATGCACGTCTAGGTATCCAAGTACTCTTGACTCTCCCCTCTTCGAGCAGTTTGCTCACATGGTCTTCGAAAGTTAGTCTCGGTCTACCTCGACACCTTTTAATATTAACTTTCGCGCCATATATTTTCTTCGCCATTTTGTCTTCACTCATTCGCTCAACGTGCCCAAACCATCGAAGCACGCCCTTATTAATTTTTGTGATAAAGTCATATTTCAAACCTGCCATATTGCGAATCTCTTCGTTTCGCTTTCGGTCGGCCATTGTAACGCCGCACATTTTACGAAGAGATCGCATCTCCACTACATTCAACTTGCTTTTATGCTTCTTCTGGCATACCCAGGTTTCGCTGCCATATAACAAAGTACGGTACCAACACTGCGTTAAGTATTGCAAGGCGTGCACTCTTCACTACGCCTTGACTTTTGACTAACGCAGTCAGGGCACCATTGACTTTCCCGGCAGCGACACGCCTGTCCACTAAAAGCACTCCCCAAGTATACAATTTCATTTATCTGTTCTAGACATTCCTGATTTACCCATATTTCACACTTCGTTCTCTCTTCGTCCCTTTCAAATACCAGAACCTTAGTTTTATTAGCATTCAAACGGAGACCTTTAATTTCACATTCCTCTTTCATACACGTGACTAATGCCTGCAGTTC